>CM040929.1:20659050-20956550 GCA_023029165.1 Gobiocypris rarus | reverse complement strand
GAATCACATGACTGCCATTTATACTCCATGATTAATGGGCTTCTCTGTGATTGGTTGAGCCCTTGCAGAATCTGACAAATAGGCCAGATCTGTCTCATTCAGTACTGTCCGATTAGTGCAGCACTTTGAATTGTCTTTGATTTACAGACATTTGCCTGAAGGAGACCATGTCACTGGCAGACAGTCTGTACAACCTTCAGCTCATCCAGGACTTCTGCAGGGAGCACTTGAACCACTGCTGCCACTTCAATCTGGAGGACATGCTCTACGCTCATACTTCCATCAAAGTAAGCCTTCAGATACAACTTGCGTCCAGCATTTTGGTTTCAGTTAGGTGCTAAAGTAGAACCTTAAGAACCTAAGTTCATTGCCGTAATTTCACTGGTTGATATGTTATAACTGCAGGTCTAGGTTTGCAAAATGTCTTAGGCCACAACATATGCGATTGGTGGGATGCTGTTATTTGGAGCCCTTTTAGCAAAAGCGCAAGTGCCGCCTGTGGGAGTTGGCTTTATTCCTGTTAAAAAGCCAAAAGAATAAGGCGTGCCTTTAAACACTGGTGCCCAAACCAGCCTCCCAATAGAAGCAGATTCTCTAAAGACCATTGACTGAAACAACAACAAAATCGCATTAAAAATAACAAAAATAACCAGCAGATATTGAAATATATGAAGTAGAGTTTTTATAAATACTTGTCAGATTTTTAAGCGTACTTATCATTAACAGTTAATAAGCTCCTCTCTAGTGTTTTTTGTATAGAGCTTGCTAACGAAATGAGGTAAATGCAACATTAAATGACAAATTGTTCATAAGCAGTTTTATTGATGTTTTTCCGCGGTTAAAACACTGATTAAGCGATTACCTTCTAAAGTGAATTGATGCATTTTTGTAAGACAAATATCCATATTTAAAACTTTATAAAGTAACGTTTCGGCCGATTGCCTTCCGTATTCAGTTTATGTTGAAAGTGCCTCTGCAGTTCAAAGGCTTACGCTACCAGGTATGCTCGTCAGACGCATCTTGAACTCCGAGAACGCACTTTCAACACTTTTCCACGGAAGGCAATCGGCCGGAACTTTACTTTAAAAGTTTTAAATATGGATATTTTTCTCACACAAACATATCGATTTGCTTCAGAAGGCATTTATTAACCTCCCGGGATGGGAGGGTGACACCTAGGATGACTTGAGGGTGAGTAAATCATGGGCTAGTTTTCATTTTTGGCTGAACTATCCCTTTAAGAGCGTCAAAATGCCTTTTTTGTTTGAATTTCATTATAAAATGGACAGAATTTGAAAGCTGAGACTTTGTTTCTTATCACAAGTTACAAAGCACAAAGCGTTTTGCGATTATTGTATGGAAGGCGTGCTACAAATAATGTTTGGTGTAGGGAAAAACAGCGGACCAGGCAACCCTGGCTTAAACTACAGGTGATTCATAGGGTCAAATGCTTTAACGTTGCTATTTTTTAACTGCAAATGCGTTGCTGTCGATTTAACTTGCCCTAAATTCAACACGAGAGATTTTCTTCACACACAGTATCAGCTGCAGTCTGAACACTATTTCCCCCCCCCTATTGATTGACAGGATATATTCATCCCTGATCATTGGCTGTTTTTAAACAGTCAGCTGATGGCCGATAGTAAAAAAATAATTGCTTTTATCGGCTGATAACAATTATTGGCTCTAATAGGAAGCATGTTTTTTTAAGCCATTGTGGCATCTCAACAGCTTTGCAACGTCAAGAAACCTAGACCCTTTTTTTACTTTTATACTGCGCTTTTCTATGATATTTTCTTCCTCTTAAGATCTTAAAAAAATAGAAACAAAATATGTGTTGCAAGCTACATACCATCACACTGGAGATCTTTACCTTCAGACTACTCTGTCAGCTATAAAACAACTACCTAGACTTTCTCAAAAGGGTCAGTTTTTTTTCTTTCCAAATGTTATGTCGTCATGTCTTTGATCTTCGTCCTCTCTGGTTTGGAATCTGGATTGGATAGAGAGAACATCTGCAGCCAAGATTTTCAGTCGTGGATACTGAAGCCTTTGGTTCTTTTTTAAATAAAGATGGATTGACGTTTCTGCCGGTACTTACATCCATAAGATGAAACGGTTGGTTTCACTGGTTATAGAAAGAGAATGTGGAGATGTAGTTCGGCAGTTTATATTAAGGCTGTCACAATTGGTTTGGAAACCTTGCCACACTTATTAAACCATAAAGAGGTTGTTTAAAAATTACCTTAGAAACTCCGAAACAGAGAGCAGTGCAACTGGGATCAACGTTACACCTGGTCTTTGTTTAAACTGTAGTTCCACAAATGGTGAGCAAAATCTCACACTGTGTTGGGTTTTATTTGCACCCAACACCCTGTGGTTAGAGGACATGATCAGCATCTGATACAATGCCAGACTTCAGAGCTGAATCTCAAAGATGTGAGTGGAATTGAGAGCAGGTCACTGAGCTGTAACCTTGACCCAGATTCTGTCAGCTTTCTAATCCCAGCTGCTTGCTTTTAGTGAAATGTTCAGTGCGGTTTGCACATGTGCTTCATGTGGTGCTCCTGCAGAAGATGCAGGTTTGAATCTAGAATGTATTGTGACCTGATATCATTCCTTTCTCCTTTATTTCCACTATTCTCTCAACTGTAGAGTAAAAAGTTATTAAAATCCCAAATTAAATATATTAACAATTGAACAGAAATCGGATCTATATTTATAGAATTTAGCAAAAATGTTACATTTAAAATGTATTTTTTCTATAAATATTTTCTTTTTTTTCTAATTTAATATTTGAATTTGTGTCACAAAAATAATATTGATATATTTATATTTAATATAATTTTATTGATTTACAGCACTAATAATACAAAAATCTCCAGTATGTAATAAGTGGCTAGTTTAAAAACACTAGACGTGGAATTGTCATATGTGCCAGGAAGCATGATTCATGGTTTTACATATTATTTTTTAACAATTATTTTTACTAAATTAAAGGGATAGTTCACCCAAAAATGAAAATTTTGTCATAATTTGCTCGCCCTCTAAACCTATATAGATTTATTTGTTCAGCTGAACACAAAGGAAGATATTTGGAAGAATGTTTGTAACCAAGCAGATATTGTCCCCCATTGACTACCATTGTGGATGAAAAAATACTATGGTAGTCAATGGGGGGACGTGATCTGCCTGGTTACAAACATTCTTCCAAATATCTTCCTTTGTGGACTGCATTTGTGTTCAGCAGAACAAAGAAACAACTTAAGGATGAGTAAATGATCACAGTTTGCTATCACTTTAACACTTTAAATCGGCATCCCGAAAGCAACATTTACCATTTACCTAAAATTATAGATAAGCCTTCTAATAATATGTTCACACTTTATGTGTGAATAAGTAGGTAGACAGGCAGATGGGGGAGAGGACGTATGTGCCAAACACCATCTGGGTACAGACACGCGACTGCTCAATATTCAACCACTCCATATAAATGTTTCCAGTTGACCCCTTTATTTAGTTATTTAGTTATTGCCAATAGCAGAGGTAGATGAAGATTCATGACAATGCATAAAATCAATGAGGTTGTGTTTGAGAGAAAATACAAATTTGAATAATTTGACAATGGGTGGCGTTGTTTTTGTCAATTTGCTAGCAAGTGCCATTAATTTTATAATATTATTAAAGGTTGATGCAAAGCTTAACAAATCATGCCTGGGATTATATGATGAATAAATGCTTTAATCAGTTGGTTATATTGAATAGATGTGACTTAGAGCTACTCTAGCCTATAAAGAGAGCAAGGACTCTTTGTTGAAAGTCAATTAAAATGCTGAGGTAATGTCTTCTGGGAGTGGCCTCAGATAATTGCTGCTGTTACCCTGTGCCTTTTAACTGCTAGGTACAATTTCTGCTGAGCGGGAATAGTGTACCAGAGCAAGGCATTTTTCATCTTGTCAGGTATCCTCGATGAATTCAAGGTCATGAATTCTGTAGTCTTGGTGTAAAGATGTTGGTCATAACACAAAAAGACTGTATTATTAGACCAAGCAATAAAAAAGCTATATATACTGTACATTATATAATTACTTAACGTTCCTTGCATATATGCTATTTAATTAAATTAGAAGGAAAAGGACGTTCTTGTCTCCAGGTGGTGTCTGTACATGCAATAACAGGATTTAGAGAATTGCAGAGACATCTTGTGGGAGAGGAGGAATATTGCATGTACTAGATTTATACAAACATATTATTTTAGGGGCAAAATGCTTGCACACCTCTCCTTGTTATTATATATATATGAAATACTAAAGCTAATGCTTTTATTGTTTTTTACCAGAATAACTATCTTGTATTCATGGCTGAGCTCTTCTGGTGGTTTGAGGTTGTTAAGCCGCCATTTGTTCAACCTCAGGTGTTAGAAACTGAAGGTAAACTTATCTTATCATCTTATTAAGGAAATATTAGCCAGTGGTCTTTACATTTGTATATTGACACATTTGTCTTGTGATTAATAGCACCAGCCCCTTCACTGAAAAATCTGCCGTCTGTGCCCATCTCAAAAGTCACAAAGAGAAGTTTCATGGAAAGACCTCCTAGTCCGGACAGACCAAGGTAAATAAAAATATCTTAATCGAAAAATGTCCCCAATTGTTTTTTTTTTTGAAATTCAAAGTAAAATGTATTTGATATTCCTATTTTTTATTGTTGTTTAAGTCTCCCCCTCCGACCTCAACCACAGACTTCAGGCTCAGGTAAACTTCTGTAGTGCCTAAAGTTCTAAGTCTAACATTTTTTTCATGACAATGTCTAAATGTACTAAATGCACCCAGTGCTATGTAAATTATATATGTGTGTTATACAGGTGAGATCAGGCGATCAACCTCAATGTCATTTGTGGACAGCTTCATGGGTACTTGGCCCAAGGAGAAGAAGTAAGTGCATTTTCATCTTATTATTGAGACTTTAAGCCATAGAGTTTAAAACTGCATGCCATTGGATATCGCCCTGGGTCACACTTTAGATTAGGGTCCAATTCTCACTATTAACATAACTATTAACTATGACTTTTGCCTCAATAAACTCCTAATTATTACTAATTAATATTTAGTAAGTTAGTTGATAAGTTTAGTTATTGGTTAGGATTAAGGATGTAGAATATGGTAATGCAGAATAAGGCATTAATATGTGCTTTATAAGTACTAATAAACAGTCAATATCCTAGTAATATGCATGCTAATAAGCAACTAGTTAATAGTGATAATTGGACCCTGAACTAAAGTGTTACCTCACCCTGTCTTCTTTCTGCAGGTCTGCTGCTCAGGGTGTGTCCTTTGAAATCCCATTTGATAAAGAGAGTACCAATCAAACACCTACTGGCCGAGGAATGACTCGGTCTGCCAGCACTGAAGGTTTTGGTTTCAAGATGCCACACGGGACAAGGGGCATCAAGAGAAATCTCTCCTTTCAGCCTGTCAATGGCAAGAACATGGGCATTGAGGAGGAAGGCTGTCCTGACAGCCAGTCAGGGAATCATAATAGCCGTTTAAATGGCTCAGGGCCACCTAGCATCGAAGAGGCCCTTGAGATCATCCACAACTCAAATAAGCAATCAGAGAGCCCCAGGGCCCACGCGGCTGGTGAGGGCTTCTTTCTTCACCTTCAGAATAAAAGTGAACTTAACCCCAAAGCAAAGGATGGCGAGCTAGACTCAGTTTCAGAATCATTCAAAGGGGTTGCTAGCTCATCCACCACTGAAGTAGACACTGGAATCCATGTGCGGACAGAGGACATCCAAGAGACTTTAGATGAGGACTCATCTCTTAGGGATTGTACTGTCAGCATGGATCTTGACACAGATCAAGACTTTGAGGCAAAAGCTTGCCATAGCCAAGGCTCCATTAGCCCATGTCCCAGTAGCCTTAGCGCCAAGTCCCCTGCTGGAAGTATACCAACCCCTGCTTTTACAACTGGGATTAAGATGACCAGTTTTGCTGAGCAGAAATTTCGTAAACTTAATTCAAATGGGGAGGCCAAAGGTGGTGCTTCCCAGGGCACAACACCAGATGGTTCAGATCTTGGCATTCCTCACTCTGTCTCCTGGGCCCCTTCGCCTGATATCAGCCCTGCACACCAGCCATCTAAGGACCCAGCCCAGGCCATGGCTGCAGAAATGGTGCAACTGCGCATGAGACTTGAGGAGAAGCGTCGAGCCATTGAAGCCCAAAAGAAGAAAGTGGAGGCGGCTTTTACCCGACACCGTCAAAAGATGGGAAAGAGTGCTTTCCTCAAAGTTGTCAGGAGGAAAGGAGTAGATGGCACCTCACCATCTCAGGAGGACACTCCCAGCTCAGAGGGAAGCAAGACGCCAGTGGAGACACCCCAACCTGACAAGTCTCCGCTTAAGTCTGCGGGTGAGGATGGCACATGTGAGGCAGACCTGATGGAATATACACGCTCTATTGAGAAGCTCAATGCTTCCCTGAGCTTCTTGCAGACTGAGATGCAGCGACTGGCCCAGCAGCAGGAGGTAATTATGCAGATGCGAGAGCAACAGGCCTGGGTTGTGTCACCACCTCAACCTTCACCACAAAAGCAGCTGCGGGAGCTCAGAGGGAGTGGGGCACGCTCTTCTGGGTCTCCCTCACCTGCAGATTCCCCCAGAGCTACACACCATTCCCCTACAAACCTTAAGAGGAAGTCCGCTTCTTTCCATTCAAAGACACCAAGGACACCCAGACCCAGTGAGCTAAAGATCACTCCCTTCAACCGAGTCTTGACGGTTCCACAATCAGTGGACAGCATACCACGCCTCAGAAGGTTCTCCCCTTCTCAGTCCATGTCTTGCTCGTTTTCTTATTTGGGAAGTGAGAAGAAACCACCATCAGGAGCTGAAACCAACGACAAGGACATTGAACAAGGCCTTGAGTCATTGTATATTGAATATTCTTCTGGTACTAACACCTCCCCAACCAAAGAAACCCAACAGGCAGTAACCGAAGACACAGAAGACTTGAGTGCTGAGGAGCCAGAAGATAAGGGAGGGGAGAGCAAAAAGGAGAACAAACTAACAGAAGAAAGACAAAAGTTGAAGAAACCAAAAGATGAGGTTAAGCCAGCAGTGGAATCTAGTGTGTCAGAAGTCTTGTCGCAGATCGTAATGGAGACAGTTATTGTCACTCCCACCGAGCCAGTTGACATTGCCCATCAGACCAACAAAAATTTGATTGAGGTTCCACTGTCAGTTCTCAAGCCCCTGGATGGACAGGCGTTAGAAGAGGAAGGCGAAAACGAGACTTATGGGGAGAATCAGGACGATGAGCAGAAAATGTGCCGTGGATTCTTCTTCAAGGTAGATTTGAATGTCAAAGGATCCTGTAGATCAGGGTTCCTCAGATCCGGTCCTGGAGGGCCACTGCCCTGCAGTGTTTAGTTCCAACCCTAACCAAACACACATGAACAAGCTAGGAAAGGTATTCAGAGTTACTAGTAAATTGCAGTAAGTGAGTTTGATCATGGTTTGAGCTAAACTCTGCAGGACAGTGGCCCTCCAGGGCTGGATTTGAGGAACCCTGCTGTAGATTAAGGAAGCTTGTAAAAGAAATCTTCCAATACCATGTTGTGAATATTTGGGAAATGCTAGCAAGCGTCACTATTACTATTACTTACTGTTAGTGTTTAAAACATGAGTTAAAGTTTTAAATTTAAGTGTGTCCCTCCTGAAAATCCAGCATAAATCAGCATGAATTCCATGTTGGTCCAGGATGGTTTATACTGGTTAGAGCTGGTATAGTGCTGGTCTAGCTGGTGAACCAACAGGTCCAACAGCACTCCTGCTTCCCATGCTGGAGACCAAAAAACAGCATCCCATGCTGATCCCAGCATGCAAAACATACTGGTGACCAGCAATGCTGGATTTTTCACCAAGGATAGCTTGTCCAACACCATTTCGGCTATGAACATTCAATTATTTCAAAATATGTTTGTTGGGGATTTTGCTTTTCTAGATTTTGTGGGTAGAATATGTCCTGGGCTAGAAAGCAACCACCCAGATAACCTTAGCAAACACCTAGCAATTAGCTAAAACAATACAGAACACATTATCAGCGAACTAACAATGCCCTAGCAACTAAACCTGAACACTTTAGCATTGTGGGTGCAACCGCCAGTCACATTTTATTGATTGATATTGATTTAGCTGTTAAAGACCATAGTTTAAACTCATAACACTGTTATTACCTTAGCTTTAGTTCAGGATAATGCTGTGGTGTGACTAACATCTGAAATTTTCTTAGCGTGTACAGTCGCAGAAGGATGTTAGCTTGGGACAGATCACTGGAAAGTGCAGCTGTTGGATCTAGGTCAAGAAATAGAGGGAAATAAATCATTTATTTTATGATGTTAGCATTCTACAGGGAGTCTGAGCAGTGTAGCATATCTGGTTTATTCAGACTGGCCATATCAGCATCAGTATACTGCCTTCAGTTTCCTGCCTTTAGATACTTGGTACACCTGAACATAAAAAGACATTATTAGAGATTCTTGATGTCAGATCTGATCATGTGTTTATGCTTTCAGGATGACATGAAAGGAGAGGGCAGCATGGCAATGAAACGAGCGGCACTTCTGGAGAAAAGGCTGAGAAGAGAACGGGAGACCCAGCAGCGGAAACAACAGCTGGAGGTGGAGCTCGAGCAAAAGAAAGAGGAGGCCAGGTAACAGCCAGCCTATCTGTCAATCACCTGTAAAGTCTAAACTTCTTCCCGTTGTTCTTGAATCAAATATCTGTCTCCTTCCATAGGCTGAAAGCAGAGGAAGACCGCACGAAGAAGGAAGAAGACAAAGCCCGGCGGGAATTTATCAAGCAGGAGTACCTGAGGAGAAAACAGCTGAAGCTCATGGAGGACATGGACACGCTTGTCAAACCACGACCTGCGGGGGCCAAGCAAAGGAAACCAAGGCCTAAGTCCATCCATAGAGATGTGATGGAGTCCCCCAGGACTCCTGTCAGGGCCACGGCAGGTAAAGGGCGAGCGCCCCCTTCTGGCAAAGCCCAGCACTGTATCCTTTGTGCTACTCTCAGCCTTTCCCTGTCCAGCTCACAGCATCCCTCTGTATTTCCTTCTAACAAGTACTATAACATTTCACTTGCTCTAAATATCTATTCAAACCAATTTAATCATTTTCTAACTAATGCAACTAAGTGGTTGATCTAATTCTTTCTAATTATTTTGTACTAATTATTTGGACACATCCTACTGTACAAGACATATTTAAAGTAAATGTTACAGCTCCTTCATGAATACAATATAAATCAACTCTTTTGTATGTGTTTAAACAGTTTGAAGGAGTTGGAGAGGCCATTTAGCAACATCATTACAGAGAGCTGTACTGTTATGAGGGTAACACAAAGTTTGTTGGGCTTGCTGTTGTCTTGTGTAACTGTGGGTCCTGTCCCGTGTTCTGTTTTGCATCCAGGTTCACGACCTCGTGTTTTTTCAGTGTCCAGTCTGTCCCTGGCGTCTCTTGGAGATAATGACAGTGTCAACTCGGATAAGAAAACACCCAGGTAAGAGGCACTTTAAGCAGTCAGTGAATGAGAAAATGTTTGTTTCTCTGCAATTGTATATTCTTCTCTAACTTTATTGTACAATACTAACCCAGTATCCTTTGAATTCTCTGTATTTTTCCTTCATATTCTTGAATGTTCTTGCTTCTTAGAAGCAGTAGCTTAGCATCTGGCAGTCTTTTCTTCTTTTTGAGCTCTCCTCGTGTGAGAAATAGAAGGTCAGTCTTAGTCGAATAAGACTCTTTATGCATTCATCTTCTTTTCAAGAAGAACATCCTGTTTTGCTATGAGCTTGGCAGCAACACGAGGAATGATCCCCAGTCTTTGAAGAATAAAGATGGTTATTATAGCTCACCCATCACTGCTTTTTTCTTTTATTTTGTCATTATTAAACAAGCATTGGTTTAAGGTCACTAACCCTCACACTTGCATTGAATGGCACTGAACTGCAAAAACTGCACACTTTTGCAAGAGACTTATTTAGAGGCTTCAATAATGTTATTAAAAAAATTATACATGGCCTTAATGTGCATATAATATTTGGTTGCTTTCTGAAATACTTTACAATAAAAGTATTTTATTTTTGTTGTTTCAATTGATGCTTATGACAATAAAATATAAATAAATACATAAAAAAACACAATGTTATGATTAAAGGGTTAGTTCCCCCAAAAATGGAAATTCTGTCATTAATTTCTCTCCCTGATGTCGTTCCAAACCCATAAGATCTTAGTTCATCTTCAGAACACAAATGAAGATATTTTTGATGAAATCTGAGCTCTCTGACTGACCCCTTCATAGACATCAATTTAATAACACTTTTTAAGGCCCAGAAAAGTAGTAAATACGTGGTTAAAATCATCCATGTGACTCCAGTGGTTCAACCTTATTTTTATGAAGCGTTGAGAATACTTCCGAGAACGACTTGTGCGCATGCGTTGTGGTGCTCATGTGAACAACGTCAGCCAATGGTAAGCCAGCGGTCTGGAAGCGCTGCACTGTTTACTCATGATAACAGCTTAAGAGTCTGACACAGGCTAGAAGAAATTGTTGAATAAAAATGTTATTTTTTTGTGCAAAAAAGTATTCTTGTCGCGTCATAAAATTAAGGTTGAACCACTGGAGTCACATGGACAATTTGAACGATGTTTTTACTTTTCAGGGCATTGAAAGTGTTCATTATATTGCTGTCTATGGAGGGGTCATAGAGCTCTCGGATTTCATCAAAAATATCTTCATTTGTGTTCTGAAGGTTTGGAACGACATGAGGGTGAGTAATAAATGACAGACTTTTAGGTGAACTAACCCTTTAAGAGCTATACTGCTGTCACTAAGACCTCACTGCCTGAGTTTGCATGAGAGCAGGAGTTGTTAGTAGGTGTATCAGCACCGTTCCTGTCAGAGTTTCCATGACTCAGTTTATTATGTCATCCCAGTAGGCCTGACTCAGCAGACGGTTGCCTGTCACCGACTCGCTCCAGCAGTCGTAACGGAGAGAAAGACTGGGAGAATGGTTCCACCACATCCTCACTGACATCCAACACAGAATACACAGGTTAAAATACTAAAGCTGCAGCTTCACCTCCAATCCACCATCCTATGACCTGTCTAATAGTTCTGAGCAGAACTCTCTACATCTAAGTTTTTCTTAATTACCAAACATATGGGCTGTGTCTGAAATCGCATACTCTCTTGATTAGGTACTTATTTTGAATAAGTAATTGCTTCAGGACCACTAAAAAAGTATGTTCTATACAATATGAATGTGTGTAGAATAAATGTAATCTAGATGTACTACATTCAACATGTTGGCATTTATCATGTGACCTACCAGCATCAGTTGCGTTCAGTCACCACCATTCCAAATCCTCTCCTATGGCCTTATGGGATAGTAAAGTGTCCATCGTATGCACACTTCAGAATCTCGCCGGAAGTAGTAGATCATCCGGGTACTTTTTGCCTAGTCTTTTATGAGTACTGTGAATTCGGACATACATCTTTTGTCACATACTTTTTTTCACCTACTATATAGTAGGGAAGTATGCGATTTCGGATGCAGCTACTTATATTTTGATTTAAATGAGCTCAAAACTTCGGGTGATGGCTCCATCTAGAGGACTGGAGGGTCAACATCAGACTCAGATGGTACAATACATTATTATATTATATTAAATATGACATTACATAACACCTCCTCCATATCTTTGCTGTAGGTCCTAAATTATATAAAGAGCCCAGCGCAAAGTCAAATAAGCATATAATTCAGAATGCTTTGGCACATTGCTGTTTGGCTGGCAAAGTCAATGAGGGACAGAAAAACAAGATTTTGGAGGTAAGCATGTGTTCATTTTTATTACATTTATATTATATTTTTAGTTTTATTCATTATATGTATTTGTTTTCTCAAGGAAATGGAGAAATCAGGGGCCAACAACTTCTTGATCCTGTTCCGGGATTCTGGCTGCCAGTTTCGCTCTCTCTACACGTACTGCCCGGACACGGAGGAGATCAGCAAGCTGGCCGGCATCGGCCCTAAAACCATCTCACGTAAGATGATCGACGGCATCTACAAGTACAACTCGGACAGGAAGCAGTTCAGCCAAATTCCAGCCAAGACCATGTCTGCAAATGTCGACGCCATCACGATCCAAAGCCACCTGTGGCAGACCAAAAAACCAGGAACACCGAAGAAAGTAGCGGCCGTTAAATCCTAGTGTTTCTTGACGCCGGATGTACACAATCTCAATGCACTTGTTTGTACATATTCGAGTCCTACAACACTTTTTACACTCTTCCGTCAGTTGTCGTCCGGACACAAGTTTGCGAAAATTATGCACAACTGGAATGTAAAACTCTACGGGGTGGCAAATGGATCAAACTCATGTGTCTAACACCCAAGACTGCCTGATTCAAGTTGTTTTACTGCACCGTATACGTTTCGTATTTTATTTAAATGTGCCAAAATAATGAAAAGTTATCATGGATGACCTGTTATTTTAACTTGGTACACTAAAGCACTGAATGTTCTTAGTTTGTACAGAAATCTCGCACATTTGTTGACGTGTGGCCTTTTTTGTCTATATTTTAATCTTGTTTTAATTTGATTTATTTTCTATGACTGTCCTGATATGATTGTATGGCTGCTTATGGAAATGTTCTCACATGCATAGCTTGTGATTGCTACAGTTTAGTATTGCAAGGGAATCCTGTCATATCTAGTATTCATTAACCAGTGTGCTAATGTGCAGTGAGGGGTATTGTTTTCAGGCCGAACCCACTTTTGATGGGTTTCAACATTATCTAATGGCATTGATTCACAGCAGGATTGTGAATTCATTTCATTTCGTTCCTGTAGGTGTATTTGCTTTTTTTTATATATATATATATTTTGGGGGGGGGGTGACCGACTGAAGGAAATGTTCAGCATTATGATCTATTTAATCAATATTTATCTTTCATAAAAGGTCTTAAATAAGACTAGGGGTTAAAATCCAAACCTTTCTGTTATATGAGTTTTTTTATGGTTGTTGCGATTAAAAAATCAGGCGGATTATGGTGGACTGAATTGTTTCAACGATATTTCCATAGTTGAAGATATGCTGGAGTAATGACCATTTTCAATACTTTTGTACTGTTATGAATGCTTGTGGCGACTGATCTGAAGTATTTCCCTTTCCTGGGTCACGCAGAACTATTAAAAGCAGTTTACCAAATGATATTTTACCAGATTGTTGGAGAAATTTCCATGTTTTGCGACTGAGGGCTTAATCATTTGAATGGTAAATTATTTGAAAAATTTTCAGGTCAAAACATGCCACATTTTGTACGCCTAGAGTCTGTGTGGCATTTTAAAGGAACACTCCAGCGTTTTTAGAAATAGGGCTTATTCAACTTCTTTCCTACATTTAGATATGTGGGCAGATGCATTTTTGTTTGGCAGGGTCGCCACTAGCTTAGCTTAGCATAATGAATGGATTCCAATGTTGCCAGCTAGCATGTCCCGAGTAAAAGTGATCAACAAAAAAAACCCCACCTAATTACTTCTTGTGGCCTGCGTATTCACAACGAGTACAAAGAGCGATGCAGATTAAGACTAGGCAATTTCCTTGGCAGATATTGACTTGGGACTATATTATGGGGAAGCACAGGCGAAGCACTGCTACTTGGGTGCAGAGATATCACGCAGCACATGAAATGTATGTTGATGGAAGTTGTGGGATTTCATGTGTTGCGTGATATCTCTTTTTTGCTAGCTGGCAACATAGGATTCCATTCATTATGCTAAGCTAAGCTAGCGGCGACCCTGCCAAACTAAAACAATGCATGCACTGAGACAAAAATGCATTTGCCCACATATCTAAATGTAGGAAAGATGTTGAATAAGCCCTATTTCTAAAAACAGTGGAGTGTTCCTTTAAGACATTATGAATCTCAGTCTGTTAGCATTCCCCGTAAGGTGCGAGCATATAAGCGAAATTTAGGTGTGAAATTTCTTGGGCAAAAAATTGTCAATAGTGTAGCGATGCATGAAGCACAGCTCACAAATAAGTCACTTTCAAACCAAGCAGATTTCTGTTGGACAAAGTGGCGAATTTGCTTGAGCAAAATTACCAAACACGCAAATACACAATTTCAACAGAGAAAATGTGTCGAACAATGCAACTAAATGCGACCGCACCTTCAGTCGTCTTAAAGGAAAATGTGGTTGTATACGGGTAGAGGCATTTATTGCCTGACGAAAAACAACAGCCTTCCTTTTGTTTGAGTAGGAAATAAAAAATAAAAAAAGTCATTCTTTTTGGTGCTTGCCTCCTGAGACATAAACATTCACACCTGTTCTCACTTACCAACATCTATTGAGTAGTTAGAGTGACGTGTCTGTGTTTTGGAATGGAAATAATGCGCACAGCCTTGAATACAAAGTAGCCTGTTAGGACGCCATCTTTAAACCATTAGAAAAGGTACTACTGGAAGCGGAATTATTATTTGGCCATTTTGGGCCACCAACAAGGGTTATTTAACTGTAAATGAGCACGATAGAAAACTGTACAGTGTGTGTTCTCTGATCTCTCCAGCACGTCTCTTTATTTTCTTTCAGGCACTGTGCTGTCATATTGTTCAAATGACATGTTCTTTCAGTTGCATTCAATAAATTTCGCATGGCCTCATTTGCAGCTTGCTGATTATTCTTTGACATTAGCTATTGTATCCATTCATCTGTACTTTTATGAATGTTTTCAACAATACATACTAAAATAATAGTGACTAGGGAAAAGTGCACTTTTCAGTACTGGTTAGTAGTAGTAAGTGCAAGAATAATGATAAAAGGAATTATTTTAATAATTAAAGAAGGTTTCTAGTACTTTAAAAATTCCTCTAATTAAAGTATCACTCTTGAATATTCATAACCATATGTCCCATCAAGCAAAAATATAAAAACAACTCCTGCAAGTCCATAAATTGAAGTAATCAAAGGTCAGCAGAGGTGGACAAAGTACACAACTCTATTACTTGAGTAAAAGTAAAAATACTACTGGTCAATAAAAAAATAGATGTTTACTTGAGTAAAAGTACAGAAGTAGTTTTAAAAGTATAAAAAATACATTATTTTATTATTGTATAAATGCTAATGGTAGTTTAACCAGTCAGTGATGCTACATCCGACATGCTTGCATACGACTACCTTAAACTAATTTCAATACTTTTATAAAAGTAACAAAGCTCTTTACAAAGCTGCTGTTGCTTTAAGGCCGAATGCACGGATCCAATACACTGATACACATTCCATATTCTCCCAACTGTTTACTCATCTCTTTCTCCCAGACATTTACATTTACAACATTTTATGAGACATGCATCAAGTGTATGCCAACTAAACTAATCTTTAATCTTTTCAGAAAAATGAAACATGCTTTCTAAGTATGTTTCCCATGGGTGAACACACTGTGCCGAGGAACCGTCTATAAGCTGACCAGTGTTCAAAAAATGTTGGGAAACTTCACATGACCCTACAAGAGTGATTACTGATAGGCTGTCTGCAAAAACTTTAACGTAAAGAAACTTTTAAAGAAGAAAAAATCATCCACTGATTTTCAAAGCTTCGACAGAAACGAATTTTGACTTTGAGGACCTCGATAGAAATGTAGTGGAGTAAAAAGTACAATATTTGTCTTTCAAATGTAGAGAAGTTAAAGTCAAAATTTCCCGAAAAAATAATACTCCAGTAAAGTATAGATACTCAAAAAGTGTACTTAAGTACAGTACTCAAGTAAATTTACTTAGTTACTGTCCACCTCTGAAGGTCAGTTTTCTGGTGTTTTTGGATGAAACATTATACATAAAAAAAATAAAAAATAATTCTTGAACATTAACAATTAATGCATTAATGTTGATGTAACAGTGATGTAACAAGCAAGTAACATGCATTACAATATCAGATTACTTTTTTAATGTTACAAAAAAAGCATAAAAAGTAACATGCATTACATAATCAGATTACTTTTTGATGTTACGAGTGGTACCGCATTACAAATAGCACGCATTACATAATCAGATTACTTTTTTAGTGTTATGAGTAACACATTAAAAGTAACATGCATTACGTAATCAGATTACTTTTTGATGTTACGAGTGGTACCGCATTACAAATAGCACGCATTACGTAATCAGATTACTTTTTTGATGTAACAAGCAACACATTACAAATAACATGGATTACAATATCAGATTACTTTTTTGATATAACAAGCAAGACATTACAAATAACATGCATTACAATATCAGACTACTTTTTGATGTTACGAGTGGTAATGCATTACAAATAGCATGCATTGCATAATCAGATTATGTTTTTGATGTTACAATAGAAACTCGTTAAAAGTAACATGCATTACAATATCAGATTACTTTTTGATGTTACGAGTTGTAATGCATTACAAATAACACGCGTTATAATCAGATTACTTTTTTGATGTTACGAGTAACGCATTAAAATAACATGAATTACGTAATCAGATTACTTTTTTGATGTAACAAGCAACACATTACAAATAACATGGATTACAATATCAGATTACTTTTTAATGTTTTGATTAGTAATGCATTAAAAGTATCATGCATTACGTAATCATATTACCTTTATGATGTTACGAGTAACCGTCAAAAGTAACATGCATTACGTAATCAGATTACTTTTTGATGTTACAAGTGGTAAAACATCACAAATAATATGGATTACAATATCAGATTACTTTTTAATGTTGTTACGAGTGGTAACGCATTAAAAATAACGCATTACATAATCAGATTACTTTTTTGATGTTACGAGTAACGCATTAAAAGTAACATGCATTACGTAATCAGGCAAATACTTATGTAACAACCATTGTTACTTATGTAACAAGCAACACATTACAAATAACATGGATTACAATATCAGATTACTTTTTGATGTTACGAGTGGTAACGAATTACAAATAACACGCATTACATAATCAGATTACTTTTCTGATCTAACTGCAAATTACATTCTTTATTTACAACAAAATTTACTGCAGATTAAGTATTTTCAAGAAAAACAGACATAACAAGTATAAATTATAGCTGAAATATAGCAAGTGATGCATGATGATTAATCAGAATAAATAATAAATAATACCAGCCACAGCAGCAATCGTTCTCCCTCAGGTGTGGGTTGGGTCACGTAACGCACCCAGTCAGACTCGAAGCAGTTGCTACACTGAGCGACATGCTGACTGAATACACATATTCATGAGCGACATTTATTCAGCCATTCAAGAGCATTTCTGACATCTCTGGTGAGTTGATTTATGTTTTTGTGCGAGTTGTAATAATATTTGCTTAGGCTAATTTAGTAAAAGGAAACACTTAAATGCTTAATTAGGCGCTATGTTTAGGTGCTTAGCTTGTTTATAGTTTGAACAGGGTTTATTGTAAATCCATGTGTACTTTCACATCAATTTATAAGACTAAATGTATTATTGATCAAGAAAAAGGAAGGAAAGGAGAAACGACACATGGCTCCACAAGTATTTGGACCCTTACTTCAAATGTCTAAATGTTATTCAAAGATACAAGTATCAAACTTGGCATTCATGTTAAAGAACAATAACACAAGCAAATATCTAAAGCGTTTTAAATGATAAAACAAAACATGTAGTTCATAATGAAAATGACAATGTGGTTGTCAAACGCATAGTTAATGTGATGAAATTGAACAACTGATAGTACACCAGTGAGAACTTTGCAAGAACTGACTTAATAAAAAAAGCACTAGTTGATTAAATGTCAATGGGAAAATAACTCATAAAAGCATTTGTTTCATATTTTGTAGTCCAATGCGATGAAATGCACGTTAAGTGTGACTCCAAGTGCACTGTTTAAAAAAGGTTCTAAAATGGGGTTTTCACATCTTTGTTTTCCCCCCAAAAAAACTTTTAGTGAAGAACGTTTTATTCTTCAAAAAAAAAAAAAACTTTTTGTGGAATGGAAATGTTCCATAGATGTAACAAGTTCTTTATGGAACCAAAATGTGCAGATAAAGAGGATTTTATTTTGAGTGCTTCTCATTGCCACTGTAAGTGACACATCACACATAAAACAACTCAACATCTTCACAGCTTCTCAAGTCGTGCTCTGACTTGCCTGAACGGTAGAAGGGAATGTTCCTCTTTTTACACCCATCTGTTTACCCAGGTCTTCATATGTTGCACCTACTCACTTACCTGTACTTTTAGTTTAAGCTCATTTTTTTATTGTCCTGGTTTGTGAATATATGCTATAGTAGTGCCACAATAGCATTGTGTTGTTGTTCTACAAAGAGCTATAACCTTTAGCTGATGATGAATGCCACCAACAGCATATTATAAAGCTTATTTGTTTTAGTGAATTGAACGAACAAAAGCCAAACTGGGTGTGTTTTTCCAACGTAAAAGTGTTGTGTAATGTGTGTGACACATGGAGTGTCATTGGAAGGCTTCAGGTTAATAAATCACAAAGCGTGTCTGTCAGTTCAACCTGAACCATTTGAATGCTCAGGAACCACAATCTTACTGTTCAATTAAAAAGGCCTTTATTTATACCTAAAGCTGGAATTACCAGTTGCTAAATGTGCCAAATGACAGTATGACACAAGAGATATTAAATAGATTTTTTAGCTCTAATCTGTGCAATTCCCTCAACGTGTCATCTGGGTCTTTAGATGAGCTGTCCCTGATATCATTTCCTGTTTCATGTTTTTTTGTGTGTTCATGGATTAGGCAATTTAAAAAAAAATGTTACGGAATAAATTATTAAAATGTAAGAAATGTGTAACATTTTAAAATATTATTATTACTATTAATAATGTTTATATTATTAATCCAGGTGTACGCTGCACATAAGTGGTGGTTGAGGAGATTCCCTCTTCTATATGTAAAGCGCTTTGAGTGCCTAGAAAAGCGCTATATAAATGTAATGAATTATTATTATATTATGCCAAACTACTTAATGTTCACTTTAAAAAAAACACATAATTCTTTTAATAAAGACTTTTTTCCTTCATTATGATATCAGGACAGTTGTATCATCCTGACTTTTCTTGTTTTTTAACTTTATTTCGTTCCTTCCTTAACTGATTTAAAAAATGTTTTCTTTATAAAAGAACTGCTTTTAGGTCATTGTATTTACAAATTGCATTAATGTATTTTTTTTAATAAAATAAAAAAGTGCCTTGATTTATTATTTAAAAAAAAAAATATATATATATATATATATATATATATATATATATATATAATTATAATTTTACAATAAATGCTACAGACTTAAATTTGAGTTATATAGCAATATTTAAATCATTGTAAGTTGTATTTTTAACGTATTTTAAATAAAATAAAAATGCCATAATTTATTTAACCTTTAAAACATTTAAAAATAATAATTATTTATTAATTTATTATATTTTTACATTTAATGCTAAAGGTTTCTTTATATATAGATAGATAGATAGATAGATAGATAGATAGATAGATAGATAGATAGATAGATAGATAGATATAGATATACAGTCCCTGAAAAAAGTTTTGTCGCTTATCTATTTTGTAGAAACACCTGCTATTAACCTGACTTTTAATTAATCAATTGGTGTTAGAAATAGCTCATATGAAAAGCTAAAACCCTCCCAAATGATGTTTAATGTACTGAAATAAATTAGTTTCACTGAAAAAAGATTTATCATTTAATCAAGACAGAAAGGTCAAATTTTGGCAAGACAAAAGTTTTGTCGCCTATACAGAAATTGAACAAATTTAATGCAAATACAAAAATATGTCTGCAAATTAAGTAGTGGTGCTGTGAGATACAAATTTAATATCTTGTATGACTTCCATGAGCTTGAAGGACTGCATCCATGCGGTTTGGCAAGGACAATTTATTGATGAAGTCATCAGGAATAGCAAAGAAAGCAGTCTTGCATGCCTCCCAGAGTTCATCAATATTCTTTGGTTTCGTCTTCCATGCTTCCTCTTTCATCCTACCTCACATATGCTCAATGATGTTCATGTCTGGTGACTGGGCTGGCCAATCCTGGAGCATCTTGATCTTCTTCGCCTTGAGGAACTTTGATGTGGAGATGGAAGTATGCGATGGAGCACCATCTTGCTGCAGAATTTGGCCTCTTTTATGGTTGGGAATATAAGAGGTAGCTAAGATTTCTTGGTATTTTGGAATATTGCTGTAGATCATTAAACTGTTACTCTGCCTCAGAAGGCTATCAGTTTCGAGAGGTGCCTTCATGTGCAAACACTGCCAGCAAAGTCATTGTCTGATAAGGCAGCGATGCAATAAATCGTCTGCCTATGTTTCGGACACAGCTAAGTCTACCAGCTCTGTGAGAATGTGAACAGGTGGGAGAGGCTCGCCCGATAAACTCTTACTCAGCAATAATCCGATTGGATGAACGCTCTTTAAGGCATGAGTAACAGAATGATTCATTTGATTAATCCCCTAGGCTGTGCTTGACTAACCAGTGTAACTGATTTAATTAGGCAAAGTAGAAAAATCATGCTCACTTATTTTTGCACAAGCAAGCACATATTTTCAGGTTGTTATCTCTTGATCTTGAACTTTCAGATGTTGCTCAATCGAACACGCAGACAAGAGCATCTCGTTTGAATGTAAACATTTCAAACATGTCAAACGTTGTGACTTGTCGCACGTAGTGTCACGCGAACACGCAGAGGTGTGAGTTTTCAGTTTGCAGCCTCAGGCATCAACAATTTCAGGTATCCTCGTACCCTAATCCACACATGCCTCAGCCTGCCGCCTTGCGCACATCCAGCCCAAACTCAGTGGGAAAAAAAACGACTTGTGTTTCTTGTTTTTAACCACAAATGATTGCTGTGATCTGTCAGCTTGCTGGTTTTGTGCAACAACAATGAGTCACCGTTGAATTCCTTGTGTTAAGTACAGTATTGCGAGGAACGTTTAGGTAAAGCAGCTCTGAGTTGAGGTGTTTACTAAGGGATGAGTTTAAGTGGAGGATTTTGTTTTCTATTGTCACCCTCCAGTTGAAATCGACGGTTCAGTGCACTTCATGCAGGAACAGGCCTTCAGGTGAATCTTCGTGTTTGGGAAGTGGGATCAAATCCATGTGTGACTTTTGAAATATATCTCAGTTTAATTTGTTTTTTTTCTACAGATGTAGACTGGATAGTGGAGAAGGTTTATTTCCACTCCTTCAGCATCCCGCATCATGGACTACCACTTTTGGCCACAAAAACTCTCACGTGATAAACGTATATGTTGGATATGGACGCCTACATTGTCCAATCTACTATGGAAAAACACGAGCTGATTAAATATGCTAAACATTGAAGTAATAATTTTGTAGTTTTTTTTTTTTTTCAAGTGAAGAACAAAGCCATGCATTCTCCTCTGTTGTTCTTCATCGTTCTGCATGGCATCTTTCTGGCATGTGCCTACACTGGATGGAGCAATCTGAATAGTGCCCCCCGAAAAACCATTCAGTACGAAGGTAAGAGTCTTTACAATTGTGTACAATTGTGAGCTAAACATTAGCATTAGCATATGCAAATACAGCACACAAAATCTCATGTTTTTAACTATTTAGCTATTTAAATAATTATTATTTAAAGGTGCACTATGTAACTTTTCCGTCCGCTAGAGGTCGCCTATTTAAAACAAAGGCGTAGTTTGATGACGTCAAGTTTGAGCGCAGAATCTTGGGACATGTGGTCTTGGGGAAGAATCGGGATAGGACTCGGGCAGAAATCATGTTGATGGATGCGGTTATTATAGTTACTGTAGTATTAAGCAGAGCAGGACCGAGCGTTGTAGGAGCTGAGCAAGGCCGCTGAAGCGATTGTTATGCAACACACACCTTGCAAGCAGTGGGAATTTTACTATGACAGGACACAGTCGCCGGCGCAATCTCCGCATTTCCGGTCATGAGTATGAGGTAACACAGCTCTGTTGATCATATTAGATACATTTGAGTGTGTTGAAAATTATGTTATGACGTGAGTTTGTGCGTTCGCTCGGCGGCTGTTATGACACTTATTGCACACTGCAGTAAGAGGAAATTGTTTCTGCAAATTAAAACCGTAAACCGAGGGTAACGCAGATATGACGCCATTGACAGGCGACTCCCTCACACGTGTCCTGGTTCCTTGGTTAAAATAGCAATTTTCTCACGATTTCCAAATAGTTGGAAAGATTTGGGATATTGTAAGAACTCAACTGAACAAAATATATAACACTGGCCTGGTGGTTTTTGGGTATTTTACTGCAAAAATCCTACATAGTGCACCTTTAACTTAAAAGTACACATCGGATGGCTATACATCCAACTTATTAGTGTGATTTTGACATGTGAGACCTCTTGAAGGACTTTTTTTCTAACTATTCAAATAATAATAATAATTGTAATAATAATAATTGTAAATCACAATTTTGACTTAATCTATCAAAATTATATTTCATTTATTGTTTTAAAACTTTGATTAACTAATTGCAATCTAATTTCTAAACCAAAAATGTACTAAAAATATTTAAACATCCCACATTTTGCACGCAACCCTGCTTACTACATAATTCCCGTCCCTTTACTCGCTCATTTTGATTTGCTCCTAATTAATATTGTTGGTTTTATGAATCATTTTGGCGTGTGATTGCACATATTGTGCTTAATTTTACGGTAACACTTTACAATAAGGTTTCATTAGTTAATGTATTAACTAACATGAACTAACCATGAGCAGTACGTGTTACTGTATTTGTTCATCTTTTTTAACGTTAGTTAATAAAAATACAGCTGTTCATGGTTTGATCATATTAGTGCATTAACTAATGTTAACAAGATTTTAATAATGTATTAGTAAATGTTGAAATTAACATTAACAACTATAAATTATAAGTGCAGTTCATATTAACTAATGTAGTTAACTAATGTTATCTAATGAACCTTATTGTAAAGTGTTACGAATTTGACTTATTCCCGCAGATTTTGCCCTCAAATCCAAAGTGCGTAGTCTATGGGTCCGTGCACCAGGTCTTAAAGGGAGAGCAGCCTAATATACCGGCTGCCCAATTATATTGAGATAATATTAAAAATATCTATATGGCAGTTTTTCCTCATGGTATCGGTCAAAATTGTGGCCAGTTAAAATTCTGAGTGGCTAGTAACTTTGGAAAACCACTAGCCACAGTGGCTGGTGAGCAAACAAGTACCTTCTGAGTGGGTTTAATTTTCAAACCCTGTTACTTGCAACACATCCTGGCATTGTTTTTAATGTGAATAAATATGTATTTATTTATTAATTTTTACTTGAAAATAAATGTTGATGTTTTTTGCGAGAAAAATCTGGGTTTTTAGTGTTTAGAGATGAGATAAGCAAAAGGCGCCAAAAGAGCTTCTTAGCTCCGTCCGCTTAATCGAGTCAATGGCATCCCCCATATGCTCTCAAAATACTTAAATATATGCCTATTTTCCAAATATATGTAAAATATATAGTTTTTATACTTATAATCAACATTTGTAATTGAGTAGTTTTTTATATCTCGATCGTTTTTAAATTGATTACGCTGTTCGCAGTGCTTTATGGGATTGTAGTTCTTTCCCTCACTAAAGCCACTAAGTACACAGGCTTGTACTTTTGTATTTTGTCCAATTTTCAACTACTTTTTTGCTTCAAATCAAAGCTTATAACGCTTAAATTAAGACTTTTTTAAAAATCCCTATGGATATTAATGGAAAAACGGTAGGGTTATTAGCATTCATATTACTATGGCTGTTTATTAGTACTTATAAAGGACATATTTATGCCTTATTCTGCATGACCATATTCTACATCCTTAATCTTACCCAATACCTAAACTTGACAGCTACCTTACTATCAATAAGTAGTAATTAGTAGTTTATTAGAGCAAAAGTTAATACCTAGTTAATTGTGAGATTTGGACCCTAATCTAAAGTGTGACCGAAAAAATTATTCCATTTCCAGTGGTGCTGAAAAAGGGGCAAGCACTGGTGCACTATAGCAAATCAAAGAAAAATGTATCTGCCTGCATGTTAACATATATATGTATAATATTTACTTCGACATCCTGTGGTTGCTGAGGTTAAGCACTTCCTTTAGAGTTTAACTCTATCTGGGTCGTGTTTGGCTATAATGTTTCAATGACAAATAGAAAACTCATTGTTATTCTATATGCATTTATGTTTTTGTCCTTAGATAACCATGTGATCATGTTTAAAGAGGAAGGTATTTGGAATTACTCCACAATGCTGATTAGGGAGGATCTGGGTTTGTTGGTGTTGGGGGCAAGAGAGGCCGTCTACGCCCTTGACATAAAAGATATCTCTGTTGCCAAGTCTAAGGTGCCAGTTTGATTTCCTTTCCTTTATCTCTTGGCAACAACATAACAATTCTTACACCCTGTTTCAAAATAGCACATCTGTATAGTCTGTATTGATTTCTCTCCACCCATCAGGTGCTTTGGAAGGTTACAGAAGAGAAACAAAAGGAGTGCACCACCAAAGGAAAAAATCCTGACGTGAGTAAAGATTTCTGTAACTGCCACACATGCTCAAAGACACAAATACTCTAAACAAGGGGAGTTGTTTTTCTATATGATATAAAAAAATCTGATTACCTTTTCAGATCGACTGTCATAATTATATACGGATGCTGCATCAAATGAACGACAGCGTGATGTACGTGTGCGGAACAAACGCCTTTAGCCCCACCTGCGATTACATAGTAAGTGACATGACCAAAAAAACAATACATTTTCATGTTAATTTTTTTTAATTTACTTAATTTTTTTTTTATCTACTTAATTTTCTTATTTTTATTCTGAAAAAATTATATATTCAAATTTAAAAAGACTACTAAATAATTGGCTTTTACATTGTCATTGTCCTTACTGTTTGCATTTCGTAATCCATCACTTTCTTCCTGGTATAGATTAGGAACGTCAGGTTTCATGTGATCCATCAAGCGTTAGTGTCATAGTGCTAAAAACAAAGATAAAAACCCTTGTGTTCATTGCATTTGTTTGAACAGACGTACAGTGACGGGCAGCTGAAGCTGGAGGGAAAGCAGGAAGATGGGAGGGGGAAATGTCCTTTCGATCCGTTCCAGAGATCCTCTTCTGTCATGGTTGGTATGTACGCCATGCCCTTTTCTGCATTTTCAGATATTACCATGCGATGTGAAATATAGCTGTTTGTGAATATAAAAGGTCTGCAAAGTTTTAAAAAAGGCGAAAAGCACGACAAATAAAGTTCTATTGAAAGTCTATTTGAACCGCCAATACGACTTGTCTGCAGAGCAGTAAACCAATCACAACAGACTGGGCCATCTAACCAATCAGAGCAGAGTAGACCAATCACAACAGACTGAGCCATCTGACCAATCAGAGAAGAGTAGACCAATCACAACAGACTGGGCCATCTAACCAATCAGAGCAGAGTAGACCAATCACAACAGACTGGGCCATCTAACCAATCAGAGCAGAGTAGACCAATCACAACAGACTGAGCCATCTAACCAATCAGAGAAGAGTAGACCAATCACAACAGACTGGGCCATCTAACCAATCAGAGCAGAGTAGACCAATCACAACAGACTGGGCCATCTAACCAATCAGAGCAGAGTAGACCAATCACAACAGACTGAGCCATCTAACCAATCAGAGAAGAGTAGACCAATCACAACAGACTGGGCCATCTGACCAATCAGAGAAGAGTAGACCAATCACAACAGACTGGGCCATCTAACCAATCAGAGCAGAGTAGACCAATCACAACAGACTGAGCCATCTGACCAATCAGAGAAGAGTAGACCAATCACATCAGACTGGGCCATCTGACCAATCAGAGCAGAGTAGACCAATCACAACAGACTGAGCCATCTGACCAATCAGAGAAGTGTAGACCAATCACAACAGACTGGGCCATCTGACCAATCAGAGCAGAGTAGACCAATCACAACAGACTGAGCCATCTGACCAATCAGAGAAGAGTAGACCAATCACAACAGACTGGGCCATCTGACCAATCAGAGCAGAGTAGACCAATCACAACAGACAGGGCCATCTGACCAATCAGAGAAGAGTAGACCAATCACAACAGACTGGGCCATCTGACCAATCAGAGAAGTGTAGACCAATCACAACAGACTGGGCCATCTGACCAATCAGAGAAGTGTAGACCAATCACAACAGACTGGGCCATCTGACCATTTAGAGAAGAGTAGACCAATCACAACAGACTGGGCCATCTGACCAATCAGAGAAGTGTAGACCAATCACAACAGACTGAGCCATCTGACCAATCAGAGAAGAGTAGACCAATCACAACAGACTGAGCCATCTAACCAATCAGAGAAGAGTAGACCAATCACAACAGACTGGGCCATCTGACCAATCAGAGAAGTGTAGACCAATCACAACAGACTGGGCCATCTGACCAATCAGAGCAGAGTAGACCAATCACAACAGACTGGGCCATCTGACCAATCAGAGCAGAGTAGACCAATCACAACAGACTGAGTCATCTGACCAATCAGAGAAGTGTAGACCAATCACAACAGACTGAGCCATCTGACCAATCAGAGCAGAGTACACCAATCACAACAGACTGGGCCATCTGACCAATCAGAGAAGTGTAGACCAATCACAACAGACTGGGCCATCTGACCAATCAGAGCAGAGTAGACCAATCACAACAGACTGAGCCATCTAACCAATCAGAGCAGAGTACACCAATCACAACAGACTGGGCCATCTGACCAATCAGAGCAGAGTAGACCAATCACAACAGACTGGGCCATCTGACCAATCAGAGAAGAGTAGACCAATCACAACAGACTGGGCCATCTGACCAATCAGAGCAGAGTAGACCAATCACAACAGACTGAGCCATCTGACCAATCAGAGAAGAGTAGACCAATCACAACAGACTGGGCCATCTGGCCAATCAGAGAAGAGTAGACCAATCACAACAGACTGGGCCATCTGACCAATCAGAGCAGAGTAGACCAATCACAACAGACTGAGCCATCTGACCAATCAGAGCAGAGTAGACCAATCACAACAGAGTAGACCAATCACAACAGTCAGGGCCATCTGACCAATCAGAGAAGAGTAGACCAATCACAACAGACTGAGCCATCTGACCAATCAGAACAGAGTAGACCAATCACAACAGACTGGGCCATCTGACCAATCAGAACAGAGTAGACCAATCACAACAGACTGAGCCATCTGACCAATCAGAGCAGAGCAGACCAATCACAAGAGACTAGGCCACCTGACCAATCAGAGAAGAGTAGACCAATCACAACAGACTGTGCCATCTGACCAATCAGAGCAGAGTAGACCAATCACAACAGACTGAGCCATCTGACCAATCAGAGAAGAGTAGACCAATCACAACAGACTGGGCCATCTGACCAATCAGAACAGAGTAGACCAATCACAACAGACTGAGCCATCTAACCAATCAGAGAAGAGTAGACCAATCACAACAGACTGAGCCATCTGACCAATCAGAGAAGAGTAGACCAATCACAACAGACTGGGCCATCTGACCAATCAGAGCAGAGTAGACCAATCACAACAGACTGGGCCATCTGACCAATCAGAGCAGAGTAGACCAATCACAACAGACTGAGCCATCTAACCAATCAGAGCAGAGTAGACCAATCACAACAGACTGAGCCATCTGACCAATCAGAGCAGAGTAGACCAATCACAACAGACTGGGCCATCTGACCAATCAGAGCAGAGTAGACCAATCACAACAGACTGGGCCGTCTGACCAATCAGAGCAGAGTAGACCAATCACAACAGACTGAGCCATCTGACCAATCAGAGCAGAGTAGACCAATCACAACAGACTGAGCCATCTGACCAATCAGAGCAGAGTACACCAATCACAACAGACTGAGCCATCTGACCAATCAGAGAAGAGTAGACCAATCACAACAGACTGAGCCATCTGACCAATCAGAGAAGTGTAGACCAATCACAACAGACTGGGCCATCTGACCAATCAGAGCAGAGTAGACCAATCACAACAGACTGGGCCATCTGACCAATCAGAGCAGAGTAGACCAATCACAACAGACTGAGTCATCTGACCAATCAGAGAAGTGTAGACCAATCACAACAGACTGAGCCATCTGACCAATCAGAGCAGAGTACACCAATCACAACAGACTGGGCCATCTGACCAATCAGAGAAGTGTAGACCAATCACAACAGACTGGGCCATCTGACCAATCAGAGCAGAGTAGACCAATCACAACAGACTGAGCCATCTAACCAATCAGAGCAGAGTACACCAATCACAACAGACTGGGCCATCTGACCAATCAGAGCAGAGTAGACCAATCACAACAGACTGGGCCATCTGACCAATCAGAGAAGAGTAGACCAATCACAACAGACTGGGCCATCTGACCAATCAGAGCAGAGTAGACCAATCACAACAGACTGAGCCATCTGACCAATCAGAGAAGAGTAGACCAATCACAACAGACTGGGCCATCTGGCCAATCAGAGAAGAGTAGACCAATCACAACAGACTGGGCCATCTGACCAATCAGAGCAGAGTAGACCAATCACAACAGACTGAGCCATCTGACCAATCAGAGCAGAGTAGACCAATCACAACAGAGTAGACCAATCACAACAGTCAGGGCCATCTGACCAATCAGAGAAGAGTAGACCAATCACAACAGACTGAGCCATCTGACCAATCAGAACAGAGTAGACCAATCACAACAGACTGGGCCATCTGACCAATCAGAACAGAGTAGACCAATCACAACAGACTGAGCCATCTGACCAATCAGAGAAGAGTAGACCAATCACAACAGACTGAGCCATCTGACCAATCAGAGAAGAGTAGACCAATCACAACAGACTGGGCCATCTGACCAATCAGAGAAGAGTAGACCAATCACAACAGACTGGGCCATCTGACCAATCAGAGCAGAGTAGACCAATCACAACAGACTGAGCCATCTGACCAATCAGAGAAGAGTAGACCAATCACAACAGACTGGGCCATCTGACCAATCAGAACAGAGTAGACCAATCACAACAGACTGAGCCATCTAACCAATCAGAGAAGAGTAGACCAATCACAACAGACTGAGCCATCTAACCAATCAGAGAAGAGTAGACCAATCACAACAGACTGGGCCATCTGACCAATCAGAGCAGAGTAGACCAATCACAACAGACTGGGCCATCTGACCAATCAGAGCAGAGTAGACCAATCACAACAGACTGAGCCATCTAACCAATCAGAGCAGAGTAGACCAATCACAACAGAGTGGGCCATCTGACCAATCAGAGCAGAGTTGACCAATCACAACAGACTGGGCCATCTGACCAATCAGAGCAGAGTAGACCAATCACAACAGACTGGGCCATCTAACCAATCAGAGCAGAGTAGACCAATCACAACAGACTGGGCCATCTGACCAATCAGAGCAGAGTAGACCAATCACAACAGACTGGGCCATCTAACCAATCAGAGCAGAGTTGACCAATCAAAACAGACTGGGCCATCTGACCAATCAGAGAAGAGTAGACCAATCACAACAGATATAAATATTTTTTAATTTTTTTGTCCATAGATCAAGACCTGTATTCTGCCACGTCCTCAAACTTTCTGGGTTCGGACCCGGCCCTACTCCGCAACTCTCCCAGCACACTGCGCACAATGTTAAGGAGCTTCAATGGTGCGTCACTTCATCCAGGAATCATAGGGTGCGTCTCAATCAGCTCCCTAGTTCACTAGTCAGGGCACTGATCATAGAGTCAGCCCATTGACGGATGTCCTGATCAGTGTCCTGACTAGTGAACTAGGGAGCTGATTGAGACGCACCATATGATTAATTACAGGCTTTTATTAGTCTAATTGGAGATTAATGAAAGGCTTTGTGTAAATGTTTTTTTTGTGTGTGTGTGTGTAAGATTTATTTTACTTTTAGCTTTATTTCAGTTATAGAAAACGATTTTAATAGTTTTAGATTTAGTTAACAATAGGAACTGCTCGGAACAAAGTGAAAAATCACATTTCTCTACCCACTCAAGAGCCAAGCTTCGTCTACATGGACATGGTCCCAGAAAGTGAGGACAATCCTGAGGGCGACGACGACAAAGTCTACATGTTCTTCAGTGAGAACGCCGTGGAGTACGACTTCTACAACAAGCTTGTGGTGTCGCGTGTCGCCAGAGTCTGCAAGGTAACACCTCACAGATCCATTTATCCTGTGCAGATGGAAGAATTTAACATATTTAGCCCTGATCTTGCAAAGACTTTTCTCATTTTCCCATTTTACAGGGTGATATGGGTGGTCTAAGGACCCTCCAAAAGAAATGGACCTCCTTCTTGAAGGCTCGTCTGGATTGCTCTGTCCCAGAGCCCAGTCTGCCCTACGTCATACAGGACGTCTTCCATGTCCGCCACAAGAAATGGAGGAAAAGTGTCTTTTACGCTGTCTTCACCTCTCAATCGTAAGTAGTTTTTTTACACATGTTTGTGTATTGTGTATCTGAATCACTCATTCGTTGTGTTTGTGTATGCAGGAGCTCGACAGATCAGTCTTCAGCGGTATGTGCATTTAATGTAACCGATATCAGCGAGGTGTTCTCTCGCGGCAAATTTAAGACCGAGGTGACCGTGGAAATGGCTGATGTGAAGTGGGTCACGTACAACGGAGAGCTTCCTGTCCCTCGACCAGGAGCTGTGAGTGGTCATTAATGGTCTTATATAGTCCTTAAACCGTTCACCCGAAAATGGAAGATTATTCCATAATTTACTCTCCCTCAAGTTGTTCCAAACCTGTATACATTTCTTTCTTCAGCTGTACAGAAAAAGGAGATATTCGGAATAATGTTTGTAACCAAGCAGATCTCGTCCCCCCGTTGACTACCATATTAGGAATAAAACACGATGGTAGTCTATGGGGGGGCGAGATCTGCTTGGTTACAAATACCATGGTATACTTAAAGCTACACTGTGTAACTTTTTTAGTTTATTCTTAGCTAAAAACACTTAGTTCTTTCAAAAATATATGTGCTCATTAATGTATATTTACTTCTTTCAAGTAATAAAGTGTTTTCGTAAGTTTATAATATGCCATTGAAAATACATACGGGTGAGGGGTTCGAATGCGCGTCGCCATGTTGCCCCTCCATCTTGAAAGTACATTAGCCAAAGAGGGACACACCTGTAAATTCAAGCTTCGCTTTGGCGTTTAACACTCGATGGCACTGTGTCGAATGTGAAGAGGGGGATTGCTTGAGACTGATATAGCCTACAATGTAAACTTTGCCTTACGCTAGTGATGTCGTACAATATACAGAATAACAATAGCACTGATAAAAGTTACTTTACTAAGATTAGCTTGCATTCGTCTGGGAACCTGATCGCTGATGTTAGCAATGAAATGGTAAAAAATAACGAAAAGGTAAAACTATTATTCATTTTACATTGATGTCATAACCTACATGCTAACTGGCAAATTAAGTAACTGCAAATTATAATAGTTTTCTAAAGTAACCTCATCACTTGATCGAACTGGAAGCCATATTAATCTTGGACTAAATCAGCCACCGTAGGAGTTAAAACGAAATCGGAATTGAGAGGAACAGTAATATTCACTGGATGGTCATATACCTTTTCACCGCTAGATGGGGGAAAATATCACACAGTGTAGCTTTAAAGAACCCTATGTATATAATAACATGGTATTTAAATTCTACTGTAACGAATGTCAAAGAATATACTAATATTATTTAAAAAAAAACATGATTTTAATGTCATTTTCATGTGCAATGTTCACAGTGCATCAACAACGCAGTGAGGAGTTTGGGAATAAAAGGGTCGCTGGACCTCCCTGATAAAACCCTACAGTTCATCCGAGACCGGCCTCTCATGGACGACGCCGTCCGTCCAATCACAGGCAAGCCCCTGCTGCTCAAGAGAGGCCCACTGTTGACCCGCCTTGTCGTTGACCTCGTAACCGCGTCGGACGGACAGTCCTATCCTGTGATGTTTGTCGGCACAGGTGAGATTCCTATTAGCTTGTAGGGCAGAGCAGCTCTTTAAAGTCAGTTAAAGGGTGTGTGTGAACTGTCATTCAGAAGAATGTCAATTGTACCTTGGCCGGAGCTGTTTGAATCAACCTATTGAATTGTTGTTGTTGTTATTGTTGAGTAGTGTTGAAAAGCTGGATGTAGAAGTCAATTGTTTTCGGTTTTCCATTAGAGAACGGATACGTGCAGAAAGCAGTGAACTATGATGGAGAGATGCACGTCATTGAAGAAGTTAAACTGTTTCAGAACGCTGAGCCGATTGACATCCTACGACTTCACCAGAATCAGGTACTGCAAAATGGGCTGGGTATAGATATAGATTTGATTGAATTCATTTGGGTAAAATGTTTAGTTATAATCCCCATTTTCTTTACAAATGAAAGTGATTCTCTCTGCTAATGCTGTAGATTATAAAGTGCACTGATTTAAACCAGTAACTCAACTTTAAACTAAAAGAACTGGTTGTATGAATCATTCATTTCAGGAATTGGGCTACACTGGTTGCACTGTATGTTTTTGATTCAGTCAGTTGTTAGTGAATCAAACTAGCATGGTCACATTGCGTGTTTGTTTTTGTGTCTTAAAGTCACTTCTACTAGTGTTGATTTCAATATATTGTAATGACTCGGAGTAATGCCTCTTAATTGTTAAGGATTAGAAAGCCAAAGGAATATTTTGTTTGTTCATCGTGAAAAAATGCATGAATCAGCATGAGTTGTCTGTCTGGTCCAGTTGTATGCAGGCTCTGCGTCTGGGGTTGTCCAGATGCCCGTCAGCAACTGCAGTCGTTATTCTTCCTGTCTGGACTGTGTGCTGGCCAGAGACCCTTACTGTGCCTGGGACGTCACAGCTCTACGGTGCTCTAGATTACCCACATCACCTGAAGATGCAAAAGGGTAAGACACTCGCACAACAAGAACAATCCGATATCAAGGAAAATCAACTACTCTCATGTCTTTCCTTTTCCGGGGGAACACAAAAAAAGATATTTCGAAGAATGTTCACGCTGTTCTTTCCCATACAACATGGATATACTGACCAGGGGCTATCAAACACCAAGAATGACAAAAAAGAAACCTTAAAAGTGTCTTGTACACTATATTCAAAGTCTTCTGAATACCCTTTCACCATAACTAATGTAATAATATTGTAGATGTAATAAGCTTATTTAGTTTTTCAGCAAAAAACTTACATTTTTGGTTTATTTAATTTAAAAAATATAATAGTTTAAAAAAACATTTAATTAATATTTTAACATGTAGGGGCCTATGAAATCCATATTATATTTTCCCAAATTCCATTTTTTTCTGTTTGAACTTTTCTGGATTCTATTTCCTTTTTTTTACGTTTACATTTTTTTTTGGACCATTTTAATGGTTTACATTTTAGTCAATAAAAAAGCATATCGAAATAATGAGACCTATACAATTTAACAATTAATACAGTTTTATTTTAACCAAAATCTGTGTTTTCTGTTTTAAGTTTTCTGGATTCCATTTCAATAGTTTAATTCGATTTTAATAGTCAAAAAGCATGTCTAATTAATTTAATTCATTAAAACAACAATTTATTAATTTTAAAAATTAAATTTTATTTTCTTAGAAAAGTTTTTTAATTTCAGAAATTGTCATGTATTTAAAATTTTCTGCCAATCAAATGAAGCCATAAAACATTTAATTTATCTTTTAATCATAAAATTATACAAACTTTTATTAAAAATAGTTTTAATAATAATTTATTATTGATATTATTACATTGATATTATAGACAGCTTAATTTAGAATTTCTTTCACAATTTTTAAGTTAAACTGAACTTTTATTTTGACGGTTTGTCGTGAAGACCTTTGAGTTTCTGTGTGTTTATGATATGAAGATAGTTTTACTCAAATAAAACGGTAAAATTCTGATGAAGTCTCTGACCGGCTCTGGAGATGAAGTTCATGCATTCATGCATAACCATTTATTGACACAAAGACACACAGAACATCTAGAATTCATATTTAAAGGGTTACTTCAGCGATTTAGCATATGGCTTTGTATCAGTAGAAACTCTGGAGTACATTCGAAATATCGTCATTTTGCATAATCTGAGGATTTTTTGGGGCAGCGAAGTAAGTGCATTCTGGGAGTTGTCTTTTCATCTTTCAAATACATTTTCTGTGTTTTCTCAGTCTAGAAGGCACCAAATTCAAAAATAATGCCACATTGCTACTACATTAATGACCCAGTTTAAATACAAAGCTTAATCCTAAATCACTGAAGTAACACTTTAAATAGTCTTTTTGCAGTTTAATATTCTCAGACACTAATTTCACAGTGTACTAACCTGCTTTTGATGTATTCATCAAAAATATTACAGATTCCACGTTTTACAGTAAATTCTGTCTGGATTCCGTGATACCATGGGGCCCTATAATTGATTTCTGAGAAACAATGTTGGTATTTGAAATCATCCCAAACAAACACACCCCTCCCTTCGTTGCTCCACCCCAAAGAGGGGCTTTTTTGTAAATCATTACTTTAACCACTGCTTTGCATATCTAATATCTATCGGACTATATTTAGGTGTGTGTATAACACACTTTTTGAATTTCAGGAATCTGATACAAAGCCTGAAAGACGGGGATGCCACTCGATGCCCAACAACAGGTATGTAGTAACATTTTGTTCTGATTCGACATTAAAATCAGGGCTTTATTTAACATGTTCTTACTTTATCAGCTACCGTGGAACCAAAGATCCGCACCCTGGTGCTGGGAAACAACATCAGGCTGCTGTGTCGAGCAGAATCGAACTTGGCCCGAGTCAACTGGAACTTTGCTGGAAAGCCACTCCCCTACTCAAACAGGAAGTATACTATTTATAGTGATGGCATCCTTATCAACAACGCCTCGGTCACTGATTCGGGACGCTATACCTGCACGTCAGTCGAGTGGACGAAAGGGAGACAGTACACCCAAACACTGGCCATTTATGACTTACATGAACAATTACCAGTAGATGTGACAGATAAGATTAAGACCACATTGGGAGCCCTTACTGAAAGCTACACAACAACAACATCAGCTTTGCATAAAAACGAAGAGCCTCCGTCATATGCTACAAATGAGAGCATTGAGAGTAAATGGGTAGTGATGCAAGTGGCGCTGGCCATGATATCCATTATGATGGCCTGTCTGCTGATCTGGAACTTGTACATGGGCCACATCTCTCCATTTATGTGCTGTGGGAGACAACCAATCAAAAGCCCCAGGAATCTTCCAGAAAGGGAATACTTTCACACAGGAAATGATGCCATGGACAGTAAACAGCAAACGGTCAGGTTGTGTGTCACAACAAACAGTAGTATTGAAGCAACCAGCTTCCACAGGAATAACCCCAATGGGGATACGTCAACGGGCAATCATGTTTTTAATTACATTACGGACGAGTCGGAAATTTAAGAAAAAAAATGTTTTCCTATAATTTTTTGTACTTATTTATTTTTGTATTCATAATTAAACAAATATTTTTACATTTTTCTTAAACAGTTTTAAGAAATATGAAGGTAAAACTGTCAACCAATCAGTAGCTGCATCTGAAATTGCATCCTATCTGCAAACTCTTATCAGCACCTCAGCCAATTCGCAAGTCAGTCAATTCGATCATAGCAAGTCAGTATTATTTGGTGCCGTGACCCGGTGTTGTACTCGGGCACACCTTTCTTTACAACACCGTCTGTTCTCTCTCACCTCAATTAATACTATGAACTGAGACATACTACTCATTTCATGTACTGTTTTTCACCTATTAACTCTTTTCCCACCAGCGTTTTTGAAAATATTTGCCATGCAGCGCTAGTGTTTTTGATAATTTTCATAAAAGATTTATGACCTCCAGAATATTTTGTAGTATGAATATCTGAACATGCAATATATCAAAGGAAAAACAAAAAAACAGTTTTATTCTGTTTTATTATTTCTAGTTTGATTACATTAGAAAATTAGTGCCCTATGATTTTCCATGTAAAATGTGGACAGAATCACAGAATTCAGCTATAAAAACGGAATTTACTGTGTAATGCGGAATTCCACAGAATTTTTTATGAATAAATAAAAAGCAGGTCAGTAAACTTCAAAGCGCGATATATACTAATGTCTGTGAATATTAAACAGCAAAAAGGCTATTTAAATATAAATCCTGCATGTTTTGCGTCTTTGTGTGAATTTCATTTATCACACACACACACACTGAAGCGCGTGTGACGCTCACAGTGTATTCAGCATCTGCCACCTCACTATATGAAGACATGTATGAATGAACTTCATCTCCAAAGGCGTCACATCATCTTCATATCATAAACACACGGAAGCTCAAAGCTCTACACGGCAACCCATTAAAAATAAAAGTTTGGTTTAACTTGAAGAAATTGTGACAGAAATATATTACTGTTGTACAGTAGAATACAGATTAATGTCAGACATTAAGCTACAATGTCTCAATGTAATATCAAAATTATAAATCATTAAAACAGTTTTTTATAGGAATAATCACAATACTTCCATGTTTTAATTTTAACAGTAAATCTCTGTTGTCCAGTGCTTTGACAAAGTTTAATTTCATATTATTAAAAGATAAATTAAATGGGTTTTTTAATGCCTTCATTTGATTGCCAGAAAAATTCAAATACACAACACAGAATTTCTGAAAGGAAAAAAAAAAACATTTAATAGAAATTAAAATATTTAAAAAATCAATTAAACATGCTTTTTGATTATTAAAATTGACTTAAACCATTACAATGGAATGCAGAAAACTTAACAGAAAACAGAGAATTTTTTTTAATAAAACCTATTTCATAGAGCCCTAAACATGCAATGGTTACAATTTTAAATAAATTGTTGCTAAATTCTATAAGTTTCATGATTTCGATTATTTAGACATGCTTTTTGATTGATTGAAACTCGGAATCCAGAAAAATAAAATTGATTTCATAGGGCTCTAGAATTTTGCGTTTTTATCAAAGACTAAATCCAGATCGGATTCAGATGATCAAACCGATAGAGATCAAGTCAATACCTTCAATGCTTGCACAGTCCCATAGCTCGTCCTGGGTCAACACTTCATTCGGTAACATTAGGCAGTTTTGCTTTATATGCCATTAAATGTTGACGATTGCGTTATTTTACATGCCAACATATGCCATCGCTTGTTTCTGCTTCTTCTTCACCACTGTGTTTTGATCAGGAAACTCTGTACTCTATCAGAAGATGTGTAATAGCTCCTCCATACCGTATAACAGTGATAATACGGAAAGCCGGAAATTTTTGACAATGGTAGGGAAAGAGTTAATTAGTAGGAGCTACTATGCATGCATATTTAGACTGCAATAAAAGTGACTACAATCTGAAAAAAATTTTTTTATTGAAGCTGGAGAGTCATTCCAGTCACATTTTATATGCAGGATTGTTGAATACATTGGCTACCCAAAGCCAGTCATTGAATGCAGCAAAATCAACCTCCTGTGGCTCTGTGGAGGGAGATCTTGAGCAAAAAGGACCAAAGATCAAGTCATATATTAAAATTGAGTATCTTAGCCTCCAGCCAACCACAACTGTAAACACAGTGAGATGAAATGCAATGCATATTTAAATGCTAGTAGTAAAAATATCACAGGTTATAGACACATCCACCAATAAATTGTAGCACTTGAGGAAAACTCTAAAGCTACTGGTTCACACATGCTTAATATGCATGAAGAATTAAGGCGGTCTCCATGAAAAGCTTTAAACAGAAAGACGGCAGGCACAAGATGTGTTTGCAAGGAAACATTCATATATAAAAAAATCGAATTCTTTGCTGCAATGTATAAAAGGGCGCGTCATATGCAAATCATACCCTTTACAAAGACATTCAATTCATGCTTGCAAATCTTAAAAGTCGAACTAAATAATAAACGTGAAATAAACTGCAAAAGCACTTATGTGGAAGTGATGGAAGACCAAATTTCTTGAGGTAAATAGAAAAGCTGCCATGATTTAGAAAAGAACACTCGGACATGCTTTCCCCCCTCAAAAATCACTTTCCCTAAAACAGTAAAGTGATTGTGTGATGTGTATATATACACTGGTCAAAAGTTTGGAAATACTATATTTTTAATGTTTTTGAAGTCTCTTATGCTCACCAAGCCTGCATTCATTTAAACAAAAATACAGAAAAACAGTAATATTGTGAGATATTACAATATAAAAGAATGGTTTTCTATTTGAATATATTTAAAAATATAATTTATTCCTGTGATGTCAAAGCTGAATTTTCAGCATTACTCCAGTCTTCAGTGTCACTTGATCCTTCAGAAATCATTTTAATATGCTGATTTATTATCAGTGTGGGAAACTTTTCAGGATTCACTGATGAAAAAAAAGAACAGCATTCATTCAAAATAGAAATATTTTCTAACAATATACATCTTTACTTTTTATATCAATTTAACACATCCTTGCTGAATAAAAGACTTGATTTTTTTTTCAGAAAAAGAAATACAAAAATGACTGACCCCAAACCTTTGAACAGTAGTTTAAATTGTCTGAAAATATTTCTATTTTAAATGCTTTTTTACATTTATACTCAAAGAATCCTGAAAAAAGATATTAAGCAGCAACTGTTTCCAACATTGATAATAAATCATCATATCAGAATGATTTCTGAAAGATCATGTAATACTGGAGTAATGCTGAAAATTCAGCTTTGCATCACAGAAATAAATAATAATATTTCACAATACTTAAGTTTTTTTTTCTGTATTTTTTATCAAATAAATCCAGGCTTAATGAGCATGGAGACTTCTTTCGAAATCATTAAAAATAGAAATGTTTCTAAACTTTTCATTCTCAAACAAGTCAATGAAATGACAAGGAAAAAAAATCAAGGCTCAGATGAACTGAAATCAATTCATCAATGTAATATTACAGTGTCCTTTTTTTGGTTCCTATTGTTTCACCATTTTGCTGTCAGTGTGTATTGAGATGTCTTTAAAGGAGCAGTTTGCCTATTTTGGTTGGTCATTTAACCTTCTGCTTAGTGTTTCTGTCAGAATTTGTAGGGTTTGACACATTTTTGATTATCATTCACTTTAAGTGTTCAAGAGATCTACTTTTTCTAGCTCAATGGAAAAGAAACTATGTTTATACACGTCCTTTGAATAGTGATTAACAGTCGATCTTTTTGCTATATTAAAAAATATATATTGTACAAAAGCAAAATAGCCATTCACAAGATCTGGCTTAAGTGTTTTCTCGGCACAAAAATATTGGGTAACGTCCCTCTGCAAACTGCCCCTTTAACATTAAGACAAACAGTGATACTCTTGCTCCATCTGTAGTTCGGAAAAGGTATCACCAGGGTCCGCTCTCTGGATAGTTGGGCACAGCGGCTGGATACTGGGGCAGGCTGGGGCCGGTTTCAGAGACGGCGTTGAATCCGGCTTGTCTCACTTGGGGGTCCTTCCACACACCTGTGCTCCACTCTTCCTGTGCCCGCTGGAAACTGCCTCCTCCACCACGATATAGTCGATGGACCTTTAAGAGGACAAAAGTAATAGGACGCATTGCTCTTTTGTTTTGATTTAAGGGTTTACTCTTTAAAGTTAAGCTATTTTTGTGCATCAGCTATGCATGTAATGATGAGAACCAAGGTTGTGTGCATGTGCAAATCATACCTTGATGAGAACAAGCCCCATGAGGACTGTATCTACCGTAAAGAGCAGAGTACAGATGAGCATGAATATAGCCGAGGTTACATTCGTGCTGAAAAACATCACTGTGGCAATCCAACCACTGCGAAGAGAGACAAATATGGCGAGTTAACATCATTGGAAGTTTTAAAATGGCCACACAAAGATTTCATTTATTGATACAACACAAAGCTGAATTTTCAGCATCATTACTCCAGTCTTCAGTGTCACATGATCATTCAGAAATCATTTCTGATTATTATCAATGTTTGCTTACTATTTTTGTGGAAACCGTGATACAGTTTTTTTAATATGATAAACATCTATTTAAAGGGCACAGTATGTAAGTTTTGGCGCTAGAGGATGCGTATCCAAAAATACAAAATACGGGTGAGAGAGAGGGGGTGATGTCATGATTGACAGCTTCTCTAAGCGAAGAAGTGGCACCAATAGACTTTTTTCGGGAGGAGATTGCAGCTTCAACTGTAATTTCTACAATTTCTGTTAATTGTAATAACTGTTTATTTTCTGAGTTGTTCTGCAGTAAACTGTACTAACAGGTTCTGCGGGAGTGTGGGCGGGGCCTTGATACCACGGCTCCACTTCATGCTCACTACTGTGCAGACTCGGGCTCCAAGATGTCAGCACTAAGGGTGTCACGATTTCGATTTTAAATCATAATCGACCGAAATTAAGTCACAATCTCGAGCATAGAATTAAAAAATGGAATCGTTGATACTGCAACGCCCCCATGTCACATCCGATTGCTTGCCAAGCTGGAAAAAAACACGTGTTAAAGTGCTACGAGTCAACCTACTCTAACCAAGCTACAACTCAAAAGATAGCATGGCACCTGCAGATGCAGGAGACCCATCAACAGAACTTGAACCCCCTTCTGTTTCACTGAAGCAGTGTTAAATTCGTCAACAACCTTTTTTCACAGATGAAAACGAGACAATAACTGAACATTTGATAACGCACAATAACGCACATTTGAACTGTAACGTGTGGAACTAACCGGGGAAATGCACGCACTTCAGGCTCACGAATCTCCAATAGCGCTTCAGAATGGCTCAATCAATGAATAGCTCATATTTATGCCAGCCAATTGTTTATAAACTAATGCTGATGAATAATGACAATGTTTACTTTACAATAGTTATATGTTTTAGACGCTTGTAACGCATATTTTATCTCCCTCATCTGAACTTGAATGAGCATCCTGCAACTGCAAATAACTTCAAAATAAGAGTCAATGTGTATTTAGGCATTTAATTAGCGTGCTAGAACTACTTAAAGAAATTCCAAGTAGAACTTTTATAGGAGTTTGCATCTATGAAGAGTATATTCTATTGGTCACACGTCTTCGTGTGAGATGACTTTGCAGGTCAGAGTTCACAGGTCGCTTATTCAAAACAAAGGTGTAGTTTGATGACGCCTTGATAAAACGGAAATCGAGGGTAACGCGAATATGATGTCATTGATAGGCGACGCACGGACACGGGCCGTGTCCTGGTTAAAATGGCTTATTTCTCTGGATTTAAACATTCTTGGAAACATTTGGGATCATGTACACAAATCAACAAAATATATAACAATGTTCTACTGGTTTTTGGACATTTTAATCCAAAAATCGTACATATTGCGCCTTTAAATACATTATTTTAACAGCTGTTATGTCATAATGACAATGAAGTTAAAATACAATATGTAATCTATTATCCATTATCTATTGTTGTGTAATCGATGTGTTAATTGGTAATTAAGTCACAAATTATGTTAAAGGAACACTCTGCCGTTTTTAGAAATAGGGCTTATTCAACATCTTTCCAACATTTAGATATGTGGGCAAATGCATTTTTGTCTCAGTGCATGCATAGTTTTAGTTTGGCAGGGTCCCCGCAGCGCAGAGATATCACGCAACACATGAAATCCCACAACTTCCGTCAACATACATTTAATGTGTTGTGTGATATCTCTGCACCCAAGTAGCAGTGCTTCGCCTGTGCTTCCCCATAATATAGTCCCAAGTCAATACCTGCCTAGGAAATCGACTAGTCTTAATCTGCATCGCTATTTGTACTCGTTGTGAATATGCAGGCCACAAGAAGTAATTAGGTGGGGGGTTTTTTTTGGATCACTTTTACTCGGGACATGCTAGCTGGCAACATAGGATTCCCTTCATTATGCTAAGCTAAGCTAGCGGCGACCCTGCCAAACTAAAACTATGCATGCACTGAGACAAAAAAGCATTTGCCCACATATCTAAATGTAGGAAAGATGTTGAATAAGCCCTATTTCTAAAAACGGTGGAGTGTTCCTTTACTGAATATCATCCTAACATTTCAGTGTTACTCACCATGCACCCCAACCTGATATTCCAAGACTCTGGATGAAGGCGAGAACACATTGCAGGAAGAAAATAAAGAAGAAGGCCATGAAGTTGAAGGAACTATCAGCCCTGAAAAGACAGAAGAAAAAAGTTAAATCAAAGTGAAAAATCAACCTCAGCAAATGTGTCCTTCGCCAAAAAGAGTTTCCTTGCCTGAATGCTTTATAGAGCGGCCTGAACCAGCAGGTATAGCTACACGGGCTGAAAACCAGCAGCCAGAGGAGCGAAAAGCCAAAGTTGATCGCACTACCTCCTCCGGCCCACCAGGCTATGCAGGCCACCACATTAACACATAGTGTGATAGAGTATACTGGAAAAACAGAATATCAATCATCAGATAGTCCATATTAACTGCTTTTGTCAAACTATTCCAAGTAAAGTTTGCATTTCTTTACTCACAGATCCAAAGATTGTAAACACGACGCACAAGCTGGCAGTGGGGTCGAGGTATTTCCTCTTCCACATTCTGGTAAAAACACGGCTTTATGCGAAGAAACTTCGGTAGAGGGGGGAAGTTGTTCACTCGTTCTGTCAGACAAAAAGAGTAATTATTCATTTTTATCCACAGCAATAACAAGGGTCCAAAAAGCAAATAAAAACTGTGAAACGTTGTATATCTCAAACCAAACCTGATCTTACTTACCTGTCATTTCTCAATTTTGAGAAAAGGGGGATAATGCTGATGTTTCTGGTGCTAATGAACTTTTCCCACTTTGAACTGCTATATAAGGTCTTCAGTGCTAAAAGAAACACATATATCATAAAAACAAAAAATGTTTAGGAAATAATATTCAGCCTTTTCTAATTACACAACTAAAGTACAAATGATAAATAACTGTTGAACACGCCACATAAGGTCATAACAGATTTAGGGTTTGTATTAAATAGGTGTTAAATATGAAAGATATTTTACAGCATTAATGATATTTGGAAACATAGCACAGGCCAACAGCTAACCATGCACTGCCAAACACAACTGCAGTAGAAAATCAGCAGTCAAACTATACCACATCTACGAGAGAGAAAAAAAGGTATTTCATGTGTTTGAAAAAACGTTCCTTTAATAATACAATAAAAACTCAGACTTATATTCCAGAGCATACGATACCTGTGCACCGCTAAATAGTTTGATGGGGATGCGTCTGCAGTCTGCGATCTGACGGTCACGTGGCGGACTGGAAGCGTTGTGGGAAATGTAGTTTTAAACGCGGCCTGTTTTGCACGTAACGGACGGAAGTTGTAACTGTGGAAGACTACAAGCCCCATCATAAGATGATCAAAGGTGTGGTCTCGGCGCTTGTGACTAGAATGTTTTACCACTTTCCCTGCCTTGTGGCAATGGATAAAAACGACACATTTCTGTTATGTTTGGCAGACACTTGTGAAATATTTTCGTACTTTGATGTTATCTCAAGATAATTCAAGATCGGAATTACTGACGTTTGTACGTATCTGCCCAAATATCAATCTTTATGTGTTAACAAAAAAAAACTTTAAATGTGTCAGCCCTCTTCAAAAACACGGTATCAGTTAGTTTTTTATTTTTTTATTTAGAAAAACACATTTTAAAAAAGTGCTTTTCGTTAAGCAGAAACCCTCTGCAAAACAGTTAGTTGGTTGCACGGAATAACTTTGTGACTTGTTATTTTCATTGAACCAATCCTACTCGAGAATCAAACTCGCTGTCAAATCACAGCTCTTGGTACGTGTTGCGAGGCGGACCCAATCGTGACAGCCAATAACGTGACTCTCCGTTGATCTGACGCATTACGCTCCTGGCCAATCACAGCCTACGATCCATCCCTGCAACAGGCTCCCGCCAATTCTGAGCGGGGAGCGCGAGGGAGTCTAGCCGGGGATGAGACGGGAACGACTGGACCAGGGTTAGACACGAAAAAAACTGAATATACAACTCTAAAAGTTACAGAAACACATCACATTTGCAGTTGACACGTTAATACTGTAACTGGGAAAGACGTGGAGTCGATGACTAGTCTTAAGAAGCTGTGCACGGAGTCCAAAAACGCGCTCCCCGTTTCCGTTTAACGTTTCCAGTGAGAGGACTGCGCGAGCGCACGGAGCTGAAAGGCGCGCGGATGGTGGTCGTGATGCTTGCGGCTGAAGAGCCTTTGGCCTCCACTCCACGCAGAGGTTTGTTTAATATGAAATAAAACTGGTTTAAAGCATGTTATGAGTCTATATACACCGGGAATAGTGCGGTAAATAAAGACAGAAAGCTCGCATAGATGGCAAATAACAGAAAAGTGAGAAGAAAAAAAACTCCTTCTGAAACAGTTTTAGTTTAACCAAGTTTTTCTGAAAAACTACGCGAATATAACTTTAAAGACTTTTTCAAGTAGTATTTGGGGTTGTCGAGTGTTTTATGACCTTAATTAGCATGCTAGCGGGTGAGCTATTGGCTCAGATTTGTTATTGACAATCTAGTTTTTACACAGAAATGTCTTTCCTCACGCATAGATTATATTTTCCAGTGTTCGCGGTGGTGTGTCGAAGCTATATGTTGTTTTGAACTCAATCTAGTTCTTTGCTCCTCAGTCTTGTGCTAATGTATGGACTAAATGGCTCCGTATTCACAGGGTGAGTAACCAAACTGGCCTAACGTTACAAACCTCATTCACTGAAAGGCGGGAGTTCACAAATAAACACTTGACGTGTAGTACGTGGCTGTCGTTTCTTTGAAAGTCTGTATGCGCTCTGCGTTTTATGTGAGGACTCATTTAGCATTTAAAAGATTAAAGTGACTATTTATCCTCGAAAATATATCCATTGGGTTCGGCTGTGACTGTCAAGTAGTAGCATGCAGGTTTAGCCATCACCTTTGTTATGAGAAGACGTGCTTTGACAACGAGTATTGTTGTTTTTGCGTCGATGATTGATGTCAATAACATGTTAAAGTTCACGTCAGATTGATGTCATTTGATTTTTTTGCAAGTATTTCTTTGACCTTAACATACTCTTTATCTTTCAGACATGGATTGTGTGGGCAAAGCTAATACCAGCAAGAAGCTTGTTCAAGGTAAACACAAACAACTTAAATGTTGATGTTTTTGGTCAATATTCATCATCATCATCTTTATTAATTTGAGCATCTGCGATCCACAAAGTTCAACATAGTAACATGTTTCAACCCAATAGGCGAAACTAAAAAAAAGGTTACATATGTAAGTAATTAAGTAAATAACCAAAAACAAAAAAAAAGATTGTGTATTAGTGTAAAACCATCTCCACCCAGCAAAATACAGGATGGTTTAGTAATACTTTGAGGACCCAATCTATTAGATTATTTCTTTTGGGGAATTTGAGAGTTTTTTTATTGTTTAACTGATATGAAATTATACTATATTGACTCACTTCTAATATATCATGACATGCCAACCTTTTAGAGGGCTGTCAGTGGCCATTACTGCTGATTATTATAATATAAAAACATACCATATTCATAAGAAAAAGTAAAGTGTTAATGTCTTCGGACTTAAATCCTTTAAGGATCCTGTTAAAGGCACAATATGTAATATTTTTGGATTAAAATGTTCAAAAACCACTAGAACAGTTATAATATTTTGTTGACTTGTGTACTTACATTATCCCAAATGTTTCTGTGAAAGTTTGAATCCAGAGAAATAGGCAGTTTTAACCAGGGGCCTATTGCACAAAACTAGGATAAGAGATTAAGCTGGGATATCTTGATGATCTTGTCATCTGTATGTAAAATTTAGTACACCACTGTTGTGTAAACTTAACCTGAAGGCACACTCACACCAAGAACGGAAGAGAACTGTGTATTATCGGATAAATTGAGCCAGGATCACCAAGATATCCCGGCTTAATCCCATATCCTAGTTTTGTGCAATAGGCCCCAGGACACTAACCGTCAATGACATCATACCCACGTTACCCTCAATTTCCAGTTTTGTTTTGTAGAATCCATGACGCTTTAATGAATTGTTTTATTAGACAAGGGAACAACTGTTTGGAGACTTTATAGACAGAAATCATTATTTTGCAGCCTAGCATAGCCAGACCTTCAGACTGACGCAGTGGGCGTGACATCTGAGGCTGAGACTAGCAATCTCATTAGCAATTTTAAATGTTATTTTTGATCATGAGACAGACAATCCATTATTTTTTCTGAGTATCATTAAAGGGTTAGTTCACTCAAAAATAAAGTTCTGTCATTAATTACTTTCCCTCATGTCGTTCCAAATAGGGATGGGAATTTTTGTCAATTTCTCATTTCGATCATCGATAGGTCTCAAAAACGAGTACTCATGGGCGGGGCGTCTCCATTGTGGAGATATGAAACTATTTTAAGACTGTTACGAAAATTAAAGTTGACACGTCTATGAAAACATGAACATATGACTATAAAAAAATAACAGCTAGATTATGTTGCATAAATGTCTTTGAAAAAGAAACATCTAACAACTAAATAACCGTCTCAAATAACCCAGTCAATAATATCGGGCATTGTGTTTGAGCTGAAACTGTGAATACACCACCTTGCAGAGCTTTGCTAGCGGTTTAATAAACTCAACCAAACGCACCCTATGTGAGATTAATCAGATATATGCCGGTACTTTAAGAAGGACCGCGCGTTAATAAGAGCTGTATTTATTTGTGTCGATGAGTGACAGCAGGAGCCAGGATGTGTGTGCAGAGCTCTCCACCGTTCACTAAACATTGGAAGAAGAAGAGTTAAATATACACACGTGCAGCGCATGACAAAGAAAGCAACAGAAACATGCGCCCATGAGAAAATATAGTGCAGCGCGGGACGAGCTCGCGCTGCCGGACTTTAATCTGAAGCGCGAGTACACGCCTTTCAGACAACATGCGATCGCGATTCAGTTCTTTCGGATTATGGATTTCAATGGTCAAAAATATGTAAAAATGCACATCCTGTGAGTATTCAGGTAAACACAGTCGGGGGGTGTCTTTAGTGAACGTGTACAGTTGAGGTAATTGGACCCGTGTTAAGCCGGATCTAATATTATGTGTGGTTAATGTTAATCAAACAACAATGAAAAAAAGAAAACCACCCCATGACTGGCTAAATAATTTTAATATATTGATTAACGAGTTAACCCGCACCGGTTCGTGGGCGGGGGGGTTGACGTAAGTGGGCGTGTCTCTACTTTTATTCACTTTTGTTTTATACAAACTATTTAATCAACCATCACAAACAATGCATCATTTGAAAGCTAAAACACTCGAGATTCATGTTCTGAACTCGTTTTTGCAATAAATACACCAGAGAGGAAAAGGTTAAATGAAATGCTGTAGCAGTAGCTATTTAAACATTAGCATAATGAACAGTACTCATCTTTCATCTCCTATCGTGCAGATCAGATCGGACCAATCCAAAAACAACCGCATACATGTCCGTGTAAGAGTCCACTCTTCCAAATGCATCCCACTTTTTAATCCAAAACAATGAAAAATAAGGAAAAAACTAAAAATACTCCTTTGTTTGCTTGGGCGTTTTGAGTTAGAGTAATCAATCGTGTCCATTTTCAATGAAATAGTGATTCAAATCCGTTTCTGACGATCTCCCTGTGCTGTGGACTCTTCCTGTCACGTTAAACCCTCCCAGGTCTCTCTGCTTCAATCACAGGCTTTCTGAGTCATTACACAGAGTCGCCGCATTACTCGCTCCGCCAGCTGTCAATCAAAGCGCGCATGGTTTTCGTTGGATGAAGGCAATCAATGCCTAGCCAATGCCTTGCCAGCAAAGGTTTGATTGACGGACGTAGTAACTAATCACAAGGCATTATCTTACGTTGTGTTTGTAAGCATTATTGGTGAATATGCCTCTAGTCACAATCTCCATAGCAGCCAAGCGCCTGCCAGTCAGATTGCGCAACACTGCAGTGGAGCGCGCAGGCTCTATGACAGATTGTTTTATCAACTAAATGAGTTTTTACACTTTAAAAATTCTGTAAATAGTTCATTTAGTTTTTAGTAACTGTAAATTAATCATAATCAGCAGTTTATTGCAGATTTATTTGAATAAAAAAACTACTCTTTGCAATTACAAATGTTCTAAAATAAAAGCCCTTTTGGAAAGGACGCCTAGTCTTTTCTTGATATAAAAGCTTACAGAAGCTACATTTTTGACAGAATCATCCTCAAATTTGAATCAAAACATGATCAGACATTCAGTTTTATATTATGCTTATTTTCAGGACCTTAACATTAAAATCTCATAATTTTTCCCTAAGTGAATAATAAAAATAAAAACGCGAGTCACTTACATGTATATTTACATGTATATTACTCTGTTCATATACAACTTTGAGCTATTATGACTCTTGGGTAACACTATTTGAAGTGTCTAGTTTAAAATAAGACCAGATTTATGAATATAGACCATAGGGTTTAAGAGCTGCAGACATTTTCATTTGGGAATGTCGTTTTCAGAAAATTTCAAAAATTGGGGCGCTGGTTAACAGGTTAAGAATCAGTGTATAGTTAATTTATTGAGTGAAGACGAAGCAGTTTTTTTATTCTTGCTATACTGTTAAATACACCTATAGCTGAAAAATAAAGCACTGTTTTTGTCATATTGTTTGTTATTTGCATTTTTAGCTTATTTTTAAAAACAAAGATAAAATAAAAGAAATGGTCAAAAACCAGGGCAGGAATATGCTGGCCAAGTGAGTTTTTAGTTTAAAAATTAAATAATGATTAATATGATTAATAAGTTCTGTTGTCATATTATTCAATTACTTTTACTGGGTGGTATTTTGACCGTGGTATTGATTTAGTATCGGTATCGAGGTATTTTAGTCTGGTATCGTATCGAAGTCATAATTTTGGTATCGTGACAACACTAATATATATTAAGATATATCAGATATAGACAACATAAAAATAATCGTACAACTTGAATCTGCAGAAAAGGACGCGGATGCGCACATGAACTTGACCGCGCTCTGAAAGCCTTTACTCTCATTGTGGATTTCCTTGATCAGCTGATACACAGGGAACTAAAGCACAGAGTATTTACAACATTCTATTGCAATCTTGTTCTCTTAATGCTAGGACTATATGACAGATTGGCGCTGCACATCTTGCACTGTATTTCATGATCACAGGGATTTCAGCCATTACTGCAGTGCGTGCTTCAGTTTCACTTTATTTTGCCGGTCTGGATGGCGTGCTTTTTAACGCTAACCAATCAGACCTCAGTTACCGCCCAAAATGCCACAATAACCAATCAGAAAAATAGACAAATTTTTTAAATCAGGACGCTCATTGTTTTCATGATCGATCGTTGCTGTCACGTTCGAGTACTCGACCACTGTTGCCCATCCCTAGTTCCAAACCCGCAAGACCTCCGTTCATCTTCAGAACACAAATGAAGATATTTTTGATGAAATCTAAGCTCTCTGATAGACAGCCATTTAATTAACACTTTCAAGGCCCAGAAAGGTAGTAAAGACATTGTTAAAACATCCTTGTGACTCCAGTGGTTCAAATGTAATGTTATGAAGCGATGAGTACTTTTTGTGCGCAAAAAATAACGACTTTATTCAACAATTTCTTCTCTTTTGTGTCAGTCTCCTTCGCATCTAAGGGTGTACTCACACTAGGCATGGTTGTCTTGTCCCGAGTGTGATTTTAAGAGATATGCCAGTGAAATTTGCTTTCAGTTAAAACAGCTCAAACATGCATTTTAGTCTGGGACTATCTTAAGTCTTGTCTGCAAAACCAGGGGCTAGTGTTTTAAAATCTGTTCAGATTTTGAAAGTCGTGTAGTGTATTCCAGCCTTAACTAACAATGTTACCTCCCTACAGCACGTCTACCTTTTAAAAGGCTCAATCCAGAACCCAAGGAATGCAGTGAACCCAAAAGAACCAAAGGTCTGGTTGCCCCAAAGTGCTCTGAGCCAAGTGCATCTGATGGAGAAAATGATATAGACAACTCCTCCGCCCCGCTGCAACGTGGCCCAGCTCTGGTAAACGGTCGCGGTCCTCTTGATTGCTTCATGAGCCGACGGAAGCGCTCCCCAGTCCGCTCTGTCCCTGAAGCCACTATCGACCTCACCGAAGACTCAAATGATGCAGTCAAAGACCAGCCTGCACCTCCGGTTGCGGCCACCTGCCCCCTTAGTGAAGAAACGACAAAAACTGCAGAAGATGCCACAAAATCAACAGAACCAACCACGCCACTGACAGAGAAAGAGACGGAAAAGGATGAGGAAGAAGATGAAGACACCCTTCCACTGCTGGACATAACTCAGGACTCTGATACTGAGGAAGAGGAGCAGCAGGAGACTGAAGCCAGTCCCGGGAATGAGTCTGTGTTGTCGACTGGATCCAACAGCTCCCTCTCAGTGATAGAGAGCTCACCGGAACCCAGCAAGAGTGCTCCTACCACCCCTGCCTCCGTGAGTAGACACAAATAAATTTTTATTTTTGGTTTGATGTTTTTTTATGCTAAAAGTTCAAACTATTGATCAATCTCCTTTCTTTATGCAGACATCACGGATAAATGCAGCCAGTAAAACGAAGCGACGATCCCTTAAGGTAAAATCTAAAATTTTACAACATTTAGAACCCCCCATTTTGAGAGTGATGTTAATCTGATCCTATATAAACAGCATTTGTTACGGAGTTGAAACATTTTAGGGTTTTTTTTATATTCATCAAAGAATCCAGAAAAAAATATATAACGGTTTCCACACACGTGACACTAAAGGCTGGAGTCATCCACAGTCTACATCCACAGTACAAAGTACCCTGCCCATGTGAACAGTACGAACAATAATTCCCAAATAAATATATATTGCTTTGGTTCAACGCGAGTTACACAAATGATGCTGTAAATTCAGCTTTCCATCACAGAAATAAATTAAGATTAATTAAAATTAATAGATAACAGCTCAATTAAATTGTAATGTTTTCACTGTATTTTAATACATATTTTAATATGGTGGTGATTATAATATATGAACAGTTTCTTTTTGTTACTATTTTTTTGTACTTGGCAACTAACAATGTCAACAGCTCGACGTCTGTCTGGAATGCAGGTCATGAGTACATAAACCCAAAGTTGATATCTTGGTATGTTTCAAAAAGCAAAAAATAAAATGTGATCTCAATGTGAATGTTTGCACTCTGTTAAGGGTTCAAGAAGGATTGATTGTTTCTTTTTAAAATCTTGTCACTGGAATTTTGCACTCCATTTGAAAAGCCCTTTATTGTCTTTTTGTCCCTCAGAATGTCCAAGAGCAGGAGGAGAAGCAGCGGCAGAGGGACGAGAAAGAACGCCAGAAACAGGAGGCCAAAGCTGCCAAGGAGAAGAAGAAAGAGGAGGCCCGCAAGCTAAAGGAAGAGAAGGAGAGAGAAAAGAAAGAGAAGAAGGAGAAAGACGAAAAGGAGCGGCGGGAGAAAAAGGAGAGGGAGGAGAAAGAAAAGGCAGACAAACTAAAAGCTAAAGAAGAGCAGCGGCAAATGAAAATTGAGTGAGTGACTGGTGTTGTCTATGACAGGGTTTCCACAAGGTCTTAAAAAGTCTTAGGCCTTAAATCTTAAATTGAGTATTAAGTAATTAAGTTTCGAGTTCTAGGTCTTAAATAATTTTAAACATGTCTTCATTTTTTCTATGTCCATGTAATGCTTCCTCTATTTTGAAATGCTTCCGCAGAGCTTTTGTGTGTGTGTTTTCTTGATTGCGGGGTGTTGTAGTTCGTTCTTTTGCTAGTCCAAATATAAATATGACCACAATTGAGACCAACGTGCATCTTATGTTGCAGCCAAACAGCTTTCGTGTTATTGGTGCAATCTCTTTCGGATTATACCACAGACGCATAAAAGCGGATTTTATTCTTCGGTGAATAGTTCTCCAGTTCCACGATCGTGAAAGCGTAGGCGAATCTCTCGCCGTCTTCCATAATGACCAAATAAAAAGTATGATATGCCTGATATAGCAGTAAAAAAAGAGTTAATAAAAGCGATGTAAACCATGAACTCAATTTGGTACTGACACAAACTGACTGGTGTCAGATGGGCTGCAAATTCTGTGCTACCTGTCAGCGCTCACTCTAATATACTTTCTAGGCTTATTGCCCTTGAACGATCAAATACGCACATAATTATGCGTTATGTCTTGAGTAAACAAGTATGAGACGTGTGTCAGTATTGGATTTGTGCGTTACTGAAGGTCTTAAACTGAAAGCAACCTAATATAGCCTAGACACGCTCCTGTTTGTGTCGTTAATGTTCATCAAAAAAACACATTGTGTATGTGTGTATTCCCCACCCTAAGCGATCATGTTATAGCTAGATAGCACACCACTGGACTAGCCTTTTTTTGTAAGATACCAAACAAAATGTTTGCTTTATTGTCATTTGTGACTATTGTGCATCTAACATATGGTAAATGTGGCATCCTGATTAGGAAAAAAAACATGATCATTTTGATTTAAAAAAATGATATTTATGATATAAAAATTTATTCATATATATATATTATATATATATATATTATAAATATTATAAATGAATAAATCCTGGTGGGATTGAGCTATAGGATAGTGCAACTTTACTGATATTTTGTCAATTTGAATAAATTAATTTGCTTTGCAAATTTTGTGGTTCATGCCTTTATACATTTTTTTATTGCATGAAATGGGTCTTAAATTTCATTTATAACGGTCTTAAAAAGCCTTAAATTTGACTTGGTGAAACATGCAGAAACCCTGAGTATTAAATTCTGGTTTTAATCCATTTAGTGCTAGACTGGAAGAGAAAAGGAAGAAAGAGGAGGAAAAACGGTTGAAGGAAGAGAAAGAAGTGAGTGCTTTTATCTATCAGAGGTTTCTTTATTTACGATTGCTTCAAATTGTCCTAATTGTGTTTATGCATCTTTTCAGCGAATCAAAGCTGAGAAGGCTGAGATTACACGGTTTCTACAGAAGTCCAAGACCCAGTTGGCACCAAAGGTAAGAGTCACATTATTCAGTGTAGAATGAAGACCTCCTGTGTCAAACTACTTGTGTAAAACATTTACAAATTCTGCATAAGATATTTGGAGAATGAGGCCTTGTTGGGCATGTAAAGGATGCACACTCAAATAAAAATCTTTCTCAGTGTGTTTGAATCTCCAAACATGTTGTGTTTCAGACTCTGGCATCTGTCTGTGGAAAGTTTGCTCCTTTTGAGATTAAAGCACACATGTGTCTGGCACCACTGACTCGAGTACAATGTGAAGACGCAGTCCTAGAGGAGCTGGACCATTATCTCGCCCAACCTGACAGCACTCTAAATGGACTAAAGGACTGGACAGGGCACAAACCTCGCAGTTCAGGTCCAACCAGGCCCAGTCACAGTGCAGTAAGGTAAAGCCACATTGAGCCGCTGCTGAGATGCTCTTGACATGTACTCATCATTTAAATGTGCAGAACACCAGCTGGTGTTTTTGTTAGTGATGTGAAAGGCTTATTCTTTGTTTGCTTTGTTTGTTCCTTCATGTTCTCTGTTATTAGAGATTGTGTGGTCGTAACTGAAAGCCAAAAGGCAGATGGCGTCCCTGACCGCCATCGTTATGGCCGCATGAAACTCTTGCAGTTCCATGATAACTATCGTCCTGCTTACTGGGGGACCTGGTGTAAAAAAAGCACTCACATCTCGCCACGCTGCCCGCTGACACTGGACAAGGTAAAATCACAAAAACGTGTCAGTAGCCAAGTTTCCATCCACTTGTTCCACAGTTTTGTTATCAATAAAGTGAATATGCGAGAGAGAGAAAAAAACAAACATTGTGAAATTTCCATCCAATTGGCCTTTTACCAATAAAAAATTGTGCGTAATGACGTCATCCCTATTAGTAAAATGCAGAGAGTAATGAGATGATGGAAATGTACTGCTTACGATTTTCATGAATAATAGGCCTATTAACACATTAGTTAATATTAATCAGAAGATCATGGTGAAGTGGGGCAGCTTATCTGGCAATACTGCATGTAACTGCATTTATGTGATGAAGGGTTGTACACAGGGCAGCTCATTTGTCCTTTATGCTAAATTCTAGGATTAAAAAAAAGATTGGTACGGTAAAATGTTTGATCATATAGCAACAATCTTTAATGTAGGCCTTGAACATGCAGTCAAACGGTTTGATGTGGCCGAGAATTCATGTTGCTATTCAAATCATTCAAACCAAGTTATACTTTCTGGTTTCAGAGTTCAATAATATCAAATCGCTGAGATTTTTCTTCTCACTTTTCAAGTAGCCAGATCCTGCCCATGAAATCTGATTTTGAATAATTTTATTTATTCAGATTAAGTCGTAATTTGTCTATTTTAATTCAGTTCAATTCACATTTATTTGTATAGCGCTTTTCACAATACATCGTTTCAAAGCAGCTTCACAGTGTCCAAGTTATGGATTTCAGAAATCTATGTATGCAAAGCACACAGTTAGCTAACAATGTATTATTAATCAATATTAAAATAAATTTTCGTTTGACAAAAGCCCCATTTTTATTTTTGACGTGCTGCAGAGATTTTCATGGCGCTATATAAAAAAAATTGTAGGCTTTATATAAAAAAAAAAAAATTTGTGACAAGTGTCATTTTATTTCGTTATAAAGACTATTTAGATCAATACTTGATCAAGCAATATTCAGAAGTGGGTGCAGCTATTATTTTTCTGATGAACTTTTATTAGATTACAAAAATAAGGATGAATGGTTGAGAGACTTCACGGCTTAAAGGAACACTCCATCGTTTTTAGAAATTATTCACTTTTACTCGGGACATGCTAGCTGGCAACATAGGATTCCATTCATTATGCTAAGCTAAGCTAGCGGCGACCCTGCCAAACTAAAACAATGCATGCACTGAGACAAAAAGGCATTTGCCCACATATCTAAATGTAGGAAAGATGTTGAATAAGCCCTATTTCTAAAAACGCTGGAGTGTTCCTTTAATTAATATACAATATAATAATGTGCCACGAACAGACACTATAGGCTAATTCTGTCATGTGACACCACATTTATTTGTGTTAAAGGCCCTTTTATTGACAAAGTTTTTCCAAATTGTTTTTTTTTTTGCAGCAGTTGAAGTACCAACATATAATTTATACGCTAAAGTTAAACTGAAAACGTTTGCATAAAAAAATTATTGCCATTTCCATCAGCTATATCGGTAAACATTTTGTTGCGCTAACACTTTTTTTGCAAAAAAATCCTTGAATGGAAACCTGGCTAATGAAATTCTGCATTTGAGCCATCTTAAACTTCACTGTTGTCAAGGCAACAGTATTATGTATCGGATGTTTCTGTGATTGACTACAATGATCAACGCACGGCAGCGTTTGAAAGCACACGAAGTGTTTGAAAGTGTTTTGAAAGCACAAGCAGGCGTCGACCAGCGGACCGGTAGGCTGATAGGCGCCTGCATTCAAACACTCCCGTGTGTATCTGTGCAAGCACTCTGAGAAAAGCGTCATTGATGTATATTTATAACATGTTTGTGAAGCGCTGATCATTGTAGCCAATCACAGATGTATTTGATGAGGGCATGAGCGCAATGGCCAGTCAGAGGTGTTTATGATTCCGCTCAACAACGCTCAAAGCGGCACATTTGTAAAACTTCAGTATCGATTTGGTATCGCTTTCGATACTTTTGACAACACTATTATGTATTCCTATGTGAATAAACACAGCTGCTCCTATGTTCCTTTAAAGGGGTCATATCTGAGAAATATCAAAGGAAATGTGGTTTCTTCATGGAAGTTCTGCAGGGATACAATCTGTGGCTATATTTGGCTACTTGTTTGCTTAGAAGATTGGGTGAGATCTGAGCAGCACAATGGCTTGGCAGTTTTTCAGCATGCAAAGAAACTCATTGGTCACCGTCAAGGGCCTGAGAGTTCACCTCCCTGCTTCCGCTGATTTTAAGCAATTCGGAAATAAACTTTGAGGTTGCCAAGCCCTATTTGGTTAATCATTGACATGTCAAAATCGTCATAAAAGTCATAATTGTGAAATACACTCAAAAAGTCGAAATAGTGGGGAAAAACAGTCTGCCACCATTTTTTTTTTACTTCTCAAGTCATGACTCCATGTCTAATTTTTGGCTTTGGCGTTTTTCAACAACAAAATGTTTTGATTTTCAGCTTATCTTAATAATTACTTGGTATCTTAACTTTTTTTTAAATCAATTATGACTTGGTATAACTTCATTTACCAATGTATGACTTTTTCTTTTTTTCTTATGTGGAGGAAATGGCCTTCTATAGTAACCTGAAGTGGTGTTAATTATAAAAGATTTGTTGGCTTTTTCAGGAGCTACTGGATTATGAGGTGGACAGTGATGAAGAGTGGGAGGAGGAGGAGCCGGGAGAGTCTCTGTCACACAGTGAGGGGGTGAGTGATACCATGACACTATTGTTACATTTCTGTAGTGACAAATTAGCCACTACAGAAGCTTTGCTGCTCACCAGGGAAAATTCACACCAAAAAGTTGCACACTGTAAATCGGCCATAGTGAAAAATTAACCCGTTTTAATATGGCGGTGACTTAAATCTTGCTTTCACCTCCAGGATGACGACGATGAAGCAGATGATGATGACGATGATGATGGGTTCTTTGTGCCCCATGGTTATCTCTCAGACGGGGAAGGAGCACTTGAAGACGGGGTAAATGTAACATCACCCCTCTTCAGTTGCCTCATTCAGTCACGTCATGACACTAACCAGTCTGCTCTTGCAGGAGGGTGGGGATCCGGAGAAGCAGAAGGTACGTCAGAGGATGAAGGCTCGTGAATGGGAGAATGAGCTGATGTCTAAAGGGAAGATGAAGGTGTTGGAGGCGGTGGTGCGCGGCTGCCTGTGGGAAGGGGAACAGCCTTCGCTGGAATTCCTGCAGCCGTACGCTGTCTGTATGATGGAGCCTTTACCTAGAGACGAGTCCTGCACTCCTGAACAGGACGCCTCACGCCAACAGAGGAATGAGAAACGTGAGTGTACAGTGTGTGCTTAACTGTTGTGTACTTGGGAGATTATATATATATAGAGTTAGAAGTCAGTTGTCTCATCTTCTGTCCAAGTTGCCTAACTAAACATTAGTGTCTTAATTTGTTGGATCCAAATATTGTTCAAGTGAGTCTCTATAAGCTGTTTATGTGTGAGATGATCACAATGCAAATGCAATTCTAGCATTAAGTGCTCACACCGCATTAACAGCCACTTTCAGCTCAGTTAACACACAAAGCCCAGCCTAAAGGCCTATTCATGCTTTGAGAGGTGCAACAAAGTCATGCAAATCCCCAGTGAATATTCACACCTAAAAATGGGCACACCGTGAAGTTTCATTATCCACTTACAAAGGTTGCATACCTGAATAATATTAAAACTCACTTCCTTCATTACATTAATGCAGTTGCTGGTTTTCCTGAGGGTGATTTAAATTGTTCAGTGATTGTTCATATGTTTTTTTTTTACTTCTCTCTAGTGCTGTCACGGCTGCTGCCTTTGCTTCATGGGAATGTGAACAGCAGTAAAGTCATAATAAATGAGTTCCTGGAGTTATGTCGCCAGCAAACATCCTCGCCCACAGAAAGCCCTTTAAATTGTATTGACAGCGTCCCACCCAGGTAACCCAGCTAACTGTATCACGCTGATCTTTTTTTTATCAATATTTGTGCAAAACATTTTCCTCTACAGTGTGGACATAAATTTGTAGGCCAATCAGGAAGATAGCATCACCCTGATTCATTTGACAAAAAGCATGTAGGATTTTTCCATTGACGTTTGGGTTATTGCAGAAAATAATCTTGTTCTGTAACCAACAAATTTATGGTTTTCTTCATCATGAAAATCTTTACAAATTAACTTTCATGAACATTTCTGGTTTTGAAGTCTATTAAAGAAAAAGATAAAGTTAGCCTATACAGAACTACACCACCATCACCACACCCTATTTCAACATCACCATCAACCAAAAACTACTCTGCCAATGGCTGTTTACATGCACAACTTTCTTTCAGTCTGACCGAATTTATTCCGATTGATGATTTGCTAAATAAAGTGATCGGGTTGATGCGCGCATTTATATGCGTCAAGCAGAATATATTTTTTTGACATGCGCACTGCATCAATTTCTGGTCATAATTTGGAGACAATTAGCACATGAAGCATTTTGCTGTGTTGCTTATATATAGCTCGCAGTAAAAATGCCCCTCCTCACAAAAAAAAAGGCGTCTGGATGAGAATCTGAAACAAGGACTGGTGTGATGTTGTCCCGCTCCACTTCATAGATGCAGAGTAAAAAGGATCATTTTAGATTGACGGGACACTCATTTATATGACACTTTATTCAATAGGATGAACAGTTGGTTCCACGCATTGTACATCATTACACTCTTTTTACTTCATGGCAAATGCGCGGTCCTTTCAGTTTTGGTTTTCAGTCCGATCAAGTGTTTACATGTCGTCTCGATCAGATTAGAAAAGGAATAAACCACCTCTTTCAATCTGATCTAAATTTTGATTGGATTGGATTATGGTGTTCACATAAAGGCTTTTCACTCTGATTGAGCCGTCAATCTGATTACCAATGGATTATTTGGTTGCATGTAAACGTAGCCAATGTTTCTTTAAAATCTTTTAAATAGTTTGCAAGAGCATAATAATGAATACAACTAGGCTAGTGAGAAAATATGTTTTGGGGATGATAAAGTTTAATGTCCCTGACAGCTTGTTGTCCTATTTTGCCACCTTTTAGCAATCACCTTTTACAGGACATGTTCAGGCTTACAGAAATCATGAGTAGAGTAATAATGAATAATATGTGAAAATATCTTAAACTTTTGTAAGCCACAGCATTCATCCAAAAGCCCATAAATAAATAAAAAAATCACACATTAGCCACTTTACCACAATTTTTATATTCCTTTTGAAAAATGTGTCTATTTTAGTATATATTTCTGTGTAAGCTGGATGACTCGTATGCTTAAAGCATGGTGTTTTGCTAGTGTGTCAGAATATTATGAAAGCTACACAGAACTCATTTCTAAGGATATTGTGTTTTTTGGGAATAGGATCCACGTCAAGCGTATCCTAAAGGAGAACGCTGTATATGAAAAGCGCTCCACTTACAGACGACGCTGCTGGTACGTGCATGCAGAAGTTCTGACCCGTCATTCTCAGGAGGCATTGCCTGTTCCCTGCCAGTGGACCTACCTCACCTCCGGGGCTCAGATCACCCGCGACGACCCCAACGGCTCACAGGGCAACTCGCCCACCATGTCCTCTTCCACCACACCCTCCAACAAGAGGAAAAGTGCCAGCAGCCACTCCATCACAAAGTATATGAAGAAATGTGGTGACTCCGAACAGGTGCATTTTTTTTTTTCAACATTATTATTATTATTTTTTTATATATATATATATATATATATATATATATATATATATATATATATATATTATATTATTATTATTATTATTATTTTTTTTTTGATGCACCTACTACCTATTTTTAAGACCTATTAGACCTGTCTAACTTTGTGGTTTATTCTTTAGACTGAGGCAATGGAGACCGACGGCTTCCAGGCGGACACTGAGGATGATGAAGACGATGATTGCGTCATCATTGGGGAACAATCCGGTTAGTATGCGTCGCTACTAAAGCTTGACTACCAAGACAAATCTGCCAGAATAAGCTTGAAAATTTTTTTCTTTTCAATAGGATCCTCTGAACAGGACGCCAACACATCCTTGCCACAAACTGAGAAAAACACAGAGCCCATGGACACAAATGCATCCGAAACTGCTGCTCTTGCCCTGACCTGCCTCACCCCAGCCACCGCCTGAGATCTGACTCCTTCCTGTGGGGTTTGCAGGCGTTCAATCTGATCTACGATTCAAAGGATCACACAGTATTAAAGGTCCCCAGAATTAATCATTTGTTTCCTCCTCTTTAAGTGGGGGTCTGTTAGATGGTGTACTGCTCTTCTTCATAGGTGAAGTCCCACTTTTTGAAAGTGTAAAGGCTAATACATTTATCAGCTCCGACACTGACCAGGAGGTTGATGCTGTCTGCTGGGCTCAGTGCTCGGCCACATTGTTTTAAATTGTGTATTTTTTTCCTCTCAGAATACTTGAACTGGTGTATGTCTTTCAAAAATAATGACAATTGAAATATATTGCACTTTTATATTCCATTTCTGTTTATTTCATTCTTCTACCCCCACCAGAAGTCTTTCGCTTGTTTTCTTTTCCCAAGAGGCTTTGTATAAAACAGCACGTGCCACTTGTTGCTCAGGCTGCTATATGCGGTGTAAATACTATTTTTTTTTTTTTTTTGAAAAATGGTGTAGAAGCTGAAATAGTAGGTGGCCGTCCGACACGGGAAAAAAAGCAGCAGCATCATTGGCATTTCTTTTGGCGAAGTATTTTCTTAATGTTTCAAATAAACTGCACCATAGTTTGCAGTTGTAATGGGTTTCCTACAAAGCTTGTTTAAATAAAGCATTATTTAAAAATGAACAACTTTTAATATGCTGTTAACCGATACTTCCCAAAGCCATTTGGTTTCTTTCATGCACACTCATCTCCTCTGACAATATATTTTATTTTATACATCACATCAAAAGCAGTAGAACACAACATTTGAACTACAAATTTAAAATACAAGCTTTTTTAATAGCATGGTTTAATCAGAGCAAACTACTTTTTTCTCGTAAGAGCGGGTGCTTTTTTATCGTTATCAAACACTGGTTTGTAGCGAAAATAGTTTGACCATTTACTGCACTATTCTTCTACTTAAGAATCGGAAATGTAGCATATTCAGAGTTAATAGCTTACTTCCAGGTTGAAAAATAAGGTGGCGTCTTCAAAGTATACTTGATTGTGTTATGTGTGCTAACTAGGGGTGTAACGATTCAATTTACTCACGGTTCGGTTTTATCGCGGTTTTAGGGTCACTGTTATGGTTCGGTATGTGCTATGTTCAAGGAAATTAGTTATTAGCTGCATTTAACTGTCAAATAAATACAAGCAACCACACAAATACATAAAATGGTGCTTATAAAATAAACAAAGTAAATCAAATATAAAATAACTGCATTTTATAATCTTACTGTATACATTAAAGATTTATCATATTGAATTTGCAAAAGCTATTTAGTAAAGAGCTGTGAGTGATTTGTCATTGAATTAACTTTAAAAACAGACTGCAGGAACAGGCTTCTTTCCCTTTAAGACACAATGCACAGATCCAGAACATACTGTTACACATGAACACGTCTGTCTCAACTGTTTACATTTTACTTAAGACATAACCTACTATGTTTGCTAGGATGTTGACATAATGTTTGTGAATTTGTCTGTTCAAGCACAAATTTGAGATGCAAGTGCGTGCCGAACCGAGGTTGGAGAATGGTGCGGTTAGATTTTTTTTACCGAGAACCATTACACCCCTTGTGCTAACACAGATGCTCTACACACGAGACAGTTTAATCTTTCAACTTTGAGGTTATAAAGTTGCTCATTCCTCTAAACCTCCTCAACCGCCCAGTGTTGGCGCTTTGTGGACAAACTCATTGCAAAACATTGCATGTGCAAGGTGAGCGTATAGTACGCATAATTTAGAAAACCGCATACTATGCTGATGACGTTTGTCAAATGTGCTGTGTAAAACAAGCATACTTTAGGCTTAATTATGCAAGTCAATTAATTGACGTGACAGCTGAAATGAACAGACGTTTAACTGTATTAGGAGGTAGATCGTTGTTGCAAACAGCTTTTTGTCTAATTTAAGTTGCGTTGAAACATTCATGCGTAGTCTTTTCAACTCAAACAAAAGACAATCTGAACTTGGTAGTGCTCATGTTAGATCAATTTCAAACGGTCACGATGAGATTTTATGGTACATTAATCAACATATCTCTAAGCAGTTGCTAAAAAGTGCTTTCAATTACAACAGATCCATTACAGACCATTTCCAATCTGACTGCACAAACTGAGCTTCTTCCGTTATCATATGATGACTGGTCATGTTACTTCAAGCAGGACTGATTGTTCAGAAATTGGCCCTTAAGGTGCTAACGCTCTCCATAAACCACCACTGACAGGAAACAACTCCTGTGGTTAGCACCAAATAACTCCATCTAGCACATGTTGTGGACACAACCCTCCTGTCAAACCGTGTTGCGGGTGATGGGAGAGAAAATCACTAGGAGCAAAAGAACGCAGGCGGGACAGCAGGGAGACACAGCAAGACTAAATGTTCAGCTCATGCTCTTGATGTTTTCTAATAATTCTGCTTTAAGCAGAACATCAGTCTTTCCTCCTGCGGCAGCGATGTCTGATAGCACCGCGGCGTCCCACGAGAAAATCAGCAGAGCTGCTGGGGCCTGGAAGGTGAAAAGTTCGATTAAAATATTGTGTTTTTGTGTAAATTAAACTTTGCATACAATGTTCTTTGATCTTCACGTACCAGGTTGCACTCATTCAGAGCCGCCTCCTCATCGTCCTTCAGTTTTTGTCCTCCAGGTACCACCAGCTCGAAGGGCTGCCAGCCGTTCTCCAGCGAATCACGCACAAACTGGTACAACGCCGCCACCTTCTCCCATGCCAGGAAAGTGCCTGCAAGTTAAACGCAAAGTTACGTTACATGACAAAAGCCTTCAGAATTCAAAATTAAAACATTTTAGCTGCTTTTTGCAGGGCTTTTTCATTATTATTTTTATTAAATTTTTAAAATCATGATAACCAAAATTTTTGAATGGCAGTGTAAGTAAAATAAAATTAAAAAAATTAATTTATTTATTTAGCAATAAAAGAAATTTATGAAATTAATAAATATTACAAAAAAGTTCTATTTATAATAAATACTGTTCTTTTGAACTTTTGATTCTTCAAAGAATCCTGAAAAAAATAAGTTTCCACAAAAAAAATATTAAGCAGCACAACTATGTTTTGAATACTTAGGACCATGTGATATTTAATAAATCAGCAAAATGTCAACAGTTCTGTGTTTTTCTGTCAATATGGGCTGCTGTGTGGACATTAATGAGAAAAAAAAGAACAAATGATTTAAGCAAATGGCTGCAATATAACAAAGAGTGAAAAATGTAAGGGGGTCTGAATACTTTCCGTACCCACTGTATATATATATAAAATAAATATTTCAATTATACATTAAAAACTACCAACCCTGGAGTATATTTCCATCTGGTAACCGCACTCTCAGAAGGGCGTAGTTGTACTTTCTTCTCTCTCTCTGCTCATCTTTTTCACGCATGGCTTTCGTTCGCAGCATTGCGTTTCTCTCCACGATTTCATTCCTGCAATGAAAGAAGATCAAAAAACATGTTACGGATCGGAGTTCATCAGCGTAGAAAGCACAACATACACTACAATTGACTTTACTTCAGTTGCAGTTCTTTCTTCAGTTCCTCCGCAGTCAGATTGTAGAAGTCTGGGGGCAACTCGAAGTTCGTGGCGTGCTGCGAGGGTCTGAAGACCTGCGGCTGGCGGTCCAGCTTCGCTCTGATTGGCTCGCCCTTCTGCAGCCGCTCCAAATGAACCTTTATCTGCTCCAGAGCGTCCGATTCCTGCGGCGGTAACACCAGGTACTCCTCAGTCCTATCTGAGATGTGTTGTTCAGGGATGGAGATGTGTGAGGACTTGGCGTTTAAGTAATTACACACTTCATTTTTTAAATATAGTGCCATTACCTTGGCCGTCTACCGGCAGAGCTGTGCTTTCAAACCCCAGAGCCTGAAGGTACTCAAGAGAACCTTCAATCACACTGACCTTCTCCTTTAGGAGTAAAACAACAAGATGTGAGCGAATTTGCTTTATGAATTCAGTTTTCTCTATCCTGACTGAAAATGATCATACCTGAAACACTTTGTTGCTAAGTTTGATCTTCCGATACTTTTCCTCAGTGGGGTTCTGACAGATGTTTTCGATGTACCTGTTATTGGATTTCAGTCGTACATTTAACAAACGCACTAGATATCGGTTGTACAAAGTCAATATTAAATAGTCCTCACTTGCTAATGATGTCAATGGCAGCCTTTACTTTCTCTTTGTCTTTATTAAAGGTGTGAATCATCATAACGGAGGCCTCCATCGCATCCTCTGAGAACCGCTGTGAAAAAAGGAGCTTTGGTCAAATCCACATGTCATTTCTTCAAGTCTTGCAGACTGTCTGTCATGAACTCACCATAAGAATAGCTTCCTTGATGTGCATCTCTCTTTCAGTCTTTGTTATGGTTTCTCCAGTAAGTGGACAGATGAAGAAAACTCCCGACACTGAGAAACAAGACTGATCCTTCTGAGGAACCCCGGAGCCCTGGAAAAAGGTATCAAGGATCACAGTCAGGAATAGAGTAATGACTGTATTGGATCTGAAATCTTACAGGGACAGGTTGCCTAAAATGACAATTCTGTCATCATTTATACTACACAAAGAGACATTTTTCACTGAATAATAATTTGCATTTCTGTCTATTCTTCACAAAAAGTAATCTTTTTTTTCTGAAGAGTTCTATAGAGAGTTGAGAGCGATTTTAGGATACGTTATTCTGCATTTTGGAGCTTGACAGCTACAGTCACCATTCATTTTAATTATACAATATTAAAACTGAATCTGGTTGTATCAAAATAATATTTAAACTTTAAATATTTATATACCACAAATGTTTAATGTTTTCATTTTGGTGCAACAATTTAAATTTAAATTAATTAAATAGTCCTGTCAAATCGATTAATTGTATCTAACATAAAAGTTTCTATAATATATGTCTATGTATTTATTAGTGCTGGGAATCAATTAAAAACGTAATTATTCACATATTTTCTGTAATTAATTGCGATTAATCGCAAGTTTTTAATATTTTGATATTGTATTCATTTCAGTTACTCTCCAAATGAATGTAGAAACTATTTAAAGACAGCATATTATAAATATTTGTGAATCTTTTTATGAATGAAGGCAGTATAACTACTAACGTCTCTTTATGAAAAATTAATGACATTACATTACAGTATCAATGAAAGCTACCAATTTCAACATTTATTAAGCTTTAAAAACAACTTTTAATTAAAATTTAGTGAATAGTATATTTACTCATATAGTAAATTATAGTATATAGTAAATAAATAACTTCTATTATGAGTACACTCGACAAAACTGGTATTTTGGCTAAATTCTCTGTGTTGTTATTGTTTGTTCAAGAACAGAAGAGAACTCGATGTGTGCTTCCTCAATGAGCTGAGACGCATGCGCACACACACATATACATACATATACAGTATATATATATAATTTATTTATTTAATATATATTGAAAGTAAATTTTGCCACTTTTCACAAGTTTTACACAAACAGATATGAATAATAATTTGGATCAATATGTTGATAATGATGTACACAAGTTTTTAGATTTCTCGTGTCCTAGAAAAATGGTACAATATTCTATATAATGTTTAGATAATGTTTAGATAATGTTTAGATCACATGATCAAATACTTTTAACATAGAGAGTAGTAGGTCATCTGGATAATACTGTGTATTCAGACATATCCAATTTTGGATGCAGCCCTATCTAGCTAACCCCTATATTTTCAGACACTTTCAGTTAATAATATGTCTGCAGAAACATTTGCTTTTGTGAGATGCTGCTTTCCTGCCAACAGGCATTAGCATAAAGATATACTGGCCAGCTAAATACGAACAACCACCAATAAAAACATCGGACTTGCCTCGACATTTGTGTCCTTCTGACTGGCCGCTATGGCAGCTGCCTCGGCTTCAAGTTCTCGCTTCACTGAAATACAACAACAAAATGAGTGTCTGTTCTTGCTTCAGGATTTATTCATGTTTTGAAGATTCCTATGGAAGCTTTTGTTTCCACCATGGAATGCAAAATAAAATACGTAAACGACTTTATAACTGACATTTGGGAGTTTATATCTTACAATCTTGCCAGAATTGCAAGATATACATTGCGACCAAAATCGCATACGGAGTAGGGTCGACATATGAACTTGACTTTACTTTGCAACTGTTCAAAAGTATGTTCAAAAAATGTGTGGTATGAATGAAATTCGAACGTATAACATTCGTCATGTTGTTATTGTCATGTGACCTAGCAGCGTCCGTTGCGTCGAATCACTGCCACTTATAAATCCTCTCCCGTGGCTTCGTGGGATAGCAAAGTGTCCCGAATGCCCAATTCAGTAGGTCGGTCGGGTATTTCTCAAACTCAAATCTTTTTTTTTTCCCTCATGATTGCGAGTTTGTCTCACAATGCTGACTTTATTTCTCGCAATTTCAAGTTTATAACTCGTAAATCAGACTTTTTTTCTCATAGTTGGGAAATATAAACTGGAAATTTAGGAGAGGCTGCTCACTCTCTAGGGCTGTGTTCCAAATCGCCCCCTATACCCTTAAATAGGGCACTATTAGAGGGGAGAGCCGTTTGTAGTGGTGTCCGAAACCATAGTGGACGTTATCGAGTGGTGCACTCATTCAATCCCACAATGCACCACAATAACCAGTGTATTGTGCTCAACGGCTAGAGAATACCCATAACGCACTGTGCCGGTCGTGCGGCATCTAGCGGTGAGGTTGTGAATTGCAATCACCCAAACTCAACCCTCCCTTTGGAAGCACAGAGAGAAGCTACAGTGACCGACACAGGACAAAGATGTCATCGTCGGAGACGACAGGGAGTAGCTAGCGCTCTGTAGAGCAGGTTGTCCATTTAGGGCTACTGTAGAAACATGGCAATGCGAAATGGTGACTTCACTGTAAGGGGACCAGTGATGTATGTAGATAGAAATGGCTCATTCTAAGGTAATAAAAACATAACGGTTCATGTAAGGTCTTTATACACCACTGAAAACATACTTATGTATATTATATTGCTTTTCTGTCAATAGATTCTCATAAATATTACACACTGCATCTTTAATTGAGCCATATGCATCAGACGTCCTGCCAGCGGTCAGTGGGCATAATGTCTGAGGCTGAGACTTCTCTCTAAAGAAGAGAGTATCCCATAATACTCTATCCCTCCTCTCCACACATTAGATCCACAGAAGTGGAGCTGGACTAAAACAAGCTCAACCCATGACATCCAGAAATGGGGAGCTGGAAGTAATTTGTGAGATATAAACTGGGAATAGCGAGGGGAAAAGTCAGAATCGTCAGATAAAAACCTTTTTTATTCCGTGGAGGGAAAAAGCTTCCATAGATTTCTCAATGAAAAGCTGTAATGAATCACGTTATGTACCCTGATTCCTTATGGCATCCTGTGAAGTTTGCACTTTCGGCCGGTGCTGCTGCTCGATCCTGGCGAGGGCGGCGGCCCCTGCCATCTGCGCCCCTCTAGTGGGCGCTTTTCTGGGCGCTCCGTGACCATGAGCCGCCTGCGAGGCTTCTGGTTTAGAGCTGCACGAAAGACCAGATGTCACTCATTTCTGTGGTTAAAACGGGTGTTGTTGTAACCAATAACATGACTGGAGAAGTAAATCACTCCCACGTGACCTCTGCTTTACTAAGCCTGTTACCCTATGAGTAATTATAGATCGGATCCAAAACTATTCCAAGTAAAAAGGTTCTCTGATGCGTTTAGCACATACTATACATGTTTCCTGACCTGTCATCTCCAGATATGATGATCATGTCAGAAATGCAGTCAGACCGGTACAAATACATACATATTTTTGAAATACATTTCTATAGATTTTATGTGTAAAAATAGCTTGCAATTTACACGATTTCTATTCGATGCATTGTAACCTTATAAACTATTAAAACCGTATAACATATCTGACCTTATAAACTCATGATTAGTGACTACAGATCTCATATCATATCTGATCTTTTACCTTGAGTCTTCTGTAAGTTTCTTTCCTGGCCCAGCTGACTTGAACTTTATATCCTTCTTGATGTCCTCGAAAAACTTCTTCATTCTTAGCGATAAACTATATGTAAAATACTGAAATGAAAAATGAGTTGTTTTTAATTATTTATAACTGTCAGGCAGACCACCACCACCCAAAGCGATGTGTTTACAACGGGAACAGGAGCGTTTCTGAACCGGAAATACGGTCATTAAGTGATTGTGACGTAAACATTGAGTTTTAGTGACACCAAGCGGAGGGGAGTGGAATTACATCTCAGATCAACTTTATTTATTTTTTTAATGAAACGTAATTAATATGTGATATGTATTTTTATTTTAAATATAGACCCGTTTTGGAGTGCATTTGTCTCGCCTTAAAATGTGAAATATAATTATAAAGTCTTTGAAAAATAAATTCTATTTTCTGTTGAGTAATGTTCCATAATATTTTCTGTTGAAATGAATTATTTCATATTTGACCACCAACTGCAAGGGCGAGAATGTGTGCTAAGATTTTTAATATATATAAATATATATATATATATATATATATATATATATATATATATATATATATATATATATATATATATATATACAGGTCCTTCTAAAAAATTTGCATATTTGATAAAAGTGAGCATATTTGATTAAACTTTCATATATTTTAGATTCATTGCACACCAACTGAAATATGTCAGGTCTTTTATTGTTTTAATACTGATGATTTTGGCATACAGCTCATGAAAATCCAACATTCCTGTCTCAAAAAATGTGCATATTTCATCCGACCAATAAAAGAAAAGTGTTTTTAATACAAAAAAAGTCAACCTTCAAATAATTATGTTCAGTTATGCACTCAATACTTGGTCGGGAATCCTTTTGGAGAAATGACTGCTTCAATGCGGCGTGGCATGGAGGCAATCAGCCTGTGGCACTGCTGAGGTGTTATGGAGGCCCAGGATGCTTCGATAGCGGCCTTAAGCTCATCCAGAGTGTTGGGTCTTGCATCTCTCAACTTTCTCTTCACAATATCCCACAGATTCTCTATGGGGTTCAGGTCAGGAGAGTTGGCAGGCCAATTGAGCACAGTAATACCATGGTCAGTAAACCATTTACCAGTGGTTTTGGCACTGTGAGCAGGTGCCAGGTCGTGCTGAAAAACGAAATCTTCATCTCCATAAAGCTTTTCAGCAGATGGAAGCATGAAGTGCTCCAAAATCTCCTGATAGCTAGCTGCATTGACCCTGCCCTTGATAAAACACAGTGGACCAACACCAGCAGCTGACATGGCACCCCAGACCATCACTGACTGTGGGTACTTGACATTGGACTTCAGGCATTTTGGCATTTCCTTCTCCCCAGTCTTCCTCCAGACTTTGGCACCTTGATTTCGAATGACATGCAAAATGTGAGCGACAGTCCAGTGCTGCTTCTCTGTAGCCCAGGTCAGGCGCTTCTGCCGCTGTTTCTGGTTCAAAAGTGGCTTGACCTGGGAATGCGGCACCTGTAGCCCATTTCCTGCACACGCCTGTGCACGGAGGCTCTGGATGTTTCTACTCCAGACTCAGTCCACTGCTTCCGCAGGTCCCCCAAGGTCTGGAATCTGTCCTTCTCCACAATCTTCCTCAGGGTCCGGTCACCTCTTCTCGTTGTGCAGCGTTTTTTGCCACACTTTTTCCTTCCCACAGACTTCCCACTGAGGTGCCTTGATACAGCACTCTGGGAACAGCCTATTCGTTCAGAAATTTCTTTCTGTGTCTTACCCTCTCGCTTGAGGGTGTCAATGATGGCCTTCTGGACAGCAGTCAGGTCGGCAGTCTTACCCATGATTGCGGTTTTGAGTAATGAACCAGGCTGGGAGTTTTTAAAAGCCTCAGGAATCTTTTGCAGGTGTTTAGAGTTAATAAGTTGATTCAGATGATTAGGTTAATAGCTCGTTTAGAGAACTGTATGCCAAAATCATCAGTATTAAAACAATAAAAGACCTGAAATATTTCAGTTGGTGTGCAATGAATCTAAAATTAATTAATTAATAATTAATCATTAATTTTTATAATTACATTATGGAAAATAATGAACTTTTTCCAAATATGCAATTTTTTTTAGAAGGACCTGTATATATATATGTATATATATATATATATATATATATATATATATATATATATATATATTTATATATATATATATATATATATATATATATATATATATATATATATATATATATATATATATATATATTTTTTTTTTTCCAACTACTTACTAAAATAAAATTGTTACTTAAATAACTACTAGATTCCTTATTATTATCATTACGATAGATTAAATATTAGTAAGTGCATTCTACTTTAATTATACAGTAATAATACAGTAAGTATTTTTTTTAGATAAAAACACATTCATAAAAGTGTAATTTAATTACATTGAATGCATTTTTAATAGATGATGTAAACAAGAAAGTATGACATTATATAGTTTTTATTATTCTATATTTGTTAATTTTCCCCTGTAGCACTTTGAGATTCTTCGGAATGAACAGTGCGTTATAAATAAAATCTATTTTATATATATATATATATATATATATATATATATATATATTGTATGCTGTATTTGAACATTCAGTTTACACTATGGCACAACAAAATTATAACATAAAAAGATGAACAACCAATACCATAGCTCAAAGCACATACAGTTACTAAAAAAAGGAAGAACAATGAAAGAAAGAGGGCATTACACAAATTAATAAGAATTACACATTGAGTAGGCAGTGCAAATTGTACATGTTCTGAGATCTTTTTGGATGAGCGAGTGGAATTTTAAGTAAATACTCTTATCTTTTGTAATACTACAAAATAGGTTTACAATTAGATTTTTTTTTTCATCTATGAATATAAAATATAGATAGAAAGAGAATTAGGTTTATTATAAAGCAGGCATTGGAATCCGCTTCACACAAAAAAACGAAAAAAAACAAAAGAATGTTAATATATATAATACTATTAAATTGAAGTGTTACGCGATGTACACATTGTACATTCTTATTGGTGGACGTAAAGAGTGGCAGTCCTTTTCTCCAATCAGCGATGCCCAGAGGGCGGGACTTCCGCTGACAAAAAATGGAATGAGCGGAAACCGCTGCAGAAACCAACCGCCTTTCCTCACCTACTGTATCTGGACCAGGACTGTCTGTCGGCCTGAAAAACGGACCGCGGGCGAACACAAACAAGCAGAACAAGGAGCGGTGCATAGAGGGACGACAAGATGCCGCACAACTTCCGGCCCGGGGATCTTGTCTTTGCTAAAATGAAGGGATATCCCCACTGGCCGGCCCGGGTAAGAGCAGCGGGGGAGCTCGCGCAAGGCTCGCGCTGCATCCAGCGCACACACCCCCACCATCCCCACTGTGACCAGCTTTACCTCAGTGCCTGGCTATTTACGAAACATATGTTTGCAGACAAACATGTGTTGTCTATTACTTTAGAGCCTAGGCATCTTAACAAATGTATTTGTTTCATATTTATTACCTTAGGCATGAATGTATGATGCTAGCTGGCTGGCTAACTTGTTTGCTGGAGGTCGCGTGAACAAAGTCTTGTTTATTTTTTGCATTTTATTCTTTGGGATACGTCTTTAGGTGCACAATTGGATAATATGAATAATGACTTAATTTAGACGTGAGACTTTTACATTGTATTTACATTGCCCAATCACATGTAAAATGTAATTTGGGGGGGTTGAGTGTCATGTTTACACATGGAGATACTTTCCTGCCCCTATTTAAGGTGACACATCCGGTCTAAAGTAGAAAACTCATTTATAAATGTGTTTAATTATTGTAAAACTTCCATTTTCAATGTAGATGTATTGCTGAAGATCATGTATTCACCTTATTGTAATACTTCGGCTGTATTTTTCTTCCAGATTGAAGATGTTGCTGAAGGAGCTGTCAAACCACCACCTAATAAGATTCCCATATTTTTCTTCGGGACTCACGAAACGTACGTATCCCTGGATTTTAAAGAGTACCTGGTCGTTAATGTTGATAAATAGATGCATGTTACTTTAGATCAGGGGTGCCCAGTCCTGTTCCTGGAGATCTACATTTGATCTTCTAATCCTGATCAAACACAACTGAACCAGGTAATTCAGATCTTCAGGAGCTCTTGATAAATACAGACAGGTGTGTCGGATATGAAGGTATGTAGATCTCCAGGAATAGGATTGGGCACCCTTGCTTTAGATCTGTAGATTGTTTTCTCTTTATTCTGTTTATTAATTTTGATTAATAATTGCAGTACTTTTAACAAGTATGGTCACGGGACCTTACTTGTCGAAACTGCCATGGAGTGACAAATTAAAATTAATCAAATCCACAGGTGGCACTAGAACAGTGTTTCCCAACCTTTTTTGATAAGTAAAGAAATCCCAAGTCACACCACTAAAAAAACAATTGCACAAATATGCTTCAAATGGCATATTAATACTTGATTATATTAAAAGTAGTGCTTGCATTTAAGGTGTAACTTGAGCTTAAAGGTACAATATGTAAGATTTTCAGATTAAAATATCCAAAAACCACTAGAACAATGTTATATGTGTTGTTGGCTAGTGTACTTACATGATCCCAAATGTTTCCAAGAATGTTTAAATGCAGATAAATAAGCCATTTTAACCAGGACACGGCCTGTGTCCGTGCATCGCCTATCAATGACATCATACCCGCGTTACCCTCGATTTCCGTTTTATTTTGTAGAAACCATGGAAATACCAAAGACGCTTTAATATATTATGTGTTTTATTAGACAGGTGAGCAACTGTTTGGATACATTCATCAACGGAAAACGAATCATTGTTATATAGCTCAACTTAGTCTTATTTACCACGAGTACCTATTATGCTTAATATCGCTCTAGCTTACAGCGGTGTGAACAAGTGTCTCATAGTGTCTCAAGCGAACGCACAAAGCATTATAACATAACTTTTAACACACTCAAATGTATGTAATATGATTATGAATATGATTAAACAGCGTTGCGCTACCCCACATACACATGAGCAGAAGAAGCGAAAGCAATCGCCTGCGGCATAATAAAATCTCCGAAATCAAGGCATCATCAAGCTACGCCTTTGTTTTGAGTAATCGACCTCTAGTGGCGAAAAATGACATATTGTGACTTTAAGTCAGGTAGCTGATGGTGTTTTTGGGGATGATAACATTTTTTGTTTACATATAATATATAATATGACAAATAATTAAACACTGGGTCAAAGTTGGTATTGTGGCTTTATATATGGCTCTTCAAATACAAAAAATATTAGCCTGTACATGTGTCATTACAATATTAACATGATATGAAAATCAAATAGAGTAACAAGTTTTTTGACCAGAGATTAACAGAGATAAGCATCTGAGGCAGTAAGTAAGTTTTCATCAACTTACAGGATACAAAGTTTATTGTAGCTGAGGCGCTGGCTCAGTTTTACTTGTTGAATACATTTGGCCTAAATCTCTTGATGTAAAAGATGAAGTGCTATGCAGAGGATATTTTAAACAGTACATTGTCTACAACAAGACAGCAAATACCGAACTGTTCTCCACTCTTCAAATACAAAACAAGCAGAGATTTATCTCCACTTCATGATGGTAAAGGCGGGGTTATGAGGTTTTACTGACAGTTTGGAGTTATGTGGTTTAGTCACAATCTTTTTTAAATGCTTTTCATTGGTTACCTTTTTAAAAAACCCACATACAGATGTAAAGGATGATCAATTGCATTGATTTTTAAAAATAAACTAAAATGATGAAATATAGAGATACAAGGTTTCCGCCCGTTAGCGACGATACATTCGTATTCATTGTTTATTTATTTATTTTTAATTTGTTCATTTTCCATGGCACACCTGACAAACCTGTCAGTTTTTGGGAAACACTGCACTAGAAGAACCTTTTTGGTTCTGACCTGATCTGGTTTCCTTTTTACATGTTAAAGATGGCATGAAATGAAAATACTATCTATTGTATAAATGCACATTATAGATCTTATATTAAACAACTCATCTGTGCACTTTTTTACACAATGTTTTGACCTCGTACCGTTTAACCAAAATGTCACAATTCAATCTTCCAGTAAAATTGATGAAAGATGCAGAATTCCTGCGCTACATATTTTTTCTGTAAATCTGTTACACTCAGATGTGCATCACAATACAAAAGGAGAGCTCTGTCTCTACTTCCATTTCATTGTGACTTTTAAATGTATTTATAATTCTGCTTTTCTTTTCTTTTCTTTCAGAGCATTCCTTGCACCCAAGGACCTTTTTGCATATGAAAAGTACCAAGACCGATATGGGAAGCCCAACAAAAGGAAAGGGTTCAATGAAGGCTTGTGGGAAATCCAAAACAATCCTCATGCCTCCTATACCACACCTGCAGTAAGATGTGATTTCTGCAACCAAAATCTGTTGTTTCATTAACCCAAATGCTGATTTGTCACATTATCCTTGTATTTGTTTAGGCTGCATCGTCATCGGAGAGCGAGGACAACCAACCTGCTGCGGGTAGTGATGCAGAAGATGAAGAGGAAGCAGTGGTACCAACGAAAGCTGAAACGGGAAGTGATGATTCTGACTCTGGGAGTGAGGATCAAAGGAAGGCGGCAGTGAAGCGGAAAGCTCCTGCTACAAAGGTATGAAATATAAAACAAGCCAACGTGATCGCTTATTGTGTAAATCAGCTGTTTGTCCTCATTGTCATCTGTTCTGTCATTTTTATCTTTTCTCCTGCAGTATTATGTGTTATACTTTCAGGTGTTTTGAATTTCTCCTTTCAAAGCTCTTAGTCATAGTTTTAGTTAGTCACAATGTTAACTCTTTCCCGCCAGTGTTTTTAAAGAGCACCTATTATGGCATTTAAAATGTTCCAAATATTGTTTTAGAAGTCCCCAACAAAAGTTTTGCATGCATGCAATGACAAAAAAGACTTTAGTTTTCTTATAATATGCATTTTTTTTTACCTGTTTTGACGGCGATTCTCAAATGATTCGTTAATCGATTCACTTTTCAAAACCCGCCTTTACGTGACGCTAATCTGCGGTGATTGGTCCGATGACCCAGTCAGTTGTGATTGGTATAGTCTGTGCAACAAAACACCCATCACCATAAATGGTTTTCGGTTTAACAAGTTTAAACGCGTATAAAGTGCATGAACAAACATGGCATCAATTTTACCCTATCAATTTGAGCCTGAATATGAAGGGGAAGCGTCTGGAGATGCGAATGATCAACAAACTCAATCGCAAACACCACGACTGGAGCAGGATATTTCTCAATGGTAAGCATCAATGTAACGTTAGTTGTCACTTCAGGCCAATGGAGCGTTAACTCGATGCATAAACATAAAGTTTTTACCAAAAAATTAATAAAAATGCAGTAACGTTACGTTACTACAAGGTATGACTCTATTCTTAAAGAAAACTCCGAAAAGAACAACAAACATTTCACATATCTCAATACAATTGTCATTGAAGACCTAGAAGCTAAACGGTACTTACACAACAAACCAAACAATTATTAAGCATGCTACATAAAACATAAAAGCAACAATTATTAATAACACTTACAGTTTGTGATACGGAGGAGGAAGCTGATGCAAATACACTTGGAACTGAACCTTCCTTCAATATCAGCCGGCTCGCGAGTTTAATTGCATTTAAGTTGGTAAAGCAATCGTCTTCAAAATTGCGAGAACAAAGCACAAGGCTCTGACTATACTCCTGTGGTACAGTTGTATATATGAATTGTAGCCACTTAGTCTTCAAATGCTCAGATGAAAAAAGTTTGCTTTTGAGTCGCACTTGAGAACACAGCGTCTCGTCGCCATGATGTTTTCTAGTTTTCACTGGCGTGCGCAATAAGTGGCCGTATCGTATTCAAATAACTTGAAAAGTTGACTTCATCTAGTCAGAGAAAAAGCTTCGGCCTTCTAACGATTCATAAAAATGACTCAGAGTCAACTCTTACTTTTAAAAAACAGTAACTTTATGTACGGTGCACTGTCATATTTCAAACTTTGCAGGATGTTTTTGTTCATTTAGATCTATTTTACACACTACATGAAAGGTAAATCTCAGAATTCCATGATAGGTGCTCTTTAAGTAAATGTTTGGTCATTTTCACAATTTCATCTACCCCAGAATGTTTTGTTGCATGAATATCTGACCATGCAATAAATCAAAAGAAATAATAGATCTTCTTTTTACTCTAGCTTCATGCATTCTTTTTTTTTAATCAACACTTGAATGTGAATAAGTTTTATTAAAAATGCAAAATTTTGAGCAAAAAGCTGAGAAAATCGCTTTTTATCATAAATGGAGTTGATCGAGTTCAGCAACACACTAATGCCTGCTCAGTTCTGTAGCTCGTCCTGGGTCGACATTTCATTCCGTAACATTAGACAGTTTTAAACACGTTATTTTACATATACATCAGCTTACATGTTCTGCTTTTTCTTTGCATGTCTTTTGATCAGGAGATTCTATACTCTTTCAGAAGATATAACGGCTGGAAAATTCTGTCAATGGCGAGGAAGCGTTGTGTCGGTGGGGAAAGAGTTAATCGTGTTAAATAGAAGAGTGTTAGTGTTTGTAGAGGAGTCAGTGAGTAAAGCAAGTAGCTTTTATTTAAGCATTACAGTCCTTTTATGTTAAGAATGTAGTCACGGCTGAAGCCCAAAGTATACATATTTTACATTTACGATAGGGTTTGCATACTTCTCTTTAGTAAGACTAAATTCTCTTACTAGTGCTGATACCCCTCTCTCTCCTATTGTGGCTTTTGATCTTGAATAAATAAAATGCAGCTCATATCTGTTGCTTTCATTGACGTGAACTGGCCAAGTGCAAATGGAACAGTTTTAACAAATTGAAATCTATCCGATCTGCAAGAAAGCATTAATGACCAGGTATAAACAAGAGCGCAAAGACATTTATCACATATCCCTTTTGGAGAAAAATAGCTTGTATAATGTGTATGTGTCAAGCGCCTGTGTTCATAATCGCTAACAAACGTATTCTTTGAAAGACATTTTTGGCTGTTAACATCAAAACTTAAGCATACTTTGGTCTTAAAGGACAAAGTTGGCGGAAACATCCAATGGAGTGCCTGCTTTATACTTAACCCAAATTAACTACATTTATGGTGCTTTTGTCTCTGTTTTGATGCTTGAAAGCTTCATTTCAGCTCAATACTTTCTAATTGAATGGACAAAATGTAAAAAATAATTGAATACAAAAAAACTAAACTTTGCAGCGGCCACCAGTGAAGAGAACACGGGCATCATCCAGTGATCGAGATGGAGAGGAGAGTGGATCTCCCTCAGAACCGGAACCATCACCCAGCTCTGACTCTGACTCCGGCAAAAACAGCGACCAGGTATTTTTCTCTGGAATTGAGCTGGGTCAGGAATTTGTTCAAACACCCCATTATTGCACAAAAAAAGCCATTAAAAGCTATTAATAAGTTACTAATGTGTTCTTCAGGACTTCACACCGCAGAAGGAGTCAGGCGGTCGAGGTGGCAAAAAGCCAGCTGGCAAAGGCAGGAGGAAGGTGAGAAGACCTCATTGACATTGGCAATCTGTAATTACATACTTGCTTGATGTTACACTGTTTTTGTCTCTTCTTAGAAGGCATCATCAGGCTCTGAATCAGACTCTGGCTCCCAGTCAGATCAAAAGGCCGCCAGGAGCGATTCAGAAGACGATAAGCCCCGGCCGGCCGTCTCTGGATCCGAATCGCAGTCTGGATCCAAATCCGATTCCGATTCAGAACCTCCTCCTCCCCCCGCAAAGAAAGCCCCACAAGGGCGCAAGAAAGGTGAGAACGCTTTGCAACGTGAACCCAGCTCATATTATAATTAGTTTTAATGGTTGAGTAGTTGCATTGAATAGCAATACAGTGGATGGAAACTTTACCTGAGACAGCACTCGGCTATCGGGAATCCTAGACAAATACATCAGAATACTAAAGGACACTTCTTTTTGTGTCATTTTCCAAGCGGAGAAACCTCCACCAAAGCCACGAGGAAGGAAACCCAAACCAGCTCCAGAAAGGGCTCCTTCCTCTTCATCAGATAGTGACAGGTGAGTTTTGTTTCTTTTCCTTTACATATACATTTATACTAATAGTGTTAATACTATTGTTTTGTTTCATAAATTTGCTCAATATGACAATTTTCCACCCTCTTTCGGACCATTAGTGTCTGTTCACACCAACATGAAATTGCACAAAATGGTATATGGGCTGAATAAAAATGCTAAATCACTTTTTGACAGTAGGTGGAATTTGTTTTTACACAAAAAAAAATTACCATTTGTTTTTACACAAAACCAGTCAACGGACACAAACCAGTTTTAGATTCTTCCTCTGCGAAATCACGGTTGCGTAGCAAAATAGTGTGTTCATGAGCGCCTCCTAGTCACAGCAGTGGGGCATGTAACCAAAAGCAAGATTCTTATTGGTTCTTTTATTTGTTCTTTGCAGTGTGGTGGAAAAGAGATTACAGATCCCTGTTTTAAAAAAATATATATATTTTATAAGTATCTATTGCATTGATGCCATATGAATGCTCACTTTGGTCTGAACTGATGCATTAACATTCAAATGTAAATGTTTATCGCAGCCAAATCTTCACACAAACATTCATCTTGGCCTTTAGATTTAAACACGCCATTTAAACACGCTACTGTTTCTTTAAGACTACATATAATATGTCAAAAAACTGTTTTTGCACCTTAATTGTGATTAAATTGTTAATTTACATATGAAAAATTTATAGAAACATCTTCATCAGACTAATTTGTCCGATTTTAATATGTTGTCAAATACAATTCGCATGATCTACAAAGAACATCCAAATATTCTGTGAATTTGAGAAAGACATGGGTGGTGATTGAGTTTGTCTTTTTTACACAAAGCGACAGCGGGACGGACCGCGTCAGCGAGTGGAAAAAGAGAGACGAGGAGCGGCGAAAGGAACTGGAGGAGCGAAGAAAGAAGGAGGAGGCAGAAGAGCTCCGTAGGCTCAGGGAGCGAGAGAAAGAGGAGGAAGAAAAAAGGAAAAAAGATAAAGAGACCAAGGCCAGGAGAGGAAGCAGCAGTAGCAGCAGCAGCAGCAGCTCGGATGAGGAAGTGGATGATCACCCTCTCAAAAAATCCAAGAAACCTCCGCCTCCCCCCATCCCCGCTCCATCAGACTCCGACTCTCCACCTCCCTCAGAGGCCAGTCACCAGAACTTTCTCAACTCTTTTTACTAGTGTCATTTTCTCAAAATGTTAACTGTGTTTTGGTTTTTGTGTTTCCTCTCTAGGTGAAAAAATCGGCCAAGCGGCAAGACAGCCAGAAAGGGCGGCAAAAGAAAGAGAAGGAAGTGAAAGAGAAAAAGGAGAGACCGAACAAAGAAAAGAAGCCACAGAGATCAGAGGAGAAACACAAAACCAGGTATGTCTTTGGATTGCACTGTTTGTTTAGCAACACGCTAACAACTCTTTTGGAATCAGTTGAGTCAATATAAAAATTATATATATTTATCTAATAGTAACTGTTTCCCACTAGGTCTAAGCCCGAGAAGCCGAAACGGAAACCAGTGCGTCCACCTGAGAAGAAAGTTGAGAAGAAAAAAGGTTGTCAAACGTTGTCGTGGCGGTTCAGTCCTTTTTGAGTCAATTTTATGCTCAATCAGACTTTAACTATCATTTCTATCGCCCTGTATGAATTCAGAACCCTCACCCGAAGAGAAACTACAGAAGCTCCACACAGACATCAAGTTTGCACTGAAGGTTGACAACCCAGTAAGTAGTGATGTCATCAGCCTACCCATTCGGCTTTGTGGAAAATGACCTTTTGAACTTCATCAGGATCAGTAGTCACTTTCACTCATGACAGCCATTAAAATGACCAGAAACATTACTGTGGAAATTTTCAGCAAAATTCCCCATGTATAGTATTCACACAAGCAATGGTTCTGGTCAAGCACGCTCTTTTAGGACGTCCAGTTCAGTCAATCAGTTGATTCAAATGCTTCTTTCACTTCCTTCTGTTCAATTTTAGGGGACCGTTAGAATATAACGTTAGAGGATAATGTTAGGGAAACGTTAGAATATAACCTTGGAGGATAACGTTAGGGGACCGTTAGAGGATAATGTTAGGGGAACATTAGAATATAACCTTGGAGGATAATGTTAGGGAAACGTTAGAATATAACCTTTGAGGATAACGTTAGGGGACTGTTAGAGGATAACATTAGGGGACCGTTAGAAAATAACAGAGGATAACGTTAGGGGAACGTAAGAATATAACGTTAGAGGGTAATGTTAATAGGGTAATATAAAGTTAGGGGAACATTGGAGGATAATGTTAGGGGATCGATAGAATATAATGTTAGGTGAATGTTACAATAACTTACTACAAACCTAAAAAAGTTACATTCTTTTTCATTAAGAATTTTCCTGATTAACCAAAAACAAACCTTATGAACCAAAAAATAACATGTGAACCAACATAAATTAGAAAGTGGCATTCTTAGGGTCAGACCGTATTTTATCTTTTGTCTTACTGGTGTGTCAGCGTTATTTAAATAAATGGCTATTTTGTATTAAACCACTTAGCTTGTCATTGAATTATTTAAGATATGCTGTGATTTGAAATTTGAACATGGATTTTACAGGTATATACAGACTTTCATGGAACGTTAGGTCATGAATATTTGCCTTGTAGAAATGTGCCAAAAACCCTATTTTAATTTTTTTGTTAAATAAAGATATTACACTTTCAAATAGGTTTGAACTATTTGAGTTGATTAGATATTGGTTTAATTTATTTTTATTTCAGTTTTAGTTTTTATTCATTTATGCTTAATAGTTTTAGTACTTTAACTTATTTCAGTTAGTTGCCAATCAAACATTTCTAACTATCTGATATTTCTATTTTATATCAGCTGTGTTTCAATTAACAAAGATGTTTTAATAGTTTTAGTTAATGATAATCACCCTGGTTCGTTATTCTATGCCAAATTGTAATAACAAAGGCTGATTTCTGTTCACGTGACCTCTAAACCAAGTCCCCTGGTGTAATTCTGCTTTCTTTCAATCTGTAGGACATTGAGAAGTGTCTACAGGCCTTGGATGAGCTCGCCTCGGTACAAGTGACCACTCACATCTTGCAGAAGAACGCAGATGTTATTGCCACACTCAAAAAGGTACAAGCACTATACTTGGATTGCTAAAAGTCAATGTGAATTTCCATTTGCAAGCCGTTTGAGTATTTAAAGGTGCAGTATGTAGTATTGACAGCTGGTGGTTGAAATGGGTACTACAGTCCAAATTCAAAATATTGGACAGTTGTTTATCCCACCTCCTCAGACTCGACACTCGCATGGGTTGCCAGATTGAGGACACGCAACAGGAACGAGCACAATTGACAATGGAAAGCGACGAGCCTTACACTGTATATCCGCATTTTAATACGCCTCTTGTCATAGAGCTTTTTAGGTCAGGAAGAGTCTGTGATTTCTGACCCAGTTTGTTTGCTTGCATCCATGGCTGCAATAAGCTGTGTTTTCGCCAAACTGGCAACCCGGGGTGTCGAAATACTATTGGGTAAACTGCAAGTGGGCGGGTTCACATAAATCAAATCAAAAACAGACATTCTGAGATGGAACACCCATTTCAAAGTAGACTCTTTTAGTCTACTTAAATTTTTATTTTATTGAAATAATAATAATGAAAAAATTATTAGATAGAATTCCCATCATAAAAATGTCTTTTTGTCTTTAAGATTCGCCGGTACAAAGCAAGTAGTGCAGTGATGGAGAAGGCCACCGCAGTCTACAATAAACTAAAGCTCCAGTTCATTGGCAAGATTGAGACCGGTAAACCAAAATCGGATGAAAAGAACCAAGAAAGCAATGAGCAAGACACACAAAACACAGGTAGACTGTCAAACTGCAACGTTTCCACAATATTTCAAGCACTTTAAAACGTTTTAAAATGTGCTTTGTTTCTTTCTCCCAGACGACTCCAAACCAGTGAACGGAGAATCAGAAAGCGAGAGAAAAGACGTTTCTGAATCCGAAAGCAAGCCTGATCCCACAGACCATGAGAAACAGGATGAGAACAAATCCCCAAACGGTATCAGGTGAAGATCGGCCACCTGTCCTTCTGTTTCAATAATTAGTTTATACACACATGGTTCTTTTTATATTTTCAATTTTATTTAGTGTGTCATGTTGCGGTTTTATTTTATGATGCACAGTCAATCCAAAGGGAGCTATTCTCTATATCAGGAAGCACTAGGGGTGAGGAAAAAAACTAACCATACCATTCTCCTCCCATGGTACAGCATGCACTCGAACCGCGGTTCATCTTAAATCTGACGACGCATCTATAATATGGTTTGTTGAAAATAACGCGTAAAACAGACTAATGTTTGTTTATGTAGGTGGATACACATTCTGGGTTCCCCTAACTAGATATATTTGGGGAAAAAATCTTGCAGCATAATCTTGTTTGAAACATCCAGATTTAATGCAATTTCAGTTGAATTTCTACCCTGCACATTCCTCAATCACATGCACACAAGCACTACTTACTGCAGGCCTTGAGGCCACACCCCCTGCATGCACTGTGCATTCCTCCATAACATGCACATCTGAGCAAAAATAACACAAATAAAACAGTAATATTGTGAAATATTATTACAATTTAAAATGATGGTTTTCTATTTTATTATACTTTAAAATATATTTTATTCCTGTGATGCAAAGCTACATTTTCAGCATTACTCCAGTCTTCAGTGTCATGTGATCCTTCAGAAATCATTTTAATATGATGCTTTATATATTTGTATAACCTGTGATACGCTTTTCAGGATTCTTTGAGTAAAAAGTTAAAAAAAGCACAGAATTTATTTAAAATAGAAATCTTTTGTAACCATATACACTACGTTAGAATGTTTGGGGTCAATCATTTTATTTTACTTTTTGAAAGAAAGTAATGCTTTTATTCAGCAAGAATGTGTCAAATTGATAAAATGTGATACTTTTTATTGTTTGAAAATAATTATATTTTGAATAAATGCTGTTCTTTTAAACTTTTATTCGGCAATGAAGCCTGAAAAACTATCACATGTTCCAAACAAAATATTGAGCAGCACAACTGCTTCCAGCATTAGTAAAAAATCTGCATATTATAATTATTTCTGAAGGATCATGTGATAATGAAATCAATATAAACATACATAGAACATTTATTATATCAAATAAATTAGAAGTATTTGGAAAATGTATCAATATGCAAAAAGGAGACCTGATACAACAGGTCTGCTTAAATATGATTCAATTTATATAACTTTTCCAATTCATTCCCATAAATTCATGCAAATTCCAGGTTTCAAAATTGGAATATTTCTAAAATTCCCCAGATTTAAATTCCTGTGGAAGATTTCAGGAAATGTTCTGCCTCTTTTCAACCCTAGTAAGCACTGTGACTGAACTCCCTGAAATCCCTTGATTGAAATCTATTTTTTTCTTAAGGAATGAACGCAGCTGGAGGCATATCGTGTGGGCGGAGCTAAAAAGTCAGGAGTGCGCACAGCTTTTGCATTGAGAGTGTTTGAAAGCTGTGACATCCTTAGAAAAGTTGGGGGAAAACGATGGCTATCAAACAGATTCAGCCATATATATATGATCCAGAATCAGATCAAGAGGCTGAAATTGAAGAGGACTAGTTCTACTACTATTTCTAATACTAACTTCTACTTTCATTATGTTGTCGTAATTTTATTCATTTGCCCGTTTTAAAAGGTATACATGTGGGAAGTGCACATTGCATGCTCCATTGATAAATTAACAATGCGTGATCATGTTGTTTACTTGATGTGCACTTGCGCGTCAATAGCCAACAACACACAGACATACATTTGAAGCAGTTTTACTCACCGCCTGTGGTTTTAACGCATGACCGTAAACCTTTATCGTTGGGACCGCTCCATCTTTCAGCGTTAGACAATCAGCAGATCCGGAGTTGAACTGGGCCTTGTTTATAAAACAATCAACAGCGAAAAACTGAACAGGGTTGTCTAAACACACTTCTTTGGTGACATTATTGATTTTGTGAAGTCCTATAACCTGTGCAGCGAAACCAACGATTTCCTAAAGCCGAGCAGAGCACTTTGTTGAAAGCGCTGCTTTCGCTCTCTCGCTCTGGTTGAAGTGTGCGTGCGCGACCTTCCGGGAGAAGTGCCCGAATGGCATGTACAAGGAAATTTCGCCCTTGTTGACGTCACGCAGACCCATATTCGGGGGAAAAAACTTTCTGAAACTTGTGAGAAACTCCATCTTTGACACACAAAATTCAATTTTTAAAAAAAACTTTGTCCATGTTTTGCATGGGAATCCAAGTCTTTAACAGTGTGAAAAGCTCAGTATGCATGACGTAGCATTACACTCCCCCCTTTAAATAATTCCCGCCCAAAGCCTACACAAAAAAAGAGGCGAGGCCTGGTTGTTGCCTTAGTAATGTGTTAAAACTTGCGGTTATGAAAAGTGCCGTGACATTTCCAAAACACGCTTGAAGCGGTTAACCAATCAGAGCACACTGCACTTTTCTGAAGGAGGGGCTTCATAGAGATGTGACGTTACTGACAGACTGAGAAGAGAGGTGCTGCAACAGTGTCTTTTTAACATTCAAGCATGAAGACCTATTCTTGTAAAAGGGCATGCATGGCCTATTTAATGTAAATACACGCTGATTAATGTTTTATTTGTCTTTCAGGCCTAGTCCAGATGACCCAACAGAGCAGCAAACACTTACACCTGACTCCACAGAGCCTAATCCGACAGCAGACACAGACATAAAAGAGGACAGCAGAGCACAGGACGAGCAGCTGTCTTCTGAGAGCTGAACTGCGTCCGTCTCTTTTATGCTCGCAAACACACTTTGGCTTCCTTCATTCATTTGTGTTACTTTTTGTCTGCCCACCTTTGTGACCTACATGAGTTTTTCGTGTTGTACATAAAACGTGATATGAACATTTATTAGCACTTTTGAATCAAGACGTCAAGAGGCAAACAAGCGCCTTAATCTAAGTGTTCGATGTGGATGATTCTGCACTAACCACATTTGGATAGTCGAGGGGGAACGTTTTATTTCAGAACCACACTGACGTCTGGGGTTGGGGACACGAAGCCCAAATGTATTTGAAGACTGTGCTTGTACTATGTAGCTGCTTTTTATCAGTAAACTTTTTTTTCCTTTTGTTTTTTATGAAAAAAGGAAAATGTTTAAAAAAAAGAAAAGAAAAGCAGTCTGGTTTTGTGTTGATCAACACCCACTACAAGAGATCATGAATTTTCATCATCGTCATCATCTTCATCATTTTTAGTGCACAAATCAACATCTGATCTGTCTGGTATGGATTTCAATAACTCTGTCTATGGACTTTTACTAAACTCTGTAGACATACCCTTTGTTGTCCGTTGTTTGGTCCTCTAATAATCACAACTTACATCTGCATAGGTTGACCCCAATAATGCTATTCTTTTTTTGGATGTCATAAAACATGCTTATATAAATATGTTTCTAGTGCTATGTAACTTGGTCCAAGCTTTTTTTAGTATCCGTGAAGGATTAAATAAAAAATTCCGCATGATGGCCAACAATGTTGTTATAAGGATATTCACTGGACATGTTTGGAATAGAATGCTAACACCCTGCCTAGTGCATACTACACAGTATATACGGTATGTTTCAGCCCTAGTAGTGGAACAAAGCGGTTCCAAGCATACCTATTATAATAATATTAATACAATTATGTGTATGCTTGTATAACTTAAACATTTGTAAAATAATATTTATATAAATATATTTAACTATAATTATTGTAATTTAAATAGCGTATGTAATGTAAATCACCAGCCCAGTAAAATTTTAATTATTTACTTGTTTAATTCTGTACGAAATTAATTATTATTATAATAAATCTCTTGGCGAAACACGTTCGGTCCTTGTATAAACAAAGGCTTTGATTGGTCCACTGGGCGCTGACGTCATTCGAACGCAAACCCCTAGACGCGCCGCGCTCGCTCGCGGTCTACACAGCTATCACAGCGACTTTTATTTTGTTTAAAATAAATGAATGCATTCATTTAATCCAAAGTGTAATTTATTATAACGAAAAGAGAAAATAAGAGAATACAAATGATCCCAAACGAAATTATTTGGTGATTTTATTGTAGATAGCATTTTATTTTGTTTCAACTGTCTGATTTAAGTTGGAAGTAAGTATTTTCTATTGATTAGAATTATATTTATGCAATATGTGTAAGATTATTATTAAAAAAAAAAAAAAAATGATATCGTGCCTTAAACATTCTCCACAACATCACGACGGAAATGTGAAAGTCCGAATAACTGTCACGCAGGGAAGCGTCAAGTGCGTCGCGTCGCGTCGCGCGCTTGCAGTGTGGATGGGGTTTGTCAGTCAGGTGATCGGTCCGCCATTTTGTCAGCCATTTCCTAGACTGGTCCGCTGCAGATCAGCACTTACAGAAAGAGCAAAACCCCTCCTGCACAGGCCGCTGTTCGGGACCGAATGAGAGACTAGCGCTCCTGCGGGCCGGTCAGTACTCAGATAAAGCCCGTGTTTGCGGTTCGGTCCGGTAGGACAGGAGGGAAATCATCATGGCTCTGAAGATCGTGAAGGGGAGCATCGATCGGATGTTCGATAAAAACCTGCAGGATTTAGTACGTGGCATTAGGAACCATAAGGAAGATGAGGTGAGACACTTGTATCAGCTTATTTCCTTTTATATTGTTAAAATCAGAATTGGATGTTTTTGTAAATATGAATTAAACGCAGCTGGTATAAACGAGTCAAGTTGATCTCGTATCAGTGATCTTAAATCACCTGATTTCAGGTGAGCTAACCGGCTATAACCTGACAAATGTGCTTAGATAACAAACTATATATATGTTTTAAACACAATACATGGTTATTTCAGTGATTTAATAACCATTGTGCGGCAGGTGACAGCTGTTAATGTTGTAAGAACAGTCTGTCATCGTTTTGTTTATCATGGATGAGGCCAGTTAGCATTGCTAACGGTTAAGACACTTGTATAAATATATTCTGCAAAATAAATACAAATTTGATTCTATCTTGTTTTTTGTGTAATTATGCATGTGATAAACAGATTCGGTGCGCTAAAAGAGTTAATTCAATATAGCTTGCATCACTTATGTGTGTCATGAGATTGGCCGTGTCACAACCTAGTGAGCAGCCTATCTAGGAGACAGCTTTTGGGGGGGGCATCATATTAAGCGCGTTCTGTTCGAACTCCCCTACGATGTTCGATTCAAAGATTCGAACGCGAGTGATCCTTGTGTTGTTCGAACACGTATGCCCTGTTTGAATCGATTGTTCGAACGCGCCATAATGCCGATAATTCTTCCATTTATACACTTAAATGCACATATGATGTTCAAATGCTCCTACATTTATATAGGCTCTGTTTTCTTGTCAGACGATTGAACATGCAATGTGTCAGATTCGAATGCGTGAATATTTTGTGCTTATAATGCCCACAAATGTTCGATTTAATTTTTCGGAATCAGTAATGCTGATAATGCTTCCATTTATACGTTCAAATGCACCTACAATGTCCAACTATTTGTCTCAAATAGCCCTACATTTAACATATGAATGTTATTGTCAAACGTTTGAATGTGTTAGATTGGAATGTTCTGATGTGCTTATGATGGACACAGATGTTCGATTCGAGTGTTCGAACACGATTGATGGATGTGTTAAGATTCACCTATGATGCCGTAATCCGTATATGATTCCCAAAAAATTGAATCAAAATTTTCGAACAGGCATGTGATTCAATTTTAATGTTCAAATGCACATATGCTACCGACTGATGTTTGATTCGACTGGTTAAATGCACCTGTGATGTGACAAATGCTCAGTTCAAATGTTACAAATCCACCTACATCGGAAAATGTTTATATGCGGTTGATTTGGATGCTTATAATGCTGACATATGTTCAATTTGAGAGTTCAAATACATTAGATTGGAAATATTCAGATTAGTGTTGCACAATATACCGGTACTGGAAAGGTATCACGATACGCTGCTATTAAAATCAGTACGGCTCCACATTTTACTAGTACCGGTACTTTAAGAATGATAGCTTTCTAAGAAGCGTTGATGTGTGTACAGAGCGTGGGATATGCTTGATGTTAAGAGTTATTAGGAGCAACAAGCCTCGAAAAAGAACTCGAAGCGCTACTCGCGCTGCCAGCCTTCAGACAGCTTTTTGATCTTTAATATATTTATTAAGAATCAGTGCATAGTTAATTTATAGTGAAGACTACACTGTAAAAAAAGTCTTTGTGCTGCCTTAAAATACAATTTTGTGAAGTTTTATTGACTGACAACTTGGATAGTTGAATAAACTTAACTTTAAGGCCGCACCGAACACTTACTTTTTTAAAGTTGAAACAACAACAAAAAGTCAAGTATGTAGTGGTTTTTGTTACATTTGATTATTTTGTTTCTTACTTGAATGCTGTTGTTAATGTTAAATAGACCCACTGTAGCCTACATGAACATTTTAAAGCACTGTTTATTTAATTTCTATTATATTTGTCTTGTCATACAGTATGTTTTATTTATATTTACATATTTCATATTTGTCTTGTCAATATGTTTGTCATATTGATTGTAATCTGCGTCTTTGCTTATTTGAAAGATACAAAATACTTTAAAATATATTTTAAGATAACTATATTGTGATTTAAAATTACTCGTATTGTGAAATAAGATTCTGGTCATATCTCTTATGCCTAAGTTTGAACGAGCTAAACCCCACACACTAATATGTTCGATTAAAATTTGTCTGAGATGCCCGAAAATGTTGTCTAGGTAGGCAGCTGACTAGGTATTGAGACGCAGCCGTCGTCTTGGCTATCAAATCACATCTGTCAGTTTCACTCCAGCGTCAGTAATGAGAATCGCTGGTTTCTTATCATTCATTTTGTGATCTGTGGTTGAAATAATAAAGAAGATGAAATGATGAACGAGATGTGGAAGTAGGCCTCAGGCTGCCTGGTAACCTATAATGACAAAGCTGAATTTTCTCTTGCAATATGCTCCATCCTCACCCCTCCCTTTGGGGAAAAAAGGAACAAGATGCTGTGAAACAGAGCATTTATAGTCACAAATAGGGCTTCCCTGCTTTACTTCATTATGGCATCAGAATTGTTCCCTTTTTGGGAGATTCATATTGATTTTAGTCACCGTTTTGCGTGTTATGAAATGTAATAAACCTAAAAGCAGATGTCATGTGTTTCTGATGTGCCATAGATGGCGAACGTGTCATTTTAACCTTCTTGATCAACCAGCATTGTCCGATGTGGCCTTGAGTCGGTGCCAAAAAAATGCTGAAACATGATCGCACCCACTCATTTATAAAGATAGCAAGCTTTCCGAGTTATCAACTTTTATATTGGATATTTAATTATTTTTGCTCATTCCCTCCATTGGTTACCTTGACCATGACGCTCACGTGAAGTTAATCTTTAAAATCACTAAAAATATTGATATATTTTATAATCATTATTTCAGAATTTTGCAGCTGTGACATTTAAATCTCCATATTTGTGATGTTTACCAAAAGGGGCATTTTTTGCCTTTTATAAATGACTTTTTTTTTTTCATTCATCTTATTATGCCTCATCTTTAATTTTAAATTCTTAAATTTGATTAATACATTTACGACACTATACGACACTATAGGTCTGTTACCAATCAAATTAAATCATTTACGCTGAAAAATTACAAATGCATTAAATAATGTTTTTGAAAATACAAATAAGGTGGCGGCAGGTGACGTTAATGAGTGAGTCATTGAGTCATTCATTCAAGCGATTCGTTCAAACGACTGATTCATTTAAGAATCGAGGCAGTTGAATCATTGAATCTTTGACTCAACCGATTCGTTCAAAACAGCAAATCATTCTGTAATGAAAACACGGTTGAGTATTGCTGTGAGATGCGATCTTTGTTTGGAACAATAACTGTTGTATATAATTTAACTATTGTTTATTGGACTGTGTGTATGTTATAAGTAGTTAGTTAGCACCTCATTACTGACTGGTTTTGGTCACCTACTTTCATTTCAATTGAATATCAAACCATGTTTTAATCACACCTTACACGCCATTCATTCAAAGAAAACATCTTTAAAACTTGCTTTAACATTCCAGTTCTATTCTCCTGGCCCTGTTTAATCTGCAAACATCTGGAGTCGGGTATCAGCATGGCTTCTTCGATGTAACCTGTACGGTGTACCTAGATATTGTGTCTGTTACCTGGCCAACAGAGGACAGTGCTGTGAAATATTCATAGCCTCCTGAATGAACTGTCAGACTGTGCGTATGTGTGTTCACTGGTCTGTTTGCTCTCTGCCTGTGGTTTCATGTGAGACCTCTATATTTGTTTTCCACAAGAGGTGGGTGCACTTAGCCAAAGCACTGGCTGGGTCTCAGTATTAGTGATCTGCCTACCTAAATGGTATTTTTGGACACCATAGCTGCACTTGAGCCAAATCATTTTTAATAAAGGCGTGTTTGAATATTCGAGTCAAATCATTTAGTGGCATTTTTGAACATGCTGGTAGTGCTTGAGGAAGGAAGGTTTTCCTCAGACTGTGCTCTCTTGTTTGCCTGAGAAGGACTTTGAGTTCATCTTCATACTTGACTGATGGTTTGCTGAGCTGGTCAAATCCAACTCTTGGCTAACTAACAAATATTTCAGTCATGGCAATGGGCTGAAATTACCCATAATGCATGATTCATTAGAACTGAATGAGGATGGGACAAGGAACATCTTCTGGAGAACATTCTATTTCCCTATGGTTTTGTTCTTACAGGGATGAAATTACCCATAATGCATCATTCATGACAATTTGACAACTAGTTTCCCTCTAGAGTTTCATTTTTACTGGGTCGAAATTACCTTAAGTCTTTCCATGGCCTTTAAAAAAAAAAAAAAACCTCACGGCCAGTATTTATTTATTTTTTTCCATTTTTGATAAATTTCATAAATTCATGGCCCCCAGAATATTTTGTTTGTTTTATTCTAGCTTGGTTTCATAAAAAAAGAGCAATTGTCTGTCTTAGTTGGTGGCAATTACCCATAATGCAAATATATATACCCAAATTTGACAGGAAAACCTTCTGGAGAAACTTCTTTTACCTCATTTTTGCTAAGTGGAAATCACCCATAATGTACCATTTGTAAAGATGTTAGTTTACTTTTACTTGTCTCATAATTCATCATTCAAAAGGTTTCGTAAAGAGACATAATCTTTTGGAGGACACTTTTACCCCATATTTTCAAATATGGAAATGACCCATAATGCATCATTCATAAGAACTGCATGACATGTGACAGGAGATCCTTCTTTTACCTCATATTTATGTTTGTACTAGGTCCAACATAACGCACCATTCACAATCATTTTCAGATGGAAAACCTTCAGGAGAACCCTCATTTATCTTTTTTTTTCAGTCTCACTGGTTGGAAATGATCTGTTATTCATTATTCACAAGAATGTTGTAAAACGTGGCACATTTTCTGGAGAACCTTTGTTTACCTTGTATTTTCAGTCTCTCTGGGCTTAAATGATCCATTCTCAAGGGGTTGTAAAGATGTGACTGGAAAAACTTGATGGGAATTTTCATTTACCTCATATTAATATTTGTACTATGTGGAAATCACTCATAATTCACTATTCTCAAGAATTTTAAGATGGGGCAGGAAAAACTTTTGGAGAACCTTTTAGCTCATATTTTCATTCTCAGTGGGAGGTAATCACTCATAATGCACCGTTCACAAGAATTTTGTAAAGACGTGACAAGAACCTTCTGGAGAACCTTTGTTTACTTTGTATTTTCTCTTTGAGCTTAAATGACCCATAATGCATCATTCACAAGGGTTTTGTAAAGATGTGAAATTCTTCTGCAAAACCTTTATTTACCACATATTTGCACTTTACCCCAGTGAAGACGTCTTGCTCTCCGTCACTGGTAAACGAGAGGTTGTGCCCATGGTTGAATTCTTCCCCTCCTGTCACTGCTCTGGCTGTCTTATGACTAAAGACACATGACCACCACACTCGCCCCATACAACAGCACTTTGTGTGTGTCCCTGAGATGCAGAGAGTGTGTCTGTGTGTCTGAGTGCTGGTTGAAGGTTCTTCTGGTTTTTAATCATTTAACAATTTAATGTCGCTTGCAATGAGATATTGCGGTTTGTCAGTTCTTTTAGTCGTTCATTGATTCTGCACGCACAAACATACTGGCCTAGTTTTGAGCATGTTTTTTACTATTATTTTTAGCTTCTGGGTTTTAACAATGCGTCTTTTAATTAGCTTATATATATATCCTAATGTGAGAATATGTCTGACAAATCAGTGTTCAATTCAAGTCCTGTTGCATTTCGTCAGTCTTGTTCTCCTCGTCTTTCACTGAGCCACACATTTTATCATGTGTTCTATCTACACACACACAAAAACACACTAATATTGTGAAATATTAAAAATATTCATTTAAAATAAGTTTGTTTTCTATTTGAATATTATTATAAAATGTAATTTATTGATTGATTTAGTGATTCAAAGCTGAATTTTCAGCATCATTACTCCAGTCTTCAGAGTCACATGATCATTCAGAAATCATTTATGAAGCAAGGATGCGTTAAATTGATCAAAAGTGGTAGTAAAGACATTAAAAATGTTACAAAAGATTCATATCCTTGGTGTCTATGGGCCCCATCCGCTTTCATTATATGGAAAAGAGCAGCTTAGACATTGTACTAAATATGTATTTTTGTGTTTATCAGGAAAACAATTGGGTTTGGGACAACGACAATTTAGGTGAACAGTATCTTTGAAAAAAATGCTAATTATGGCAGCTAATCACCTATATGTATCGTTTTGATGAATTACTATCTATGTTTTCTGTGAAAGACTTGGTAAAACATTTAATCACACTCTCTTAAAGTTTTAATTTGAGCATGTTTCCTCTCCGTTAAGATCAGGCAGTGATTTGACAGATGCTGCTGACAACAGGAAGCCAAATGATGCCTAGGGCATGTTATGGATGGCATTGTTTTTTTCTGGCTCACTCTTTCTAACAATACTTCCTGTTCCTTCTACAGGCCAAATACATCTCGACATGCATCGACGAAATCAAACAAGAACTCAAACAGGACAACATCGCCGTTAAAGCCAATGCAGTCTGCAAGCTCACCTACGTAAGACCGCCCATCATTAATATCCTTTCCCATCTGCTTCATAATGAGCTCAATCCGTCACTTATTCTTTTGATTTCTCCTTCGAACAGTTGCAGATGCTTGGCTATGATGTCAGTTGGGCTGCGTTCAACATCGTGGAGGTGATGAGCTCCTCCAAATTTACATACAAGGTGAGAGGCAGCGACGAAAGTGATATTAGCGTTGAGTCACAACAGTGTAATTTTTAGTATTATTTATATACTATTATAGTATTTAGTGATTTTTTTTGTTGTTGTTGAATTTTGTTATCACCATTGCTTCACAAATGTTTTTCTTCTCGTTTTCAGCGAATCGGGTACCTTGCAGCATCGCAATGCTTTCATGAGGGCACTGATGTCATCATGCTGACGACCAATCAGATCCGCAAGGTGCGTTTTGAACTTCCTGTTCACCTGTGTTTGTTTTGATTACCGTATTTTCCGCACTATAAGGCGCACTTAAAAGCCTTTCATTTTTTCAAAAAACAACAGTGCGCCTTATTGTGCGGAGCGCCTTATATATGGATCAAGGCGCTCTGTCAAAATGTTTCAGTATGAAAAACCAATAAAAACAATTTAATAATAATAAAATGTTTCAGTACGACTGGTAAACTACAAAGCCGCACCGCTTGCAGCATTACAGCTACCGTAGTCAGTAAACACCGGTACTGTGCTTTCGGATAATGACGAGAGGGAGCCGGGCAGGTCGGATGCTGTAGTCGCCCAACTGTTCAATTCGGACACTGAAGAAGAAGAATTCGAGGGATTCGTGGACGGGGAATGAACTGAAAAAGTGAGCTTTACGTGTTATACGTAACTGAACAATGTGGAGTTATGCACTAACGTTTGATTTAGTGGTATCCGACTGTTTCTTTTACTAGGCTACGTGTTTACTGAATTAAGGAAAAGTTCCCCTCCACGTTTGGGAGAAAAGTTAGCAAGGCTGGGAGAAATTGTTTATATGCACATCAACGTTTGAACAACGTTACCATGGGAGTGAACGGAGTTGTCAGAACACTTAATAAAGTCGGACTTTATCTGACTGTTTTGTTGACATTCCCTTTAGCACAGAGCTCCATCTAGTGGATGCACAACGCAAACGCTTGACTGCAGTATCTTCTATTATATGTGCCTTATAATCCGGTGCGCCCTATAAATGAAAACCGTTCTAAAATAGGCCATTCATTGAAGGTGTGTCTTATAATCTGGTGCGCCTTATAGTGCGGAAATTACGGTATGCTGATTGCTATAGGATGCTTCATCATCTCTCACCAGGATCTCAGCAGTCCCAACCAGTACGACACCGGCGTGGCTCTGACTGGCCTTTCCTGCTTCGTGACCCCCGACCTTGCTCGTGACCTGGCCAATGACATCATGACTTTGGTAAAGCTATTCAGAGTGTTTATGTAAGGCAAATATTGACTTTCAGCACATATTCATTCTCTCTCACCCTTCCTCCATCTCAGATGTCCCACACTAAGCCATACATTCGCAAGAAGGCGGTGCTGATCATGTACAAAGTGTTCCTGAAGTACCCTGAGTCCCTGCGTCCTGCCTTCCCGCGACTCAAAGAGAAACTGGAGGACCCAGATCCCGGTACGGATGCCAAATCATCATCTTAATGTGACTCGCTGAATGATAATATTTCAGGTTTCCACCTGAATGTTTGATTGTGTACGTCCCAGGTGTCCAGTCAGCGGCTGTGAACGTCATCTGTGAACTGGCCAGAAGAAATCCCAAGAACTACCTATCTCTGGCGCCCCTGTTCTTCAAACTCATGACCTCCTCCACCAACAACTGGGTTCTTATCAAGATCATTAAGCTGGTAAGAAACTATATATGTTGGGTTTTAACTCTGAAAAGCCTGACATAGTCAAAACTGAGTGTCTATTTACTAGGGGTGGGCATAGATTAATTTTTTTAATCTAGATTAATCTCACTGTGATTTTGAAATTAATCTAGATTCATCTAGATTAAAATGGCTCATTTGAATTCTGCGAAGGCATTCAGAATATGTGTGCTACCCAAATAATGACTGGTGCTTTCACACTTGGTTCGATTGCCTGGACCGAACCAGAGTTTGATTGCTCCCTGGACCGTGTTCATATTATATTTTTGGGTCCGAAACCGGGGTTCGTTTGCGTCATCAAAGCAGCAGCTGTTTACCCCGTTACTTGGTAACGACGTCGAGCGAGGAGGTGGCAGAATGAATAGCGTTGTTTACCTAACTTTTATACTTTTGTTTTTGAACCGTTAGTTTTGTTACCAAAGCTTCAGTACGTAATGGCACTTGCGTCTATCTGCCGCGGATGTACTGCAAATGCTCTAAAGAATGCTGGCGAGCAGAAATGAGATCTACAGCTCTCTGCTTGCAGTATGTCAGTCACGCTCGTCAGGACTCGAGAACGGTTCGCGGGTGCGCGCCCGAGTTCGGAAGACAGCGTTCACGCTTGATGTGGTAATTTCACAGCATACACGCAGGTTCGAAGACTCGTTCTCGCTCCCTACAGTGCAATTCGGCTAGGTAGCTATACATCCGCGCTAAAATATCAATGTGAAAGTCATCATAGCTTGCGTAGTATAGACCCAGCTCCCAACCCAACTTTGAGAATAGATTAACGGCGATATTTTTTTTATCGCCCGATAAGAGTCTCACGTTAACGCAGCACGTTAACGCAGATAACGGCCCACCACTACTATTTACCCTAAGTGCAAAATTCGCTCCAGCTGCCATGCCAACAACACTGTAGAAGAATTTGTGGATGAATCTGACAGATCGAATGCTTGGTCCTTTTTTAAAACTTTATTTAAAGGGGCCCCAAAGCAAACAAGCATGTTGATCGGTATTTGTGCTGACTGACCACAAGTAGGGTATAAGTAAAATATTACTAACAATATAAGAGTTATTCTTCTGATATATTCTTATTACTAAAAGGCCTTTTGCTTGTTAATAAAGTAGAAACTATCAATCAGATGACAGAAGGCATGTAGTGTTGATAATTTAGAGGCCTGCATTCACACCAAACGCGAATTGAGCGTCAAAATCACGTCTACCACGTCTAGTTTGACGTGTTAACATTTTTAATCCATTCGCGCGTCCACAGCGAATTGGACACGCATAGAAATCTAGCGTTGGAAGCTAAATAGACGTGTGTTCAAGGCACTCCAGGAAAAATATGTCATAAAACACCACTCTGCCTCTTTTCATTTTCATAAAAAAATATGTTAAGCATTAACAGCCACACAAATGTGGTTTAGCCAACGCACTACCTGGATTATCTTCACTGCATGTATATTTATATCCTTAAAAAATATTAATTTATGAAACTTCACTTTGCCCTCAGTCAAAATGATTTGGTAGGCAACAATAGATTCATTAGACCAAAGGTCGCCCATTAGATGTACACGAGATGAATTATATCTCATGTTTAACCACTACAGAGACATCCGAGCCAGCGGCAAACGCCAGAAGGACTGGCTGAGGAAAGGCTGCTCTCGCCGGGGTTAACGAGCGCTGAGCGCCCGGTGATCGCCTGGATCTCACAACTCCAAAAACGCAAGATCATTTTTTTTAAATAGTTGCCATCTTTATAAATAAACCACATATTTTAGCTTTAAACAAGTACATTTAGTGACAAAATAACAGTATTTTTAACAATGCAGGGTTTCTCATCACGTCACTTTACCACGTGACAGCATCAAGCAGGCTCCTGATTGGTTAAAGCGGCGCGATTTGATGCCAAAGTTCAGATTTTGTAACTCGGGCGTCAGACGCGAATTCGCTTCAAACGCGTGAATGCACAAAACGTGAGTATCGTGCAAGACGCTCAATTTGCGCGAACGAGGCGGAATCAGTTCCATCGCGAAACACGTCTAACACATCGGAGGACCTCCAGACACGCGTCAACGCGCCTTTCCATTGATTTAACATGGAAATCACTCACGCCAGATGCTCTATTCACGTTGTGTGAACTCAGCATTAGCACTGCATGCTTTAGCAGAGCATAATCAGCGCATGTTTTTTTCCGGCGACCATGTTAACATAGTAGAGCATTAGCACCACACGCAGAGGCAGCGCCACGATCGTTTCAGCGCCGAGTCTATTTTTGCTGCGCTGCTCACGCTGAATTCAAGTCACAGTGGATTGTTCTTGATCAAAATTGGCCTGATTAACATGAAAAATAGCATATTTCACCATGAAATCATGTATTGAAGGGTTCTGTGTGTTTCACAATCACCATGTGACATCCAGCACTGTGAAAAAATATATAAAATACTCGAAAGCACATCACTGCCAGAAGTTTTTGCCCAAACTTCAAAGACCTGTTTAAATGATTAAAACTAGAGGCATATCTTAACTTTAAAGTTACTTTTGTCATCTAAACTACCTGTATACAGCATGTTATATGCATGTGTGTTTGGGACAGAGGGGAACATGGTCGCATTTGCAGCCGTTAAATCATAATTCAAAGCACGAGACAGACAGGAGAACACCGGAAAAGGTGACAGAATGGATAAAATTCGTCTGTATTTGAAATACACAAGCCATGGTTCAACTGCGGCAGACAAACGCTGCCAATGTGAAAGCACAACGGGCACGCGCGGCTCCAGCTCTCCATAATCACTGCTTCTGCGCTTCCACCGCACCGCAGTGTGAAACCAGCGTCAGAAATGTGCATATCAAATATGCAGTAGGGTTAAAAGTGGCAGATTCAATGCTTTTCTTCTTTTCTTTAATGAGATTTCCATGTTTTGTTTTGTTTTTAGTTTGGTGCTCTCACTCCTTTGGAGCCTCGTTTGGGAAAGAAGCTGATTGAGCCCCTAACAAACCTCATCCACAGGTAACAGTGATACTAAAACACACCAATGCCCTCAAGCTGTCCAAAAATTTTAGGGTTAAATATAATATTTCTTTTTTTCTTGTCCATTTACTCTCTCAGTACTTCAGCCATGTCGCTTCTGTATGAGTGTGTCAACACGGTCATAGCAGGTCAGTATTATTTGGTGCCGTGACCCGGTACTCAAGTACACATTTTGTAACGACACCACTGATGTCTTTTCTCTCTCCTGTTTTACCTCAGTGCTGATCTCACTGTCCTCTGGGATGCCCAATCACAGTGCTAGCATACAGGTGGGCCATTAACTCAACATTACTCAATATGACCAGTTTTATATTCACAATAAATGTAGACCCTTACAATATACCTATAAAATATACCTGTATTTGTAGTGTGTTAATTTGTCAAAGCCCAATATGAAGATGCTACAGAATAAAATTGTGTTGATAAAATCATACTGCGATACTTTACATTACAATTCTTTTTCTTAAGATGATGCATTGATATTTCATGTCCATGGATGAATATTGTTTTATTTATGTCTCCATTCATATAATTTTCTACTCAGTTAATGAAGAAATAAAGAAGCAGGTTATCTAAAGCGCAAGCATATTAAATTATTATTAATGTTTGTGAATTGAATAAATATTGGATGTTTGAAATCCAATGTCTCAAATGTTATTTATTTAATAAAATATTTCAAATAGATATAAATGTATATAATTTGATTAAATATTGGTACAAATATTTAGTATTATGTCCTTTCATATATTTTATATTTTTATTTTTTTAAATATTAGACATTTTGTGCCAATGCCCCAAATTTTATATTAATCAAATATATAATATTAATTAAAATAAAAGCACGTATGTGAAGCTTGTTTTTAAAATATTTGATTAATATAAAATTTGAGGCATTGGTCCAAAATGTGTAATATTGCCTAAATATTTTTATATACTTTCTTTATTTAATTTAATTTATATTATATAATTATATTATATATTGGCCACCTCAGCCTCTAGATATCAGCATTCAAACATTGCAAAACTTGGTTAACCACTACTGATTTTTAAAGATCGGAATAGGAATAGATAGGATAGGAATGCCTTAAATAAATCCTGCGATTTCAAACAAGCACTTGACCCATCTGAAGTGTGCTTTCTCTTTGGTGTGGATGTAAGATGGTGTGGAAAGCTTTTTAACATGGTAGTAATGCCTTTTGTCTTTTCTTCTGTTTTCCATTTCTCTCTCCGCTCCACAGCTCTGTGTGCAGAAACTGCGAATCCTGATAGAAGACTCGGACCAGAACTGTGAGCCTTCTGTCAATGCCTGCAGTGTGTCATTCTCTCATTGTCTGTGTGTTTTTGAGTCCCCCCCCGTCTGGCCCTGTGGATGGAGTACATGTAGATCTCCATTCCGGATAACTCGACGACACCTCAGTACTACAATAGGGAATTGGCAAGAGTCAATCGTAGCTTTTTAGCTTGAGGAACTTCCAAAAAAAAGTTCCTCCGAAAAGCCATAATGTTTCAAGACGTGCATTTAAGTAATCTGAATTGTCTTGCAGGAGTTCGAGTTATCGGTGTCCCAGTGATGCCGGCTGTAGAGTAGCTCTGTGAATCCTGGACTGCCATGTTTTGTTTCTCAAAAAGTTTCCTCACAGGGCAGTTTGATATTTACTTCCAGCTGAATGTTTTGGCATTCTGTCAATCTTTAAGCCCCATGTGTTCCTTAAATAGATCAGTGTATTTGTACATTTTGTTTTGGCATCAACAAGGCAAAACAGTTGAGGACATGCCCGCTGTCCTGATAGCCCAAGAACTGTGGCTCTAACTGTCTCACATCTATATTTAGTTTATTTGATTTGATGGGCATTTAATTAATCAGTTGCTTCATATCAAATATGCTTTTAATCTGTTACAAATAATGCACTTAACCTTTAAAAGTCTAGCAGAGTAAAACAAAACTGAAGTCCGTTTGTGTTCTTGTGGGGGTGTGTGTGTGTTTCTTGTGTGTGTGTGTGTGTTTGTTGTCCTTCGTGTTTGTTTTCTTTTCCCATTGTCTTATTTGTTTGTTCTCCATGTAGATTTGCATATTCAGATTTTTAAATAATGACATAGCAGTAAATAGTTATAATGGTATAATTTCTTAAATACTGTACATTTTGCACATTTTAGCTTCAGACTGCAGTCGTCATGCAATGGTAGCTCACCCTATCTATTGGCTTCCCTTTATTGTGAACGCTTCTGTATTTTATTAACTCAGTCGTCCTGTGAAACACTGAACTTTTCAGTGTTGATGTACTCTGTCAATCTTCTCTAATCAATTAGTCTGCTTAAACTCCGCCCCTTTCTTACAATCGACTGCACGCTTGCATTTAGATCTGCCTTCATCCAGTCAGCAAACGATGGATAGTACTGTCAAACAAATCTTTTCGATAATCCATTTCACTCGGATGTATGTCACGATACAGGAGAAAATGTCTGTCGCTACTTCCATTACATGGCGACTTTAATAGTCTAAATAGAAGAACTGAGCTAAAAGACGATTAGCATAAATGCAGTACAGCTGTAGTTAGCGAACAGAGCGACTACGGTTCATTGCGAGAGTCACTTAGGCACTGTGGTGTTTTGCAGTGAAGTACTTGGGTCTTCTGGCCATGTCCAAGATCCTGAAGACGCACCCAAAGTCTGTGCAGTCGCACAAGGACCTGATCCTTCAGTGTTTGGATGACAAAGACGAGTCCATCCGCCTGAGAGCCCTGGATCTGCTCTACGGCATGGTGTGTATGACATTTGTTAACATAATTTGTTTGTTTACGTTCCTCTAACTCAGAGGCGCCCAATCCTTTTCCAGACCAGATCCAACCCTGTTCCAACAAACCTGTCTAATTAATCAAGTGCTCATGAAGATCTTAGCTGGTTTCGATTGTGTTTGATCAATGTCGGAGCTGAACTTTGCAGGAAAGTAGTTCTCCGGGAACGGATTGGGCACCCCTGATCTAAATCATACTGTGAAGAGCTCAAATGTAACGTGTTGCAAAAATGTGGGTGACTAGGTCTCAAAGAAGAACCTGATGGAGATTGTGAAGAAGCTCATGCTGCATGTGGACAAAGCAGAAGGCACCACTTACCGAGATGAGTTGCTCACCAAGATCATCGACATCTGCAGCCAGAGCAACTACCAATACATCACAAACTTTGAGTGGTAAGCCTAAACAGCCAAGTACACACTAAGGCCATATTTATATTACATGGTTCAAGTGACCCAGTTCCAATTATTTTTTTCCTCCAATCTGATATTACCCACGAACGTGTAAGCAGGGAAAAAGCACATGCATTCCGATATTCTCCGATCGGTTTTTAGGCGTCATTCATATGTGATATGAATCGGATATGTGGCGTTGCGTCAGCCAGCCAATTACATTGTGTTTGTGCCTCACACATTTTGCAGTGTCTTGCGCATGATGTTGCCAGTCAGTCACACCTCTGATTTGAATGAGTCGTACTTCTGTTTGATTGTGCGTTCACACTTCCATATGAATGAACTGAAAAGATTCACTGATTTCACTCTTCTTTGCGCGTACAGTCCGTAACGGTAGCTACAACTTGCTCGTTGTTATCGTGCCTGTAAAGCGAGGTCACAGTATATGGTTTCAGCGTCCCTACTGTTTAAAAATGTGTATCGCGATTCGTTTAACATCTCAACTGACTTGAATCGTCACTTATTTGTATCGATTTTCAACCGACTCTGAATGAATCGTTACATCCCTACAAATATGTTATAAAATATAGACTCAAAGTCACAACCTTATCCGTCTTCCAGGTACATCAGTATCCTGGTAGAACTGACTCGTCTGGAGGGCACAAGGCACGGCCACCTAATCGCCTCTCAGATGCTGGACGTTGCCATCCGCGTCAAAGCCATCCGGGGCTTCGCCGTGGCTCAGATGGCCACTCTACTGGACAATGCACACCTACTGACCGGCAACACGCAGCGCAACGGGATCTGCGAGGTTCTATACGCCGCTGCGTGGATCTGCGGGGAGTTCTCAGAGTACGTGGTGACAATCTGGAACGGTTCAAGGTTTCAAACATGTGAACAGAATCCTAAAGTTTAACCTTTTCTCACAGGCATCTGGAGGACCCCATGCAGACCTTGGAGGCCATGCTGAGACCCAAAGTGGCCACCCTGCCCGGTCACATCCAGGCGGTGTATGTCCAAAATGCAGCCAAGCTATTTGCGACTGTGCTGCAGAAGCACGAAGGGGAGACCGACAGCCAGGCGGCGCAGGAGACCAGCCAGCTGCTTATAGAAAGACTGCCGCTGTTCGTCCAGAGTGCCAACCTGGAAGTGCAGGAGAGGGTGAGGAATTCAGCATCAAATGAAATTCAACGGCCAAATCTCAAAGTCCAATCAACAACTGATAAAGAGAACCAAGCCCCCACCCATAATCTGTTACACTCGGATGTACGTCACCAATATGATAAAAAAGAGCCGTTGATACTTCAGTTTCATTGTGAATTTAAAGTCAGCATGAAACTGAAATTGCAATAGTCTTTTCTTCCATATTGTGATGTATATCAGAGGGCAAAAAAAAATGCTGGACGGGACTTGATTTTGTCCGTTGGGAATTGATTGGATATTTGTGGTTTGCTATTGGACGATTTCATGTGAGTGACAGGTTGCCCTGCCCTCACGCCAGTAAACGCATCATCAGAGAAGACATGCCACTGCAAGAGGGAGGGTACATGAATTAATAAATAAAATGATGTGCATGGATAAATCATTTATAATAAACACTGCAATATTCCATAAAAATAAGAATTGCCAATTTTGATTTCATGGTGACTTTAAAGGTGCAGTGTGTAGTATTTATAAGGATCTATTGACAGAAATGCAATATAATATACGTAACTATGTTTTCAGTGGTGTATAAAGACCTTACATAATGAACCATTATGTTTCTATACTAGCCCTAAACGGACAAACTTCTCTACAGAGCGCTAGTCACTCTCTGCTCTCCCCGACGACATTTTTGTCCTGTGTCGGCCGCTGTCTCTTCTCTGTGCTTTGAAAGGGAGGGGTGAGCAGTGGGTGCTTGCAATTCACAACCTCACCACTAGATGCCGCTAAAATGTACACAGTGCATCTTTAAAAGATGCATAGTTTTGGCCAAAAAGTAAGATGCCGTCACCTTGTGTGTAGTGACAGATGTGCTAAAACATGCCCGCATTATGTTGCAACATGCTAGCTTTGTGTTAAAACATGCTAGCAAAATATAAGCAACATTCTAAAACATGTTGGAAATGTGTTAAAATGTTAGAAACATACGAGCAATATGTTAAGTCATGTTAGCAATGTGTTAAAAATATGTCATCAAAATAGTACATGTTATCAGTGTGATAAAAATGACAGCATTATGTTAAATACGTTAGAAACATGCTAGTTTTGTGTTATAACATGCTAGCAACATATTAGCAACATTCTAAACATGTTGGAAATGTGGTAAATGCTAGAAACTTACAAGCAATATGTTAAGTCATGTTAGCAATGTGGTAAACATGACAGCAATCTGTTAAATATGTTAAAAACATGCTAGCATTGTGTTAAAAAATGCTAGCAACATATAAGCAGCATTCTAAACATGTTGGAAACACGTTAAGTTTTAGAAACATGAACAATATATGTTTTGTCATGTTAGCATTTGTTAAAACATGTCAACAAAATATTACATGTTAGCAATGTGATAAACATGACAGCAATCTGTTAAATATGTTAGAAACATGCTAGCATTGTGTTAAAACATGATAGCAACATATTAGCAACATTCTAAAACATGTTGGAAATGTGCTAAAATGCTAGAAACATATGAGCAATATGTTAAGTCATGTTAGCATTTGTTAAAACATGCGAGCAATATTCTCACGTCATGTAGCGATATGTTAAAACATTTCAACAAAATAGTACTTGTTAACAATGATAAACATGACAACAATCAGTTAAATATTTAAAAAGAAAATGCTAGAAACAAGCTAGCAATGCTAATGTCCATTATTGGGCATCTTAAGAAAGTTTAAAACGATCTGATACTGTCTAGTGTGGTTTTGGGGTTTTTAATGAAAAGTTCTAATATGGTCTAATGATTTTTCTTTTTTTGTCTAATTTAAACCAACATCAAACTTCATCTAGTTTGAGTATTAAGCTTTTAGCTTAGCAATATGCTAATGTCAAACTCCACTGGAGTCAATTATAAGTAAGGGCAAAATGTCGTTGTACGAGCCGTTTCACACAGATACCACAACGTTAACCATGATGTTCCTCCACAGGCGTCCTGCATCCTCCAGCTGGTGAAGTACATCCAGAAGCTGCAGCAGAAGAATGTGGAGGTGGCCGACGAAGTGACGGCTCTCTTCGCCGGAGAGCTCAACCCTGTGGCCCCCAAGGCCCAGAAGAAAGTGCCTATACCAGAAGGGTGAGCCTTTCTTGAGTCTATTGCAAGGGAATCGATAAGAAAAGATCTTACAACTGTTGTTTTTCTCCTTCAGTCTGGATTTGGACGCCTGGATCAATGAGCCTCCATCTGAGAGCGAGTCTGAGGACGAGAAGCCCAAAGCGGTGTTCGCTAAAGAGGAACCCAAACATTCCAGACAAAGACACACTGAGGTGGACGAGAAAGAGTTGGCCAGGGTAAGTACATGCAGTCCATCAGACCTTCAGAGAATGTCAAAATATTGTTGTCCTAATACACTTGCCTGGTTTTAAACAGAGGAGGGAAGTCAGGAAGCAGGAACAAGCAAACAACCCGTTCTACATCAAGGCCTCGCCATCATCTCAGAAGGTATGCAGTCAGATCATTTCTGCCGAAAGCCGAAACGTACTTCTAACTTGTGATGGTCCTTTAACTTTTTTCCGCAATTTCAGGTGTACGACGCGCCAGGTGTAGAACACATTCCGGTGGTGCAGATCGACCTTAGTGTGCCTCTCAAAGTCCCAGGTGAGCAAATCTACAACGCTTAACCCGCTTGAGCAGACCACATAGAAACCGCTCTTTCATCGCTTTCTCCTTCGTCTGGTCCAGGGATGCCCATGTCTGACCAATACGTGAAGCTGGAGGAGGAGCGCCGGCAGAAGGAGAAGGCGGATAAGAAGAAGAAGGAGAAGAAGAAAAAGCGGGAGAAGCGAGAAAAGGGAGGAAGGGGGATTCGGGTCCCGAGAGCGAGGAAGACATCACGCCTGCTCAACAAGTGGACATAGTCACGGAGGAAATGCCAGAGGTGGGCAGCTGTTACTTTGGAGGGCTTAAGACTGTTATCCACAAAACTATATGCAGTAATGTTGGTGTGTTTTTGGTTCCCAGAATGCCTTACCGAGCGATGATGACGATAAAGATCCCAATGACCCTCATAAAGCTCTGGACATCGATCTGGACAAGTATGTACCGCATTGCCACCACCTATAGTTCATACATGCCCTACATGTAGGGATGCACCAAAATAATTATTTTACTGAATCCGAAATTAAGGTTTTCGTTTAGCCGAAAAAAATGAATGTTTCTGTATTTAAATTTGGGCAATTGAACTCTTTAAGCTGTTCAAGTTAATTTTTCTGATATTTAAGCCAAACAAATCTTAGAAATGGCTACTTTTGATGCTGACATGCTCACATTGAATACGGCTGCATGTTTGGAGGTACTTCATTGGGCCTTTAACTCATGCACAAAATTGGAATATCGCATAAAACATTTGCGAATAACATCACCGTTTCCATCCCATATATTCAAGAGAACAAAACGGCCACTTCCTTGGAAATGAGTGCAAAATATCGGTAAAAATGGAAGTTACTGCAATCGGCGGCATTTTTGGTACACCATAAATGATATGGCTCTGCTCCTCAGAGGTCGTAGACGAAACGCAATAAACTCTGTCATGTGATCTGGTGTTCGGATAGTCACGTGAGTTTTATCCAATCACATCCACAGTTGAGGCAAATTGTCATGTTTTTTTTGTGCATTGAGGGATTTATTCTGTAAATGTTTCCATCATAGTTTCATATTGTCTCAATTGAGAATTGAGCAAATACTTTTTTTAATTTATGCGCATCTGGGCGTTTCCATCCAATAATTTTTTTTTTTAAAGCAATATCCTAAAATTTGCTTAAAATATGTGGATGGAAAAATACCTACTTGTTTTTGTTAATGATTTTGGCCTTCTTTTAGTTTTGTTTAGTTTTTTATGCTGTTCCAGACAAATTCCAAAATTTTGGTGCATCACTAGCTACATGTGTTAAACTCTTATTCCTTGTTATCTAGTTCAGGAATTTCATTGTTTTGTCTCCATTGTTTGGTACAATACACTCTGTTAGTCTGAGGACATAAATTCCCATTTAATTTTCAGTATCATTTTCCCTCTAGTTATTTTCAATTTCATGCTTCTCGCCGCTTCATTTATCATTGATTTAAATCCACTTTAGCAGATGCTGATTGATGAGTCCAGAATCTTTGTTCATACAGATGCCAAACAACTCAAGTTGTCTTTTTGCATCTGTTGGGTTTTCCGTGTTCTGGTCAGTTCTCCTGTATCTTCTCCACTCTCACACACACTGCTCTCTCTTTCCCTCATGCACGCACGCACCTGGCCTACTGAAAGTCTGCTATCTGGTGCTAGCTCAAGGTGAGTTCTTCCTGTGGTCACGTGACCCAATGGGATCCACTGCCCAACTACCAACACCCGTTAACCTTTTTTCCTGGCAATTGCAGCGTCACTGCTAGAGCGTTAATGCTCAATAAGAATGTGTCATGCATGACTGATCAGCTCACCTGCTAGTTGGGTTTTGGCTGTGGTCATATTGCTATAACCTGTACACTTCCATTTCAAATGTTTGGGGTCGGTAAGATTAGTTTTTTATTATTGTGGTGGAAGTCTTATGCTCACCAAGGCTGTATTAAGGGGGTCGCACACCGGACACGGAGCGGCGCGCCACGTCTTTAAAATTCAAACGCAATGTTTTCAATGAGTGTACACACACCGGCGGCAGCATTCGGCGCCTGTCTGTAGCGACTCAGGAAGTTGTTTAAAATCCTGCCACTCCACAGAGCGCCATTTCAAGGTTTTATATTACATTTATATCATATTTTCCTCAAATCGTCAATGTACATATTGATTTCAACCTGTGCTACAAGATACACCCATCGTGCAGCTCTTCAGTCAGAAGTCGATTCAAAATTGAGCTTGTGTGTGTATATAATGTGCGCGTCTGGTGCGAGATACCTGAGACGCACGCGGCGCTGAGCTTCGCGTCCGGTGTGCGAACCTCTTTAAAATACAGTATTAAAATACAGTAATATTGTGAAATGCATCCTTGCTGAATAAAAGTATTGATTCTTTAAAAAAAAATCAAACTGACCCCAAACTTTTGAACTACAGTGTACGACGCCAGCATTGACAGCCTTGCCTGGCTTCGGTTTTTCTCTTGAAACTTGAGCGCAGATTTTAAACCCCCAGTTGTTTTCAGCTTTATTTTATAGGAAAATGTTCCTGCTTTAAAGGCCTCTTTACACCAAATCTGAAAATCTGACACAAAACAAATGCACCACAAGATTTTAAATGAAGCAAATTAGTAACTCGTTAGTTTAAATTCGGGAGTGAATTTGCGTCTGCAAACTCGCAGCTTAATTTTTTTTTTTCTTTGCACACTAAAAACCCATTTTGTTCATATTTACGTAGAAACGCAGACATTGAACAAATACTCCGTTCCAGTAGTGCTTTTTTTCTGGTCTTGTTTGTTTTTTGTTTTGTTCATTTTTTTTGTTTGTTTGTTTTTATTGTTGTTGTTTTTATTGTTTTTTGGGGGGTTGTTTGTTTTTGGGTTTTGTTTTGGTTTGGTTTTACATTTTGTTTTTGTTTGTTTTGGGTTTTTTGGGGGTGTTTGGTTTTGTTTTGTCTGGTTTTGTTTTTTGTTTACTTGTTGAACGTTAAACCATTTCTCAATTAATTGTCTAGTTGTTGTAAGAAAAATGGTGTGAAATTGTTTTGGTGCAGCAATAATTGTTAAAAAGTAACTTTTTGTTACTCTGTCACATCAGACTTGTTGCAAACAGGCCTCAAGACTTTTGACCTGTATATTGAATAAGCAGAAGTCTTTCCTAGCTTCCATGTGACTGTCCCCTGGTCATCGCTCTCGCTCACTGTCTCCTTTTCTTTCCGTCCATCTAATCTTTTTTTCTCTCATTCTTTCCAGGCCGCTTGCAGACAGCGAGAAGCTTCCCGTGAGGACCCATCGTGTAGAGGTGCTGAAGAGCCCTGCAGAGGACAGAGACAATGAGAGCATCCCGCAGGAGTCCAAGAAGAAGAGCAGCAAGGAGAAGAAAGAGAAGAAGAAAGACAAGGAGAAGGACAGGAAGGTGAGATGTTCTGAGAGATTAAACACCTAGGCCTGTCGCGATAGTCAATAAAAATATTGACTATCGCACAATAAAATAGCACAATAAAAAAAGAGCTCTAATTTTTCCGGCCGCGATAATTCCCAGCATCCGTTTTTATATCCATTTTTGCAGAGTGTTAAGCTTTGTATGCATTGTATGATCACGCTCTTATACATGTAAATGCTTGTAAGCGCGACAAGACGCAAGAGAATGCGCTGTATGTCAATGTCCTGTCTGTGTGCCTGCGTCTCATGTCAGCTAATCGAGGGACACTCTGACACGCACACACGCACGCACGCACAGACAGACTCGCGTCAGTCTCATGCTCACATCAAGTTCACTTTTGCTCATGAATTTTGAGTATTCTCATATTAGGAGTCTTAAATGAGTTAAATAACGTCTTAAATGAACTTAAAGAGTTGTGAGGAAATGAGATCCACATTATGTTCGGCAGCGGCTGTTCTTAAAGTGACAGGAGCACTGATGATGCCTATCATTAATGTTCATCAAAGAACAACGGGAACAGAGAAAATTGAAGCTTGAATGATTATCAGTCTATTGATATATCATTTAGTATTTGTGCAGTTAAGAAAGGTGTTGATAACTATTACATTTCTGTATATGTCTAACAGGGAAGGCACAGGTAAATATAACATTTATTATAATGGGTTTATGTAAAGATTGTTTTAAGTTCACTTAAATTAAAAGATGTTTTTTTTAAAGCCTGATAAATGTTAAAATTGGTATCTTTCAGTTATACTGTAATGTAATGTCATTGATGTTTCATAGAGACATCAGTGATACTGGCCTTCATACATAAAAACATGACAAGACACATATTACATATACTCTCAATAAATTGTTTCTACATTGATTTGGAGAGTAACTGAAATGATTACAACATCAAAACATTAAAAATGTATTAATTGTGATTAATTACAGGAAAAAAATGTGATGAATTAGTTAATTTTTTTAATCGATTCCCAGCACTACCTAAAACACAATCATCCTTTGCAATTTGTCCAGCTGTTTATTCAAGTGCATTTTTTGGTTAAGAGACTGAGAGTCCATTGCTTTTTTTTGTTTTGTTCATTTATTGAGGATATTTACAATGCTTTCCGTTTTCAGTGTTAAATAGTCTTTAGAAATTAAAGTTTATTGATCTTTGAAAAAGTGTACCTGCATTATTATGCCATTATCATTATTTTAGATGAAAAGGGTCTCAGAACGACAATATTATCGTTTATCGCAATAATTTCTTGATTTTGATGTGTTGTAGAGGAGCAAAGAGGAAAAGAAGAAAAAGAAGAAACACAAAGAAGTGGAAGAGGAGCTTATGGAGTCCCAGCCAGAGGAGGCCGTCCAATCAGAGGACACCAAAGAGATGGCAGCCCCACCCATATCTGCTGAGGTACGATTGTGTTTGAACGAATAGTACAGTATTATGATTCAAAAGCTTGTCTTATACCCTCCTCATCACTATCATTTGGCATTTGCTTTATTTATACAGCTTTGAAATATTCCATTACTTTGTTGAAACGTAAATTGGGCTGCCACAAGTATTATCATTTCTATATAAATTGAAATCAACAGTTAAGCAGACAAAAAGCATAAAATTATTTTAGTGGCCACCTGCAGTCTATACTGACCTTTAGGGGTGTTATTGATTACTGGACAATTCATTGTTTATTAAATCAGTTAATTTCAGCACAAACACTGAGATCATGCAGGTAATCAGTGTTAAATGGAAACTTATGTCTACATTTGCTTTTAATACAATTTTAAATTCATAAATGAATTGAATTGTAATATAGATTTTTATTTTTGATCTAAATGTATTATGTGAACATAAATATAGTCCATAACAAACATGGTGATGGAATATAGGCTTGTTTTGTTTTCTGAGGTTGTCAAAGCATTCGTTTGGGGTTCTGTTTGAGTCAAACGGGATTCGACTCATTTTCCCCACCCTGCCTTTTCTGTTCTAGGCCTCGGATCTGGATTTCTGGCTCTCTAGCGCTCCTGCTCCCCCCGCTGCCCAGGTCCGGTCCCTCACGCTCTCTCCTCTCCCTCTCCTCCCCCTCTAGTCACACTACTGTCAGTCTGTTTTTGTTGTTAATGATCGTCTGTATTTTCCCTCTGGGCTTCTCTTTATCTCTCCTGTGTCTCTTTTCACTGCCTTTCACAGGTCTCGCACATTTTTGTCTGTTTGCATTTGCTTGTTTTAGTTTGGGATGCATGTGTGCACGTGTAGAGGTGTAAATGTGTCTTGATGACGGAAACTTCTCCTGTATGATCGTGTCTTTATCATCATAAACAGTCAGGACTCTTGACAGTTCTTGCAGTTCCAGTCAAACAGCTCACATGTATTTGCCCCATGAACCAAATGTAGGTCACCTGAGACCGAATGGACTTGATGCAGTTAACTTTTTACCTGCACAAACATCATAGTTCTGTACCTCAGAGTGTTGACTTCAAAAGCGAAAAACAAAAACATCACTTTCTCACAGCAGGTTTACCACTTTTTCGCCATTTTTTCCCTCTGTGACGGTCCAACATTATCTTTCTTAATCATAATATTGTTAATTCTGCATGCTTCATAGTGTAGATGATCATTCTTCAGTCTCTGTGGAAGGTTTTTTGTTCATGTGTTTTTAAATGAATGTTATAACATTTTAATGAATGTTTGTTTACAGGAGGTGACGGCACCCTCGTCTGCTGCTGCTGTCGACACAAGCTCTGCGGCCGCCGCTGAATCTGAACCCGACGAGCCTAAAGAAACAGAACCAGAGGACGCGGTGGGTCAAAAACAACTGTTTTTGGGAGAGTTTTTTTGTACACGTTGTTTTCTGTTTGTTCTACCTGTGCTGTTTTTTTGTGCATGTTTGTTTGTGTGTGGAGAGATTTTGTTGTTGTTTAAAAATAAACATGGTTGATATTATTTAATTTAAACAAATAAATGACAATAAATATTTACATAGTTATTGACATTTAATTTAAATTAGATCATGTAAACATTAAACATACAAACATATATATATATATATATATATATATATATATATATATATATATATATATATATATATATATATATATATATATATATATATATACATTATTTTAGCTAAGCAATAAATAAATAACTACATTTTTTAAATAAACATGTAAACAGATACATTTTTTTTAAATTAAACTTTAAATAAATAACTACATTTTAAAACAAACATAGACATTAAAAGACATCATAGACATCAATTAAATATATATTTACATTTTATTTATATATATATATATATATATATATATATATATATATATATATATATATATATAATTTTTTTTTTATGAACATACATTAAGTACTATATACATTTTAAAAATAAACATGTAAACATTAAATTGTTTTTTTTTATAAATATATGTAGTTAATATAGTTATTACTATAGGATATATTATAGTATGTGGTATAATTGCAGCAAAGGAATTTTGCAGTAGACTTGAAATATAAGTTATTTTATATTTAAACCCATTGACTTATCATCAGTGAGTTTTATATTGTACTGGCATTGCTGATTCAATTTATGGGATGAACAGGTCACATGACATGCTCCTTTGTCTTGTTTTCCTTGGTTTTCATATACTTTTAGGCTAGGAATGGTAATGTTGTGATTAAATTTGGCATCTTGTTTAGATCAAGACTTTGTTGAAGAATTGAAAAACACTTCCACAACCAACTATGCCACAAAATGATGCTCTGTTGAAACTCAGATTAAGGTAACTGTCTATTTGTTTCCTGTTTAGAAATCATCTAAACACAAGAAGAAAAAGCTGAAGAAAGAAAAGGAGGAGAAGGAGAAGAAAAAGAAGAAGCGACACCACCATCACCACCATCATCACCATCACAGTGACGGCGGTGGGGAGGATTCGGTGCAGAATGGCACTGTGGAGGATGAGGAGCCTCTGCCAGTCAGTATCTATCCATCCAGCCAGCCAGCCAATCACAGAAGGCCACCCTGTGTCATCAAATGCTTTGTAAATGCACTTCATCTTGTACTTATCCAACCTCCATCTCGTTTCAGCCCATGTCAAACTACTCTCTGCTGGCTGAGAACTCCTACATCAAGATGGTGAGTGTGATTTGGAGATGACTCAATCTGTTTGTGCCCTACACCAGCATGAAGCTCACGCCATAATTGAGATCTTATGATCCTGAGACATGGCTGTTGTTTTTGTTAAAGTGACTCTCATTGTTTTAAGTGATTCTGGTCACTAGTCTATGAATGATGTATTGTTCCATGTGTCTCTGCATGCATTTTTTTAAGATGAAGGACGATGCTGATCAGGTAACCATCGCAACAGAACTACGGTTATTGTAACTAACTTGCTGTGATACAGACTTTAGGCACAATAGACACCATATACAAACAAAAACAAGGTTAAGAGGTCAGTCCATCGCACACCGATAAGTAATTTTTTGGTTATTTATATATTTATTCAGACATTTTACCACTTTTATATATAGCACTCTATCTATTAAAAAAAAAGTGTGTGTGTATATATTAGGGCTGGGCGATTTTTTTTCCTAATTTCTCGATATACGATTCGATTCAATTTTTGTTACATTTATAACAAATATATTTATAGGGCTCCAGACTGCGACCTTTTTTCCTGTTGGTGCGACTAAATTTCGCAGGTAAAGAGGTCACACTGGTGCCACCACTACGGTGCCCAACTGATAAGAGCTGCCATTTCTGTTCCATATGAGAACTTTATCTCAGGGTTCGTACAACCATCTGAGAGTGAAATTCAAGCACTTTTCAAGTGCTTCTCACTTTTTCCAGCATTTTGAAGCTCTAAATATGATCCACTTTTAATGTTATTTATTAATGTTATAAATTGGATGATTAGTAAAAACTAAACGTTTAATGGTATTTGCCACTTTGTGGCAAATAAGCTCTTTTATATATTAAAAAAGACATGAAATGGCCACTATAACCAGTAGTTGGCAGCAGAGGAGCACTTATTTGACCATTTCCACTCCACTTTCCTAATATATGGAGAGAGAGAAAAAGTAGGAAGTCAGAAAGTCTCATGAAAAACAAAATCTTTTCCTCGAATTGACTGAATTACACAGTTAAAGTAAAGAGTGCTCCTTTTATCATCACTGAAGCTGTCGGTCAGTTTGTTTTGATACTGCATAGAAGAAATTAAATAAATTGCATTAAATAAAAGTAGAATATTTAAATTGTATTTCTTTCTCTTTTTTTTATTCCTGTTGTTAATAAAAGTCAACGTTATCTGTATATCAATTTAAGCTTAGTGGTTCAATGTTAATTTTCCAAAGAAACAAATGTAATATTAGTAACTGCACTTATTAACAAAACAATAGTCATTTTATTATTAAAATGACTTTATTATACATTTTCCTACAGCGCTGGTGCCACTTATTTCAAATGTTAGTCTGGAGCCCCGATTTATATAATTGCATAATTTTTCTTTTTTTTTTTTTTCAGTAATGACTCATGAGTTCCTTAGTTTTATTGACAATTCATTAAAATGACCTATTCATAAGAAATTCATATGATATTCATAAAACATGAATCTGAATGAACTAGTCACTTCTTTTTTATATATATATTTTTTATATGATACACTAGGAAGACATTTGTATCATTTCAATTTCAAGCTCACAACTCAATATACACTGAACAAACTGTATCTCCATCTCTCACAGCCTTGTTTTCTTTTGTCAAATGAAATATGGTGTTTACTGTGACTAAAGTCTGTTGAGTGCTGTAAGACTGTGCAATCAGCTTTGAGCTCTGACTTTAAGCGTCACTTGTTAAATGTTCCCTTGTTTTAGGCGATGATACCTAAGACATTTGAACTCTTTTGATCAGATTTTGGGGCTTGTTATACTCCTCCATTTCTTCTGGCCTTATTTAACCGCTGAGATCCAAGTGTTGCGTGTGTTGGCGTGATCTGCTTGTTTTGGCTTCTTTCTCTTTTTTTTCCTACCGATAAATCTTCCCCTTTTGCAGGTGTACGATATCCAGGGCAACCATCAGGATGAGAGCAAAGTTGTGGTGTCGGTCATCTTTGAGAACAAGTGCGACAGCTTCCTCAAGTCAATGGAGTTCAATGTGCTGGATTCCCTCAACTCCAAACTGCAGAGGCCGGAGGGAGCCGGACCTCACGATGGCCTCACCGTCCCCTTCCAACTGCCACCAGGTCAGAATAGCGATACTCCTGAAAGTGCCATTGACTAGGCAGAATTTACTCATGGCTTTGGTCTTTTTCCAGGGGTTTCAAACGAGGCTCGCTTCGTGTTCTCAGTGCAGAGTATCGTCATGCCTCAGAAACTAAAGGGAACCCTCACCTTTATAGTTAAGGTAAGAACCTCCCATATACACACGAAAACGCATACATTTCCATAGTGTGTTTTAGTATTGTTCATGTGTATATTGATTGTTTTCTGTCGTAGTCTGAAGAATCCTCTACTCATGAGAAACTGGACTTCAAACTGCACTTTACATGCACGTCATACCTGATCACCACTCCCTGCTACAGGTGAGGAACACGTTACCTTAAATAGACCTCTGTATACACATATGGAGTGCTCTGTTTATGTATAATACAGTGATGTGTTTACATATACTGTTATTTTCTATATATCGCTCTATCTTTATATAAATGTAGAGATATATTGTTTTATGTATGTATCAAATTTATATATAGTGCTTTGTTTATAAATACTCTTATTTTTAGTGCCCTATAAATGTGTAAATGTATAGATATATGTATACTGTTTTATCTAATTTCATATATACACTGATCAGGCATAATATTATGACCTGTGAAGTAAATAACACTGATTATCTCTTCATCACGGCACCTGTTAGTGGGTGGGATATATCAGGCAGCAAGTGAACATTTTGTCCTCAAAGTTGATATGTTAGAAGCAGGAAAAATAGGCAAGAGTAAGGATTTAAGTGAGTTTGACAAGGGCCAAATTGTGATGGCTAGATGACGGGGTCAGAGCATCTCCAAAACCGCAGCTCTTGTGGGGTGTTCTCGCTCTGCAGTGGTCAGTATCTATCAAAAGTGGTCTAAGGAAGGAACAGTGGTGAACCACCGACAGGGTCATGGGTGGCTAAGGCTCATTGATGCACGTGGGGAGCGAAGGCTGGCCTGTGTGGTCTGATCTAACAGACGAGCTACTGTAGCTCAAATAGCTCAATAAGTTAATGCTGGCTCTGATAGAATGATGTCAGAATATACAGTTTGTTGTGAATGGGGCTGCAGAGCCGCAGACCAGTCAGGGTGCCCTGTCCACCGCCGAAAGTGCCAACAGTGGGCACATGAGCATCAGAACTGGACCACGGAACAATGGAAGAAGGTGGCCTGGTCTGATGAATCACGTTTTCTTTTGTATCATGTGGAGGGCCGGGTGCGTGTGCGTCGCTTACCTGGGGAACACGTGGCACCAGGATTCACTATGGGAAGAAGGCAAGCTGGCAGAGGCAGTGTGATGCTTTTGGCAATATTCTGCTGGGAAACCTTGGGTCCTGCCATCCATGTAGATGTTGACTTTGACCACCTACCTAAGCATATTCGTAGACCATGTACACCCTTTCATGGAAACAATATTTCCTGGTGGTTGTGGCTTCTTTTAGCAGGTTGCGCCCTGCCATAAAGCAAAAATGGATCAGGAATGGTTTGAGGAGCACCAGTTTGAGGTGTTGACTTGGCCTCCATCAGAAGATGCTACAATGTGGTCATAAAGGGATGGACATGGTCAGCATCAATAATGCTGTGGGGTTTAAACAATGCTCATTTGGTACTAAGAGGCTCAAAGTGTGCCAAAGCAATTTCCCCCACACCATGACACCACCAGCAACCTGAAGCGTTGATACAAGGCAGGATGGATCCATACTTCATGTTGTGTACATCAAATTCTGACCCTACTATCTGAATTTTGCAGCAGAAATCGATGCCCATTAGACCAGAAAATGTTTTTCCAATCTTCTATTGTCCAATGTTGGTGAACCTGTGGGAATTATAGCCTCAGTTCCTGTTCTTAACAGACAGGAGTGGCACCGGTGTGTCTTCTTCTGCTGTAGTTTATCTGCTTCAAGGTTGGACGTGTTGTGCGTTCAGAGATGCTCTTCTGCAGACCTCGGTTACTGTTGCCTTTCTATCAGCTGGAACTAGTCTGTCCATTCTCCTCTGACCTCTGGCATCAACAAGTCATTTTAACCCACAGAACTGCCGCTCACTGGATATTTTCTCTTTTTTGGCACCATTCTCTGTAAACCCTAGAGATGGTTGTGCGTGAAAATCCCAAAAGATCAGCAGTTTCTGAAATACTTAGACCAGCCCGCCAGGCACCAACAACCATGCCATGTTCAAAGTCACTGAAATCACCTTTCCTCCCAATTCTGATGCTCAGTTTGAACTTCAGCAGACCGTCTTAACCACATATAATGGCTAAATACATTGAGTTGCTGCCATGTGATTGGCTGATTAGAAATTTGCGTTAACAAGTAGTTGAACAGGTGTACCTAAAAAGTGGTCAGTGATATATATTTATGTTAGGGCTGTTGTTAATTGGTTAAAATTAAATAAAAGTAATCTTGTTGTACGGAGTAATTTCATGTATCTGAACGTTTGTATCTTGTGTTGTCAGTGACGCATATGCTAAGCTTCTGGAGTCGGGCGACCTGAAGGGCACCTCTCTACGGCTAGAGGGGGTCATCATGCCCTTCCACCACCTGCTGGCCAGGATCTGCTTCCACCATCACTTCTCTGGTGCGCTGACTTCACAAAGAAGCCTGTAATACGTTTTAAAATATGAAAACCCTTAAATCTTTTGTTCTCTTATTTCCTGTTTTCACAGTTGTGGAGAGGATTGACTCCTGCGCCTCCATGTACAGCAGGTCGATCCAGGGTCACCACGTCTGTTTGCTGGTCAAAACCGTGAGTGGGCCTCAGATTAATCTTTGGAATACATGAATAGTGTTTTGACCAAAGCCTTATTTTAATACTAAAAAAAATCTAAATAAGAACAGGTTCATCTGCACCTTTGTTCATGCTAACCTCTCGTCTCTCTCTTCCAGTCCGATCAGACCGTCTCCATCGACGCCAAGTGCGACGAGCCATCGCTGCTGGGGAATGTGCTGGACGAAATCAAGCAGACCTTCTCGAAGTGCTGATTGTGACCACCCCCTCACCGCCCAGAAACCCCCTGAACCCCCACACGCTCAGAATCATATACCCTGCTCTGAGACTCGTGTCCCTCCTCTGAACCTTTGTATTTATTGGATCGGTCGTTCCCTGTTCTTCTTTTAAGCCCGTCTCTTGCCTTTGTTTCCCCTCCTCGACTGTGTCTGACCTCCGACGTGCGTTTGATCTCACACTTCATCCTGCATCCTTCCGTCTCTGACTCTCTGTCCATTGTCTTAACGGTCCATGACATTCATCTTGATTGAGAACTGGATTTTTTGTTGTTGTCGACGCTTGAGTTGTGTGCTTTTTCCTTCTTTTTTTTAAATGTTTCGCGTTGTGTTGTTTATTGAGTTTTGTTTCTGTCCTGACCTCCATCAGCGCCTTTCTCTGCATTAAACATCAGCTTGTCTATTCCCAAAGTTCGTGTTGCTCTTTTTCGAAGACCAGAAACACCCAAACCACAACTGCCTCTGAGCACTAATGTCACTCCGAGCCTCACAAGTGCAGTGCAGGTACACAGGGTTGCGTTCGAGACCGCGTTTATACTTGCAATCCCACGTGATATCATGTGATGGCCCACTACTATTCGTGTTCTAATGTTGACAGGTAAAACTACCCCGCTAACTACAATAGCATATAATTAATACAACTGCACACTAACAAACCTTTGCTCAGGATAATGGCGGTAAATAAAGTGGCAAATTGAACAATATCATGTCTCTCAAATCCGATATACTGTAGCAATTCTTGTACTTTGTTCCAGTTAATGGTCTCCATCAGGATGAAATCTCTAGGTTGCTTGTTTACCTCAGAAGAGTTTTGATTTGTACTTCAGTTTGTGAAAAAACATACTCAAAATGCAGTTACCTACCCAATGGATGTCAATGGGCCTTTACCTGCTCCTTTGACTTCCATTGTACTGTTGTTTTTTGTTTGTTGCGAACTGAAGTGCTCTTTGAAATTATTTTCTGATTGCGCTAACCTCAAACATGCCATTTAACACATGGACAGTATCTCATATTTCTGGACAGTATTATATCAAAGTCATCCCTTGTGTTTCTAAAACTTGTCTTAAGAATATAAGGGAGCCTAAAAACTTAAATGCGCTCTTCCTCCGTCTATCACATCTATCTAATGCCTCTGTGGCTTCGACACCATCCTAACTCATGCTTCTACATGTGTTCTTCAGCTCTTAGAACTGCCGTCTTGTACATTTGCAGATTACAATGAATCACTTTTTTTTATATATATGCTGTTAAATGCCTTTTTTTTCCACTCTAATGTACTAATTCAGGCACATGCTGTAAGTAATTCCTGTGTTTAACTGTCTGATCCAGCTCGCTGTAGCGCTCGGTTGTAGGGACGCAACCAAAGTAGTGGTTATCTGCTCAAGAAACGTTAACCTGAGGGTACCTTGCAAGTGTTTTCCACTGTACGAGCGAGTTCATCAACAAGAAGTGACTTGAATAGAACGTTTCTGGTATAACAACTTGACAAGTCTGGATTTTGTGCTACAAGTCACATTGAAATTTATAACTTGCATGGGTAGGAATGTAAACTTTTGCCTATTTTTGGGGTTTTGACTAATACATGAACACTTGCATAGAACATTCCCCCATCATTCCTTGATTGTCCCGATTAGTTTCCTTTTTACGTAAAAGTTGGCTTCACCATACTACACCTTTTGATGGTAAAATTTATTTTTATTTGTTGAGTACATAAACTTCAAAAAATTCTTGGAATGTTTTTTTAAAATTGCATTTTGCATTAAATTATTATATATATAAATATCTCAATAGAGGGGGTTAGGGGGTCCATTAGATATGAATACTTAGCCGTTAAATGTGATTTTCAAGTGAAGTGGCCCAGCTAATCTAATACGGTTTTTCCCTCTGGCAAGTTATAGTGCAGATATTGCTGGATTTGGCTTTTCATTAAATATACTCTCATTGCTCTTCGTTTGAAGGTACTGTCCAACTCCTTCATATGTATTTTCCGACTGTATGATGTAATATAATGTTTTAAGATGAATAAATGAGCTAAAAGAATGACCAATAATGTGCAAGCAACATTCTTGAGAGGTCCACCCAAGAGTTTGAGAAGGATGCTATAGTTTATTGTGTGTACCAATAAATTCGTACATGTACACGACCATAATGTTTGAACAATTGCAGATGTTTCCTGTTTCTAATTGTGTGTGAACTTTTTTTTTTCTTCCTTAAGTTAAAATTTTCAGTATCTGAACAACATTAAAATGCGAATGCGTGTAAACATGCATATTGCTAAGAAGAGCACATTAGTTTCCTGTATTGTCGATCTAGTTGTTTACCGTAACATTTTCACTTTATTAGAAGTTTAAGATATATAACCTGTTTTATTGGATTGATCAACTCACTTTATGCAATATCTGGTTCTTATAGTGCGAGTCAAAATTATATAGTGTACTGTGGTGATGATGGATGGATGGATGGATGGATAGATAGACCAAATGACAGACTGATGGATAGATAGACCGAACAACCGATAGATATATAGATAGACAGATAGATTGTACAACATAACGATCGATAGACCAAATGACAGACAGACAGACAGATAGATATACTGAATGACAGACAAATAGATTGATAGATAGACTGAACGACAGACAAATAGATAGACCGAACGACAGACAGATAGACCGTACGACAGATAGATAGACCGAACGACAGACAGATAGACCGTACGACAGATAGATAGACTGAATGACAGACAAATAGATAGACCGAACGACAGACAGATAGACCGTACGACAGATAGATAGACTGAATGACAGACAAATAGATAGACCGAACGACAGACAGATAGACCGAACGACAGATAGATAGACTGAACGACAGACAGATATATATACAGATAAACAGACAGACCGAACGATAGATAGACAGATAGATAGATAGACCAAACGATAGATAGACTGTACGACAGACGTATAGGCCGAACGACAGACAGATAGCTAGACAGACAGATAGACCGAATGACAAATATAGACCGAACGATAGATAGACAGATAGATAGACTGAACGACAGACGGATAAACTGAATGACAGACAGATAGATAGATAGACAGACAGATTGATAGAGACCGAACGACAGAAAGATAGACCGAACGATAGATGGACAGACAGACCGAACGATAGATAGACAGACAGAAAGATAGACAGACAGACAGATAGACCGAACGCTAGATAGACAGACAGACAGATAGACCGAACAATAGATAGACAGACAGACAGAGAGCTAGATAGACCGAACAATATAGACAGACAGACGTATAGATAGACAGACAGACCGATAGATAGATAGACAGACAGATCGATCGATAGAGACCAAACGACAGCCAGATAGACCAACAGACAAATAGATAGATAGACAGACAGATAGATAGACCGAAGGACAGACAGACAGAGATAGATAGATAGACCGAACAACAGATAGATAGATAGACAGACAGACAGATAGATAGATAGATAGATAGACAGACAGACAGACAGATAGACAGATAGACAGATAGACAGATAGACAGATAGATAGATAGATAGATAGATAGATAGATAGATAGATAGATAGATAGATAGATAGATAGATAGATAGATAGATAGATAGATAGATAGATAGATAGATATAGAGAGTGTTTCATTAATTTGGGGAAGTTGACAAAATACCCCATATAGTGTTGGAATAAAAATAAAAATAAATCAACATGTGTTTTTGAGTTGTTTCAACATTTGCCATATTATTGATAATGTAGTATATATTTAAGCGTTATTAAAACATTTACTTCCGTTGTGTTTTGCTCGTAGGGTTAAGCTACTCAACATGCCCTCCTCCATTGGTTGCAGGAGGCGTATTAAGTGGGACGTGGTCTACAGCTGCTGGCACCGTGACGCGGGGGGAGGGCGCGAGACTCCTGAACAAGCTGACCCGTATTGCATGTTTGTTTACTAGCGGAACGCTTGATTAGTTTAACACGTTTAATATCGACTGCAGGTGCTTAACGTGGGACTTCAAATGCCCGGTGCAAACAGCAAATCCGCTGGGGCTGGTACTCGCTAAGCGAAAATTGTCATCGAGTGATTTATCTCGGGTTTGTTCGCTCGACATCAGCGTGTACGGCTACTAAGCGAAACGGACGTATCAAACTCGTTTGTGGGGTTATTTTGGATGCCTGCTCGTTTGTTTTTGGAATATGGCTCAGCATAGACACCACCATGTTGCGAGTTCACAAAAGGCTTTAATGCTGGAGCTGAAAAGTCTCCAGGACGAGCCCGTTGAAGGTTTCAAAATAACTTTAGTCGACGAGTCAGACTTGTACAACTGGGAAGTCGCGATTTTCGGACCCCCTAACACGCACTATGAGGGGGGTTATTTTAAGGTGAGTGACGGTCGACGGTCTTGTATGAGTAATTGAATTAGAGGGTGACTCTTTGTTTTATTACATTGTTGTTTGTGACCTCTGATGTAAATGTTTATTTGCCCCATTCTCTTTTTAAGAACTGACGTTCTGTTGTTCCAAACCTGTTTGACTTTCTGTCTTCCGTGGAACACAAAATGAAATGTATGAAGGAAATATTTGACTGAGGTTGTCACTGTGTCCTTTTGTGTTCCGCGGAAGAAAGAACGAACGAACGTGGGTGATAATAGAATTTTCGCTGTACTGTCTCTTTAAATCAGCGGTTCGGCGTTCTACTGTTTTAAATGCCAACGTTCCATTCGTCCAACATGGTTCCTTTATTATTCTTTAGAACTACCATCAGTTACTATTTACACACAGCTCTCTAGAACAGTGACTGAAAGTTCTCTCAATGTGATTTTAGTTGTTTAAAGTTCAATGTATGCGATTTTATTTAAAAGATGATAAACCACTAGAACGTTTCCTCAAGATGGGTTGTAAAATATTTTTTAGAACCATCCTATCACCCTAAATGACAACATCTATGGCTTCATATTTTTGTTGTACATGTTGAGCATTTGTCTGTCAACAGGAAAACATCAGTTAATTTATTGCTTCATCTGTCAATAGCTTCCATAACACATGTGAGTCCATAAATTGTATCAAATTATTTGCAAATCTTTTTGCTTTGACATCCTTATATGATCAAGTGAAGAGAAACACATTAACCCAAACTACTGTACAAATTACTTTAACCCATTACTGCTAAATACCTTTTGCTGTGTCCCAGCAAAGTCACTCTGGCAGACTACAACAATGGTAGAGTTATATTTAGCCTGGCTTCATAGCTATGCCTGTTGGCTTGCATGTTGGCCAACCAACCTCCACACACTCAGTCATGCCATTAGCAAGTGGCAACTGACCGGCTGGACACATTGCCTACAGCCTGAAACCAGAAACACATTTGTTATGCCAGTTTAGTCTCTTTTCTTGTCTAAACATTAGTGTTAATGTGAACATTCAATTCAGTCCTGTTGTTTTCCTTCACTGATGTGGAAAACGGTGTCTGTTTGTTGGTGCGGAGGAAGGAAGCAGGTCAGCCCTGGGACCTGCTCAGCGTCTCTTCCAACAGGAAGAGATGAGTAACCATGACTTCCTGCACACTACTACCCCATCAGAAACAGACAGGTTTCCCTTCTGCATTTGTTTTTCTTTGTTTAAATGGACCTGTTTTTTTTTTTTACATAGATTTTTCACATCAAAACTCTAGGCTCAGTTAAGAGATTATTTTATCCATTGCATTTAATCATTTAGCAGATGCTTTTGTCAAAAGCGACTTAGAAATGAGGAGAGCGATAGGTTGGTGCAGGTATGACATCACTTTGTAGGCCGAAGCGAGTTAGCATTTTAGCGCTTCTCTCTCCATCGTCCTGAAGTCGATGGGGTTTTGGTTAAATGGCTGAAATAAGGTCTGTGGTGAACACAAGCTCAAGACACTTTCACGTTTTATTCTACCACGTAAAATACATCAGTATTGCGTACATTTTTTTTTTTTTTTTTTTTTAAAGGGTTGCTAACAAGTGGCTAAAAGGGACTATAGAGGCTGTTGGGGAGACTAACTATCATCATGTCAAACATAAGCTCAGTCTGCTTTTACTGTCTCATTATGCTCTAATAAACTGTTCTAATTCAAACGTTCTGGAAAAGTTGATCTCACGCAACTGTAGTGTAGTTTGTTTATAGCCTACCTTTAGCTTTTGACTTCTGGTGACTGCATTTAAGCTTCAAGATTCATCTGTGGTCATTATCTTGATGGACAAAACGTGCAATTATCATATTTTGTTGTTCACAGAGCTTGTTTTTAGCAATCCAAAAGCCTATGGGCAAATCCTATTGGGTTTTTGTTGAGGGAACCAGTGTGATGCTAACTGCCGGTTTGCCTACAAAATGATGTCATTCCTGCACCAGTCTATAGGAAAGGGCTGATCCTCCTAATGTTGGCAAATCTGCAGGACCAGGCAGTTCTAGCAATGTGGTCTGTGGAGTTTAACTGGTCATCAATCACAACTTCCAGTTTCCAGGATGGAGTTCTGGTTGACTAACCTAGCTGAGTGGAGATGTTGTGATGAAGTGTTGGGTTGGCTGAGACCACAAGCAATTCTGTCTTGGCAAGTTTAAGTTGAAGGTGGTGGGCCTTCATACAACAAGAAATGCGAGTAGCTACTGTCGGATCATCTGGCTGGAACGAGAGGTGGATTTGTGTGTCATCAGTGTTGCAGTGGTAGGAAAAACCATGTCAGATTACAGATCCTAGTGATGAAAAGTAGATGGAGAAGAGAAGTGGTCCAAGCACTGAGCCCTGAGGCACCCCAGGTAGCTAGATGTTGAAAACATTATCGGCTTGTTACAGACGTTCAGGAAAAATGCGAAAATACGAGAAGTCTGTATGTCATTCTGTTTTTCTGTCTGTCTGTAACAGCAACAAATGTAAAATAAATAGTTGTTTAATACTAATCATAAGTCTAGTAGTGTAGTTCATTCATTTGAACAAACTTGGCGTATTACTATTGGAATGTACTGGGGTGGGAATCACAGGGTATCTCATATGATACGCGGCTCACGATACCGATAACGTCACGATACAGCAATTCTGCGATAATCAGTATATTGCTAGACAATCCTATGATGCTGCATCATGATATCAATCTATGAAATCAAAACGCCCAAGAAAAGGTTAAGGGCAGCTTTTCCAGACTTTAAAGACTTAAACGTCTATTATTTTACTCGCACTGCAGTCTGCCATCCCGTTAAAAACCTCTTTTTCTTAGGTTAGTTAATTTGTTCGTGTTTCCCTTTTTGGTCCATGAAGTAGTGACACTGGGAGCAGGGAAATCTATTCAGAGCACCTTATTTTCTTAATTAAAATATATTGATATTTGGGGGCAGCATATCGATTCTCATATCGCATGGAGAAGGACAACGATATTGCTCTATTGATATTTTGTCCCACCCCTAGAATGTACCATCACAGATGTGCATTTTGTAGTCACTTTACAGTGGCTTTGAACACTGCTCATCCAATCAGAATTGAATCAGAACAATGTTTATAAGAATATATACACGTTTTTTTTATTTCTGACAAAAAAACTAAGATAAATGGAAGAGAAATTCTTCTTGTAATGTAAAATTACTCATATCTAGCATCACTCTTTATCTAGCTTGAATTGTTCCAGCTAAGGGAGGTTTGGCACAGTCATTAAGTTCTCATGAGTGGGATCCCTGTAAGCAGGCTTCAAGTTCTTACACGTGGCGCTTAGCTGACAGGTAGCAGGGTTCGCTTCTGAGCTCCACTGAAGCATGCACACGCCCAGGCCCTTTGGCAGGTGATGTGAGCTGGGCTTGGTCGTGCTTGACTCAGCCTAGCAGCTCGAGTCATGTTACCCAATGTTACCCGCTCCCCTCGCCAGCCTGACGGAGTGTCACAGAAATGAGATACTGACACACTAACACTGCCTGTTCTAGCTTCATTTTGTGTCTGGAAGGTGTTTGGAGTGAGTCAGCCCATAATAACAACTCCGTTTAACTCTTTCAAGATGTCTGTGTGCTAAACGGATTTGAATTATTTTCTTACTTAGTGAATATAAGGTTTTTGTACACTTATATAACACTATAATGTGTTAAATACTATTGTGTGTGTGTGTCCTTGTTTATATTACATTGTGGCAAATGTCCCCATAAGGATGGTAAAACCTGAGATCACCAACATTGTGGGGACCATTACGTCTATGGAGAGTCCCCACAAAGATAGTGACCCAGAGGTGTGTGTGTAAATAAATCAATATAATTAATATACATTATAGTCTTCTAGGGTCGATCAGTGTCAGATCAACCATATTTTGAAAACTTTTTTTGATTGACTTACGTTTTTGGATTTTGTTAAAAAATAATTTCTGAGGAAAGACGAAAGTTAATAGTCATGAAAGCCAAAATATTAAATGACATGGGTGGATATTAACAGCGTGATCCACTATTTTGTAGAGGGGGTCAGAATTATGTTTTTCTCCTGAGATTTGGAGCCGAAATAAAAGGTGCATGAAACTTACTTTAGAAAGATGGCAGCAGCATTTTATTTTTTACACATAGATAGGTAAGTAAATTCTGGTGAAATAAGTAATTCTTGTTGCATATGCCAATAGTTACATTTCAAAAATGGGGGGAAAAAGCTCTTCAAGTTTTTCCCCAATGTTTGCATGCCTGCAACTCAATTCGTATTAAAGAAATCTTAATATCCTTTTAAATTTTGATTCTTAACAAACCTTTCTTTTTGCATCTTCATTTTTAAGGCTCTATATGGCTCAATGTTGCTTCATGAGTAAATAGTACATATTTTAGTGGTCAAAAAACAAATGTGGTCACTTTGCATAAAGCTGGTACTTGTTTGAATGTCTGAAGAACAACTACTGTTGAAACTAGAACTAGCATTAAACATTTAAACATGCTTCTGAATATCAAACTCTGCACAGTAACTGGGAAAAACTACAGAAAATGTGGAATGTGAAGCTAGAAATTTTTAAAACCACATTTGGTTAAAATGCTATAACTTGTTCGGTTAGGTTGGATTTAATTTATTTTTTGCTCACTTACCTAAATAAAATAAGGGTTTTGTACTAATCATAATGTGTAATATTATATATACCTGTGTGCGTGTATACAGTCAACTAAGTACAAAAGTTAAAAAAAGTCATACATTTTATAAATAATTAAAGCAATTATAAATGTTGGTTAATAAATTCATAATTTGATAATCAAACATAATCAGTTAATAACTATCAAAATGAAAGTTATTTTATTTTTATATTAGGATGTGATTTATAAGTACTTTAATGTTTCTTTTTCTGTGATTTATACGCCAAATGTTGGTGGAATGTTTAAGTACTTTCAACTTAAATTACATTCAACTGACTTAAAAACATGAGTTGAATCTTGTATAAAAGATTTGAAAATTGCTGAACTTATGTTTTTAGATTGCTGTAACTCATGAAAATATGTTGTTGTAACTTATTGATTAATTCTTCTACAGTGTTTGCTTATCGATTTGCCACTGAACCAGGAGGCTGCATCTGCTCTGTTGTCAATCATTGCACTGACGTTTCAGTAGCTGTCAATGATCTCATCAACCAACAGCAAGCATTTTAATGTTCAAGTTATCAGCAAGGTCTACACATGTAGACATACCGAAATGCAAGACCCAGTCTGAACAAATGGATCTGATGGATCAGTCCAGTCAACAGGTGCTCTAGTTGTTCACAGTAAACTTTATGGCCTTCTAATTAGGCTAATTACTTGCTTCGAGTGGACCCCAGTTCATTCTTAACTAGCTTTTGGTGTCAAGTGACGCATCAGTGGGAGTTAAAAGAACAACTTCCTACCTATGGTCCTCGGGGACTGTCTAACCCTTTTCAGTCAAGGACACCATTTCCCTGTCCTCTAATGTTTCAGTTGGGATGGGGGGAGTGAGATCAGGCACCGGAAAATGATGAGAGAGATGAAGGTGTAGGAGAACAGGTTTTTTTTTTTCTCAAGGAGAGCAGCAGTGACCTGGTTTATTTCCTCTACCAGCCCGATATCCATGGGATTCTCATTTCCTCTCAAAGGGGATTGTAGGGGAGAGATATATTTAAGTTAATATTTTCAAGCAAAAATGTATTTTATTCCAAGAGGCCCATATTGTCATTTGCCTTTCACTTGAACCAAATGCATAGCGTAACACGGATATGAGTGTATTGCAGAAAGAGTTTCCCATGTAAACCGAATGCTGTACTTGCTTGTTCACGAAGTTTAACATCTGCTAAATCAACTGTTCCCAAAACAATGAGCAGTGACTCATCGTGACACTCATCCTGCCAGAGAGTAGGTATTCAGTTGTACCAACTAAGGAGTCATATAAGGCAAACGACCACTTGCTTGAATTTGGGAGATGCATTTGGAGCTGAAACATCTCCGGCCCTGTTTACACCTGGTATTAAGATGCGTTTTGCATGATCGGATCACAAGTGGACGACATTAAAGACTGAGCTTGTCCACTGTCAACTACTTCCAGAGCTAGTCAAATGCATTCGGCCGGATTGCTTTCGTAGTGTAAACGCTCATGTGGACGAATGCACTCGAACAGCCACAAAAGAACATCTACTGACCTAAACAACATGGTCAGACGGCAGTTAAACTTTGTTGACTGAAGACCCAAGTTTGGTGTGAAGACGAAAAACGTACCAAGCACAATGATCTGATAAACAAAAAACCCATACGTTTACCCACCCATAGACCCTCCCCTCGAAGAAATCAGGACAGAAGTGCGGATTAAAGATGGATTGAAACACCAGGTGTAAAAGGGTATGTGTCTCCCTCGTCTACTTGTGATCTGTTCGACCAAAACACATCTTAATACCCTATAATGCCGATTAATTGCCTTAGTCTCTGAAGTTCTGGCAGCATCAGAAAGTTTGTCACAGTTCTCTGAGATTTCAATGTGTTGCTTGGTACCAAAGTCTTAACTATATTATGTGTATCATACAGTCTGTTGATGTTACGCAATCAATGATCGTAAAAATATGGCTGTAAAAATCATATGTGGCCAGCCTAATTATACAGGGCTTCGTGTACTGCCTAGTAAGCAAAAATCTGTAGTTTTGCACATCCCTGTGCCTTAAGTTTAAGTCCTCTCATCTAGTTGTTAGATAATGTAGCTAAAGTGAGGTGCTCGGCACACAGGCTGTCACGAGCTCTTGTGTGTCGGGTCATGTGCAACGGCGAAGGACTCCTGTAAGCTGCCTCTGGCGAAACGTAATACCGTTACCTTCTTACACGGATCCCTACTTGAGGTTTAATAGGCTTGCTTGCTTGAAAGTTGCCCTGCGCTACTTGGGTTTCAGGAATCGAGTATCACTTGATACAGGTGCCTGTGTGTGTGTGTGTGTGTGTGTGTGGTTGGTTGCTGGCTCTCCCAACCCCCCCAGTCTCCCCTCCCAGAGCTGGCCCTTTGAAGCGCACACCAGCTGACCGTGCCAAATCAGCAAATGTGTGCAGTGGGGGTTGCGAAGTGGTCCGTACGCATGTGTGCCCACCACCCGCTGTATTGTAAAGGCACCAGGCTCAGCTTGCTACAGATTGTGGAGGATCTGCGTGCCATGTATGTGTGTGAATAAAGGGTTTGTTTATGCTCAGATATACATGAATATGCATGTCACAGATCCAGTGTGTAATTGTGTCACTGAATTCAAAAGTTCAGACCTTGGTAGAACCTTTTAATATGGTGCCCCCAACCCCACATTAGGAATGATGGGCCATGGACCGGTGGTAATAGATTTTCCACTTTCATGAAGCTATTAGGTTTCTCTCGTAGGGCAAGGGTTCATGATGGATCTACAGGGTGTTTTTGAGATTGCTGCTCTAGGGGAACTCTTCCTATGAAGGGCCTACTAGATGCGTACATCCAAGCTGGATACTCGTCTTGGCAATTCTGCCTGTTAAACACACACATGAAGCCTACGGTAGAGCTCAGGCTTTTAACTGATGGTATTTTTATATGTTGAGGTTGCATAATTCTACAGTGCAATAAAATGCTTGAAGTCTTCAGTCGAAATTTAGGACGGATTATCAGCCTCTGCCACAAATCAGTTTATATGCTGTTAGGCTGCATTGCAGATGGTAGCTTAACTTGTAACAGCCTTTGAGCTAAATCAGATATTCTCGAATGTGAAAACATACCAAGAGTACTTCTTGATTTTTGAATGGGATGTGTGGTCTGCTGCATTTTCTTGTAATATACCCAAGCAGTTTTTACCGCTCAACCAATAAATAAATGTGTCATGGAGGTGTGTTTAGCAGTTAAATGATAAAGCTATACAGTACCCGTAGAGATCTTGGGTGTTGGTGTTATATTGCTCCATTGAGTGAGCTCATCACGTATTGTTGGAGGACAATGTGCCATTACATCCGTTCCCTAATAAATGTGTGATTTCTTCCAGGCACGCATCAAATTCCCCATCGACTACCCGTACTCACCTCCTGCCTTCAGATTCCTCACCAAGATGTGGCATCCCAACATCTACGAGGTTAGCCTACACAAACCCAATCAAACTACAGCCAGATCAGCGTTGGCTTTCATTTAAAATAACAAAATATAATTTTTTAGAGTTCAATTCATTTTATTAAACAAAAATATACTTATTCTTAATGAATGTTACCTTTATTTAAAATAAATGAATGAACGAATGTACCTAATTTGACCATCATAATTGCTTTGGCAGACAATTTTTTTCCCCCTTAAAAATGGAACCGATTGTAAGTGTTTTTTTATTTTATTATTATTAATGAAAAGATTAAAACCAAGACGGTTTTGATGGTTATAATGCAAGCTATTTATATGTCAGGGATCATCAAGTTTATTTATATGCTTTCAATAAAAATCTGTGTACAATAATAATAAATGTAAACATATTTTCTATTCACTCAGTGAATTCTCTTTAATGCTGGTAATATAATGTATTTATTTTATAAATTAGGAAAATTTCACTGAAATTTAACTAGTGGTCACAACAAGGCTTCTGAATTCCAAAAAATAACAATATAAAAGCCGAATTCAGTAATTTTTTAATGAATGCATCTTATTAACTCTTTCCCTGCCATTGACTGCATTTTCTGGCTCTGTGTTTTCTGTTATTACGGTAGGGGGCGCTATTAGGCATCCTCTGAAAGAGTACAGAATCTCCTGATCAAAACAGACAATAAAAGAAGAGTCACTCGAGACTTACACATTGGTTTTTATTGATAGGCGAAGTCCCTCCTTTATGTCTCTTGTGTCAGGTTCCTTTGGTAAACACATCCTGTTGGACTGTAATTTATTTGATACTGCTAGAAAACACATTTATTCAGAAACATGTTTACAAGGAATTTTTCTAAATTTATCTCCCAAATTCAATCTTATGTCAAGTTGAAATGTTTCATGTCCATTCAAATTTGATGGATTGTGATATTGACTTGGGGTTGCCATATAAATAGACCTGATGCTTCTCGGCTTTTTGTTTAAAATGTTCTTTTTGATAAACTTACCAACATTCAAGTGCTGATTTAAAAAAAGCATGAAGCTACAATTAAACATTTTAGGTTTTGTTTTTTTAAATAGAGGACCTGTTCTTTATTTTGATATATTGCATGTTCAGATATTTATACAAAATATTCTGGGGTCCTTGAAACTTTTGCGCAAATTATCCAGAACGCTGGCGGTGGCTGGCAAAAAAAACAACGGTGGTGGGGAAAGTTAACTATAAGTTAATATATTGACAGCCCCTTAAACATTATTTCAGAATGGTGACGTATGTATTTCCATACTGCACCCGCCAGTGGACGATCCCCAGAGTGGTGAACTGCCATCAGAGAGGTGGAACCCCACACAGAATGTGAGGTACAGCATACTCCGATCATTTCATTTCTTTTTTTCTTTTTTTTCCACAAAACTCATAAAATTTAGACCCGTGTATGGAAGCTTGTTTCCGTCACAGACAGAATAAAAACATAAAGACTGACTTTATCTCTCACAATTAAGCATTTTATATCTTGCAATTCGGAGGCAAAAAAAACCTGAATTGCGAGATATAAAACGAGCAATTGCGAGAGAGTCAGAGCTTCCATAGTTGTCTTGTATGAATTCCTAATCATAAGCCTGTCTGAATGGTACAGCAGTATATTTTAGTTTCCCTTGTGATTGTTTGCACAATGCCTCTTCCAGTTCGAAGTCAGTAATTAGGCCAAATGGTCGTAAGTGGTTTCATTTAATCAGCTGATATCTGCTTCCCTTTCAGAACGATCTTATTGAGCGTTATCTCGCTGCTGAATGAGCCCAACACCTTCTCGCCTGCCAACGTGGACGCCTCTGTCATGTACCGCAAATGGAGAGACAGTAAGGGGAAGGACCGCGAGTATGCAGAGATCATCAGGTTCGGAAACCCTTTCATTCATTTTCGGTTAAGTTTACACATGCGTGCACATCAGTTGTATTGTATTTTGCGGGTTCCACTCAGCTGCATGGTTTGGTCTTGGTTCACAGGAAGCAGGTTTTAGCCACCAAAGCCGAAGCGGAGCGGGACGGGGTCAAAGTGCCCACCACACTGGCGGAGTACTGCGTCCGTACCCGCGCCCCACCTGCCGACGAGGGCACCTTATTTTACGATGACTACTATGATGATGAGGATTTAGACGATGATGAAGAGGAAGGTGAGGGTTGTTGCTATGATGAAGACGACTCTGGGACGGAGGACTCTTGACGACCCAAGCTTGCCGAACTCTTCTGGTTTTCCGTTTGATTTTAAATCAAGTCAAAAAGGAATATTTTCAGTTTGAAGATCCTGAGGTCCCCAATGTCACAAAGGGCAAGAGATGATTTGCGCAGAAGTTATTGATCCCGATGAACTGTTTTTGTACTTCAGTTGCAGTCAACTCAAAACCCAGACGCTTTGAGGGTTTGTTTATTATTTCTTGCATTTTGTTTTGTCTGGTTTTTGGGGGGCAGGTTGGGTTCAACCAATCAGTGCGAAACAGTCCAGCTCATGTATATTTAATCCTCGATAAACAACTTGCCTTTCAAAGGCACCTGATCTCAGGTTTTCAATTTCTGTGATTTAACAGTATTGGCGTCTTGGGTGGGGGGGAAAAAGTAGCTAATACACATTCTCAGGGCTACTTCTCTTTCTTACACCACAATGCATCATATTCTGCTTCTGTAGCCAAGGACTGAACAAGCTTCTCCGATTAAATCTTCTCCGAAGAGGATCTCGGCAAGGCGTTTGATCGTATACAGTTCACACCATTCTACGCTTTGTTTTCCTTTTGGACTTTAATGTGTTTCATTTTGCCCACAAACAACTTGTCTTTATTTGTTTCGTTTTTGATTTTATGGGGTTGCGAGGTAGTTTGAAGTTTGATTCTTCACTATATTTAGCTACTCTTTGACATTTGAAGGGTATTTTAGTTTCGTTATTCTGTATATCCTTATTCATTTTTAAAGCTTTGTGGTGACTCTTTATTAGGAACCTAAAATCTTCCTCAGGAAAACATTGGTGTGTTTGTGGCTCATCTTTTGACCCCAACAGACTCTGTAAAGCTGTTCATCAGATTCATATGCACAAAGGAATATTTTAGGCCACTTTCCCTTCTCGTTTGTACTTTCTTTCTTTTTTGGTATGCTTTGTAAATCTATTTAAAGTCTGAATAAAGGTCTTTATTAAAATTGCTGTAATTCAATTATGTTGCTGAATAAATAATAAAATCAAATTATATAATGAATAGGTAATTATCTATCTACACTATGGAGTCTTTTTAAAAATAAATACAATTATTTATCTAGTGGTGGTGCCACTGTCAAATTTAGTCACTAGAGGGCAGCAGTAGGTTTCTTAATATGGAATTGTTACAGCCAAACTATAGCCAAAAGGTTATGCCATTTATCTGCCTAAAATTTATTTTCCAAACTATGAGTGTTTGGTCTAAATTTGCTGCATTTTTAGTTAAAGCAGCACAAAATTAAGTAATGCCATTATATGCTTCAAAACCATTTTTTTGAGTAAGCCAACATGAATTTTGACAGGTTTGTAGTTGCAAGTCCAAAATTATTGCCATCAACATGCTTGTGATGTAATTCCCTCGTGTATAAATGAAGTCAAAGCACCATACTTTATGATACAGTGCAAGTGAAGAAAATACTTTATTTATTTGTGCTAGAGAGCCATTCCTTAAGATGTATAGACGTAAAGGAAGCATTTGCATTCAGTCAAAAGGCATAAATCTTGATCGTAGGTGGTAGACCTTTCTTTGGATGAGGAATGGATGGAATTTCGCACACATGCCAATATCCATTATGAAGGGCCTTTGTCAAGACGTCGCTGTAGTCTGGAGTTTTGCTGCTCCGTTATGACATTGACAAACCTGGCTAGAAGGTCTTTAAACCTAAACTGATAGGTCTTTGATTGAAGGCACGACCACGGCATAAAGCATTGATGATCTCTGATCTGTCATGCTCGAGCTGTTCCTAAAATTCATAGAGCCAGGGCAAAATTTTTGTTGATCAACTGTGATTAGCGACATTTTTCCAAATATCTTTGTGTTCAGCAGAAGAAATTCATACAGGTTTGGATCAACTTGAGGGTGAGTAAATGACAGAATTTTTATTTTTGGGTGAACTATCCTTTTAATGTTTCTTTATAGGTACAAGTACTACATATGAAGCACCCACTCTACGCTGTTGCTGATTGGCAGGTCGTGCGATATAGACGAGGGTGATGGGAAAAACTGGAAGTCTCCCAGGAGGGTTTGAGTGTGTCGCTGTCGCCAAGGAAACCAATGACGGGGAATAGAGTTTAACAATAAACCCTAGTGTGAAATGAGTGAGTGGTGTTTATTCTCTTTCTTTCTCCCCACTTCAAAAGAACATAAATGAATCTATGTGAGCTATACGTACCTTGTTAGAGCACTAAGAACCTTTTGGCTGTCCTTTTTATAAATTTTCTAGGTCAAGCCTGTTTTCTTGTTACTCCTGATCTCTATTTCTGTCCTCTAGTCATAGTCATCCGAACTCTTAAAACGGGTACAAAGTGTGACTGGGTTATGGCACTTGACATAAGTTTGTACTGAATTTGGTGAACAAACTATTGATGTGACTTTTAGCATAAAAAAGTCTAATTTTACTCACCCGTGTTTTGTTTGTGTTTTACTAGTTTGCCCAAAAACATCCTCATGTTATTCCTCATGTAAAGCTGAGAGATTACTGTACCTCCATTGACAGTCAATGCAACTGACACTGACACTTCAAAAAGTTTAAGAGGTCTTAAAACCAACCGATATGTATTAAGCAGTTGGAGGGGATGCTTAAACGTGCTGCGTAACACATGAATGAACCTCATTGGTTCTTTCAGAAGCTCAAATGTGCTGCGTAACACGAGAATGAACCTCATTGGTTCTTGCTGAAGCTCAAACGTGCTGCGTAACACATGAATGAACCTCATTGGTTCTTTCAGAAGCTCAAATGTGCTGCGTAATACGAGAATGAACCTCATTGGTTCTTGCTGAAGCTCAAGCGTGCTGCGTAACACGAGAGAATGAACCTCATTGGTTCTTGCTGAAGCTCAAACGTGCTGCGTAACACGAGAATGAACCTCAGTGGTTCTTGCTGAAGCTCAAACGTGCTGTGTAACACGAGAATGAACCTCATTGGTTCTTGCTGAAGCTCAAACGTGCTGCGTAACACAAGAATGAACCTCATTGGTTCTTGCTGAAGCTCAAACGTGCTGTGTAACACAAGAATGAACCTCATTGGTTCTTGCTGAAGCTCAAACGTGCTGTGTAACACAAGAATGAACCCCATTGGTTCTTGAGGAAGCTCAAATGAGCTTCTGTTTACCACAACTGATGTGCGAGTTGATGAATCCCTCAGATTTCATCAAAAAGATCTTAATTTGTGTTCTAAAGATGAACAAAAGTCTTACGGGTTTGGAGTAACATGAGGGTGAGTAAATTGACATTTTTGGTTGAACAAAAAAGATTCTTCTGTGGATGGATGTGCAGGTAATTTTTGTTTCTTTGCAATTATAGTAAATAGTTGTTGTTGTTTTCACTTTAAAAAGGACACAAAGTACTCATTCGCTATATCCCATGTCTTTGGAAGCCACGATAGCTTTGTGAGAGAAGTTACTTCACTTAAAAATGTATATGGGCTGATATTAATGTTTTAATTAAATAAAAACTTGTTGTATTTCTCATAAATATCATATTTTAAAAATAGCACATCATGTGAACTTGACTCTTTTTTTTGTTTTGTTCTTTTGCATAATTTTTAAAAGGTTTTTGTGAGAGTTACATGTCCATAACTCAATGTTTAATCTATTCCGGGAGACCCACAGCATCACCCCAGGGTTTCTTTCCCCTCAGGTCACTATTTGGAACCTGTTCTATTTCTGCTCCAGTAAAATCTATTTGTTGCCATAGATATGGCAAGGTCTCCAGGGAAACCAATGGCCAGATCGCGGCAGAAGATAGTCAAGTGATTTAAATTAAATTAAGTCAAGTGCTTTTGTGCTCCGCCGACTTCACTTTTTTTCAGAACAGTCAATTTTAGCAATGATTGAGCAACTAACAAGCGATGATGGAGTAGCCTACTTATTTTGTAGGCCTACATCATCTTCTGGGAGAACAGATTTATTCAACTTAACAGCACTGTTGCTAAAAGCTAATTATATGAGCATTACGATAATGTGCGGAAATAATTAATGATAAAGATTTGAACGATTCTGGTAGGCTAATGAGAACATTTCAGATTAAAAAAAAGAAACGATATATTTTAAATAATTTTAATTAAAAATGAATCAAGAATTAACATAATGACTTTAATGACCTTCAATATATTGGCAATGGCTATTAATAAAAATAGCCTTCTAAAAGCATATACTTTTTGGTTCATGTCGGGCATGATGACACCTAGCGGTAGGCTACAGTGAGTCGGATCAATTTTGCAAACACAAACCCTGTACAAGTGTTTTTGAATGATTCACCATCACTAATGAACCGGTTCATGAGGGTCATTCATTCGGGAATCGGACGCGTTGCGTCCCGATGTTTTAGATTCACTGTAAAGAATCAAACTTGAACCAGATCACACTCGTCGTGGTGTGGCTGGAGAATATGAACTCTAAACACTTTGGAAACTTGTCTCATGGTGCTTCTCATTTCTAATTTCTCGTCGATCGGGCGAGTTTCCTTTCCTCGTGTCTCATCTCCACTCGAGGACATGCTTCAAGGAAAGAAAATGAGGACGGAGGAATCAAAGGAGTTTTATTTGCTATTATTATTAATTTAACGGAAACTGTTCTGAATAAGATGTTCTCCGTTTCCAGTAAACCCTAATTTGACTTTATTTTCAGGTAGCTACTGCAACATAGACTTTTAACAATATGTTAAACAGTAATCTTTAAATCAAACAGGAACAGCACTCTTGTGTGTTTTTTAAACCCAGCATTTATCCCTGATTGTTTTCAGTCATTATCTTCGCTGAATCGATACATCTCCAATCGGAAGAGCATCGTTTCCTCTGATTGGTTCGTCGAGGCGCGCGCGTCTGCACTAGGTCTATATAAGCGCAACAGGCGACCTGCGGATCTGAACCTCTCTCACCGCCGGCTGGGGAACAGACACAGCGCACACACAGAACTAATGAACACTCAAGAGCCTGTAAAGGTGAATACTGTGTGAGGATTCGCAACGAAGAGGAAAAATATTATCAAATCCAGTAAGTCATTTACTCTTAATGCAAGAGGTTTAAAAGTTTACTTTTCTTAAACTTATTTAATATTTGTATTGGCTATGTTAGATTAATTAGAAACTGCTGATTTATTTTACATTTAAAAAAGAATACACCTAGAAATTTACGATTTTTTCATAGCTTATTGAAATGAAGGTTTATCTTGTTTTCCAGTAAATTAATGTAGTTCTGCTTAAGTCAAAATACACATTTATAATACTTTCACTGTCCTTTTTTTGGGTTCAGTACAAATTACATTTGAAACTCTCACCGTCTGGTTTTTATGGCAATTTTTTCATTTGTAGATGATAAGCTGAATGTTGTGAATGTTCTATTTTAAATTAAATAAAAATAATCTGCTTATTAAGATTGTAATTTTGATTTTCAAACACCACAACAATGTCAGTTTTTAATGAAAATTCTGTCAATTAATTCTGTTTAATTTAATTTCTGAATCTGACAAACCATCAACTCATGAGGTTCAGTGCAACCTGTTGCTAACCAAGTGCATTCAGTCTAAATTTGGATATTTAATAAGAAAAATTAAAATAGTAATTTAGTCACTTTTGTGGTAATCTTAACATCTTATCATATCCAAACGTTGTTGCTACCGATCCCTAGTTCTGGCTTGTTATGCAGCCTGAATCATAATCACACCATATTCGTTCATTGGCCGGTGGAGAGCTGTTCCTCTGACCGAGCCTGGTTTCTCACAAGGTTTTTTTCTCCATTTTGTCCACAAGGTTTTTGAGTTTTGTCCACTTGGACACTTAATAGTCAACATTATTATTGATCTGACTGTACCGACACTATTGGATGAGAACTGAACTGAGCAATGACATAATATATCTTTTTTATTTTTTATTTTTTTGCAGAACTGCTTTATAGATAAAATTAACACATGTAATAATTTGATGATCTTTACAACGGAACTGAATAATCACTGAACTGACTTCAGCTGAACAACAGCCAAAGTGAATCATTTTCTTGTCATAACTGTAAAGCTGCTTTGAAACAATCTGTATTGTATAAAGCACTATATAAATAAAGATGACTTGTTTTGTTTTTTTGGCAAGACTAAAATGTTCTCAATTCTTGTCCGAAGTACCCCAGACTGCTCATTATTTTGGATGTCACCCTTATCTGACACACCCAGTGAAAGTCTCTTCAGAGCCTCTCATGAGCTGATGATATTAATCAGGTGTGTTACATAAAGACAAAATGTCCAGCGATCGGGGACTCCAGGACCAGGAAAAAAGGTCATCAGCATTGTGCCAGAATTTTTTTTCTCCACCTTTTTTTCTTTGTCTAGAGTCATAGTTTTTCAAATACCACTAGATATCTTTGATCTATATTTGTTGATCTTGATATTTCTTTTGACAGATTTGTTTTAAATGCCATATCATGGCAAGTCTATATACTGTAAATGAGCTTAATATACTAGCATGTAGTTTTATTTTAAGGAGTCAAGGAGGAGCTTGAACCTCCGGCCACGTTACTAAAAAGGGATCTGTTGTCACCTAGTGAAAAATAGATGCTCAGAAACAGAATGATTGAATTAGTTTGAAGAGACATAACATATTGCAACCCCTTTATCCCCACCCTCCCACCCCAATTACTGTATTTGACCCTACAACTTTACATATGTGGGACAATTGTTTGTGATATAATACTACATTGTTGTTGTATTGGTAAACTGTAAGATTTTATTAGCTGTGCGTACCTAAGGCTCACTGCTGAACGTTTTGTTGCTTGTTACAGGTGACAGCGCATCACCCAGTGGGTTAATCACATGAGGGATCATGTGGGTTCTGGAAAAGATCCGGGACTCAGTTGAAACAAATGTGCTCCGGCAAGGAGAGGCAGTTGACAAGGTGAAGGCGCCTGTCTATAGCAATGTCCTCACACCCGATAAGATTCCAGATTTCTTCATCCCTCCAAAGCTGGTAAGCTGCCCTCCAGAGACCGAAGCTTCTGACGTCAAGTCCAAAGAAACTCTGAGACCCTCAACGTCCGAGCAAACCATCAGCAACAAGAAGATCAGCTGCCCTCGTAGCCCACGATTGGTCAGCAAGTTGGCAGGAGATACCAAGAACCTGCTTAGGGCGGCAAACCGCCACATCATTCAGATCGAGAGTGCGGACGACGTTGTAGCAGGTGACACAAACGCCGACCCTCAATCCCAGACCGCCATGTCACTTCCTTACATTCCAAAGACTCAGACTTCTTATGGCTTTGCCACGTTGATGGAGAGTCCCCACACCCGGAGAAAAGAATCCCTGTTTCACTGTGACCACACCAGCCCAGTAACATCCCCCAACACTCAACGCAAGTCCCAAAGCAAGAGCGGCAATGAGGGGAATCACCTCAACCCTCCAGACTTCAACACCTCGCACATAAACCCCTACCGATACTTTAGCGGTGGCGAGAGCGACACTTGCTCTTCGGCGGAGTCCTCCCCATTTAGTTCACCACTGCTCTCCCGTTCGGCCTCCCTACTCAAGATCTTCACCCATGAGACTCAGGCGAAGGTTGCAAAAGGCAAGAGGACATTTGCCAGGCACAGTTCCTTGTCCACGGATGAGTGCAGTTCAGCAGAGCCCAGCCCAAACGTTCCTAGACGGAGCCATTGTTCCTCTTTGCAAGGTGGTGGAGCTCTGGACCATCTTCATGGAGCGGACCGTCAACACAAGGAGCACACCATCAACATGCACAAAGGAGGCACCGTCCGACTTTGTGCCGACTACGACGCGGGTACGGCCCGCCTGCGAATCCGCATTATGGCGGCCGAAGACCTGTATGATCCCATGCTTGACATTAAGAGCATCAACTGTTGCGTTTCACTCTACCTCAATCCAGGCAAGTTGCAGAAGCAGAGGAGCACGATAATCAAGAACAGCCGCAATCCCGTCTTCAACGAGGACTTCTTTTTTGATTCGGTGACTTCGGCTCAGGTTAAGAACCTAGCATTGAAGATCAAGGTTGTGAATAAAGGCACTAGCCTGAAAAGAGACTTGCTGTTAGGTGAACGGGAGGTCCCTTTGTGCAAGCTCTTGTCTGGATTATAGGCCTTCAGAAGGGGACGCTGTCTTTAAAGGTGGAAAGAGGTCTTCTGTACTATTTGCTTCATTTTCTTTCATTTAGCCTGATACGATGGTTGATTTAATATTCACAAAATCAGAAAAAACAACACCTGCTCAAGATCAACATAGGTGTAATTTGAGGGTGGGATAGGGGGACATGTCCCTACCACTTTATGCCAGGGTCAATATTGTCCCCATCACTTTTTGAAACATTTCCTGGCACAGCTGTACCTAATACAAAGTGAGCATCTCCAGGTGACTATCAACGTATTAATCTAGCTTGTCTGTGTTAAAAACGAGGCGATGTGGCGCTGGAATGTGTTGTTATTGAAATCGTACTTGTTGCCGCTGTTATCAGTCTTCACACAGACGAGCGATTTAATCTATCTCTGAACGCCATTGCGGATACTCTCTATTTGTTCCTGTGAAATCACAAAACAAAATGCACACAAACATGTCCCTGCTTTCGATAAACATCTTTGGTTTTAATAAGAAAAACCAAAAAACTAAATCTGTACTAGGGCTGATTAGAACCCAGAACCTTTGACACGCTTAACAAAAATGTTACCACCAGACCATCAGGACACATGAACATTACCTGCAGACTTTGTATTTATTCACTGCCTTTATGTCAATGACTCTTGGGACAAAATATAGTGGATGTAGGATAAAGCAACCACATTAAACATGAGTTCTGTATCGATAAATGAAACTTAGTGCACTATTGAAATTGATTTCTGGATACGGTAATGTTATTTTTTTGTGCATTTGTTATTGTACATTTCTGGTATAGCCTTGTATTTGCAACCCCCCCAACACACACACACACACACACACACACACACACACACACACACACACACACACACACACACACACACACACACACACACACACACACACACACACACACACACACACACACACACACACACACACACACACACACACACACACACTTACTTTAAAACCAAGTTACACCAAATGAAGATCAAGGTATTAGAATAGCTCTGAATTTGTTGCTTGTAAATACAGGAGAGTCTTTTTGTATGTTGCCTTCTGTATTTTGGTTGTTCTACTCATTTAGCCTAATTAAAACCAGGCGTTTACCTTTTTGATTGTAAAGACTTTTTTCCACAGAGCCGCAGTCCTTTGAAGCTACACAATGGCCCTCTGTGTTAATGTTAGCTTTGATCCTGGATGCATCTGTTGTCTAATTTGGAGGATAAATAACCAGACTGAACAATCTTGCGTCACACTGCATGTGTTTGCGTAAACTTGTAAATGCGATGACGTATTCTTGCAACAATGTGCAGAATGTCATTTGGTGAAACCCAGAAGCCTTACTAAAGAGAGAGTTTTGCATGTTTAGATTTGCTCAGATTGGATCATCGTTTGACTGAGTGAAATTATCTGTAACTATTTGTTGGGTATCAAATGAAATGAGTGAAAAAAGCCTTTTTAAGAAACAGGGTCCCAGACAGCAACCAGATCCGGCCCACATCTGGTACGGTCTGGGTGTGAAACACTTTCTTTGAAAGTCTTTCCATGCACACTACTTACCCAGAGGAAAGTACCTAGTGAAATATCAACTAATATTTGCTGTATATGAAGATTTAAGAGCCAGTCTATTCCACATTTCACCTGTAGTTAAATATATTCTCATCAGCCAAATTTGAGGTCAAGTTCATATGGAAAGGAAGCAGAAGTGACAGGATGTGTTGTGTGTATGGATGAGGAAGTGGTATTGTGTTGAAGTGTAGCCTATATGCTGCAGGTGTCATTATGCAAATGCAATGTGCTCTTTCAATAGAGAGAAACTATATGAATAGACAAGTGGTTAAAATATGACACGAGTGTGGTGGATGGATGGATGCTTGGATCTTTCTTTATGGCTTGAGAGATTATTTTTCTAGTAAAATCTGGAAAATGGCTATTACCTTATTGGAAGGAATATCCATCCTCCTTTGATGATTCATAATAAATTATAAAAATGTTGTAAGCATTTTCCTTTCCTGGCTCCACTTTATAGATGAAGAGCAGAAAAGGCATCTTTGAGGTAATGAGCTGGCTACTGCTCATTAAAATGTTTTTCAATGTTTCATCAAAAATGGCCCCGTTGATACTAACTAATTGCTGGTTGGTTACACAAGCAATGCAGGGAATGATCAAGAACGTTTCTATATTTATGATCTGTGGATTGTGCAGTAATTATTTGAGTGCATAAAGCATATGAAGCTTTTCATTTATATTCAGGTGTTTCATTAAGTCTTTAATTTCCTAAACCACTCGAATGCTGGAGTCTTCCTGTTTTAACAGGTGTATTTTGCAAAATGAAAAAAGTGCCAATCCTGTGTACTTGATGTAGAAGTGAACTGTTCACTCTGTGATTTGTTCATAGTGGATCCCGTCAACTCCGGTGTTTGTAACGTGTGCATGGATAATATTTTCACTGTGGTAAACAACTTATAATATTTCTGTGAGTGTGAGCTGTTTGATGGAGATTTCAGTGTACTTTTTTCTGCACCTCTGCATGGATGTTCAACCGGTGTATTTGTATCTTAGATGGACAATGTTTGTTTTTTTCTTCTTAAGTTTGCAACTCATGATAGAAATAATAAAAATTAACAAAACATTTGTGGCTATTTTGAATTTATCAATGTACAACAATTGAACTCCACTGGTACTCCAGTGGTGCGTTTTGTATATTAGCAAGGTGGTGAATACTCTTTAGTTATTAATATTCACCACACATGACTTGAGGTTGTGCTTCATGTGTGAATAATGAATTTATAATAATGTAGGAAGGGAAATAAGCTTTTCAGAGCTGTCCACTCAAATACAGATCTTAATAGATCCAGATAAATTATTAAAATATTAATATCAAAAACCATGTTATTTCTTTTTTTTTAAACTTCTGTTGAATTCAAAATGTTTTGTTGTTAAAAGTGCAAAATGGTTAGTAAATACCTTACTTACTAAGGGTATTCCATGTGATATGCCACAACAACAGTTTTATTTTAAATGAATGGCTGCAACAATAAAATATGTGTGAATATGGGGAGTGGATGTGCATATTGTGTGTTTTTGTGCATGTCTGTATGTTCACATTCTTATGGGTGTGTGTGTGTGTGTGTGTGTGTAAGGGGAAGAGAGAGGGAGAGAGAGAGAGAGAGAGAGCAAGAGCTAATTAACATAAACATAGGCATTCTGTGTGTTAGCAAAATCACAAAAATGTTCTTAGTTGTTTAGCTAGCTGTATTAGCATGGCGCTTTGAAATTAGCAGGAGGTTGATACACCATTCTTTACTAGAGAAACTACACTTTGACCTGATATAACTCAGATATACAACGTTATCTACAACGATAAAAGCACTAAACAAAATATTATCTTGTTTTTTTTTTTTTACTTTTTTACCTCAGAATTAGATTTTCTGCAGTAGCTTCAGGAGAGATAGCGACACAGACTGGAAAACCTCCATATGGGATTGTAAAGGAAGCCAGAGGAAACGGTCTCCCCTATTATTGTTGCAGCTATAACTGTTATACTTATAGCCCGATCTCACAAAAATGTGTATAAATAATACGAGTGTGCAATATCCTGGAATGTATACACCAAAATAAGTTTTGGCATACATATGATACGCACTTTATGGCTAATTTTGGCATATACATTCCATGACATTGCACACTCATACTATTGATACGCATTCTCATGTGATCGTGTTGTTATTTTCAACAACACTCATGGAATTTCTAACATTCTTTGCAATTGTGATAAGATACAGTTGTAGTCTAAATTATTCAACTCCCATTTAGGTTTAGCTATTGGCAAAATGTACAGACTTTCAGCTGTTTGCAATCAACAAATCAAACAAAAGCCAATGAAATAGCTCAACACAACAAATGTTTCATGTGGTTTCCACAAATTCAACTGAAAATGCAACTTTTAATGACTTCTTGTCACAGGGTGTTTAGTTGTAGGTTCATGTTTCATGTTTTAAGTTTCTCATGTTCACAGTCATGTGTTGTCATGCACTTCCTGGTTTGTCATGTGATCCTGCCATGTGCTCCCTGGTCTTGTGTTCTGTTGTGTCATGTTGTCATTGGTTGATTGGTTGATTATTGTCCACAGGTGTGTCTTGTCCTCAGTCTGTGTATTTAAGCCCTCATGTTTGCCATGTGTCTTTGTCTGTTATTGAATGTGTAACCTGCTGTCGGTGAGCATCAAGTCAAGTCTTTTGTGTATTGTTTAGTTTAGTCAAGTCAAGTCAAGTTTATTGTTTAGTCTAGTCAAGTCTTTTGTTTCTTTATTGGTTTTCCACGTCTTTGTTTTACGTTTTAAGGTTTAATCTGTTTAATAAAAGCTGCACATGGGTTCTTAAACCTTGCCTTCAATGGATCTGATGTGACACTTCTACAGTCTCAAAATTATTCAACCCCCTGAATAGGATCCCTTACAACAGTATAAATCTGCAGAACAGGTGTTGTCTCAAGCACACTTGGTGCCAGATTTACTAAACCGGGCAAATTAGCGTGAGAGCAGCAATGGGAGTGGAAAGTTCTGCACATGATCTACTGATGACGTGCAAATTAACAGTGGTCACACTACCTGGACGGGGCAGAAAAAGGAAGCTGTCAACGGCTGCAACCAAATTTTCAGATTCAGAAAAACCCTTGAATTTCTGCAAAAGACCTGCAGCAAGACTTGGTGGCAACAGGCACTGAGGTTTCAGCTTGCACAGTATCCATGCCAGAACTCCCCATTACTGATCCAAAAGCACGAGAAAAGTTGGCTCCAATTTGCTCAAAATCAATAAGCCACAGAAGTTTTGGATTCTGTTCTGTGGAGCCATGAAACTGGAACTTTTCGGCCCTATGGATTGGCGCTGTGTCTGGAGGAAGAATGAAGCATATGCTGAAAAGAACACTGCCTACAATTAAGCATGGTGGTGGCTCTGTGATGCTCTGGGGCTTCTTTGCATCCTCTGACACTGGAAACCTGCAGCATGTGGAAGGCAAGATGGATTCATTAAAGTATCAGGAAATCCTATGAGAAACCGTCATGCCGTCAGTGAGGAAGCTGAAGCTTGGACCATTGGACCTTCCAACAGGACAATGATCCAAGCATACCTCAAATTCCATCAAGGCCTGGTTGCAGAAGAAGTCCTGGAAGATTCTGCAGTGGCCATCACAGTCACTTGACTTGAACACCATAAGCTCTGTTTCCACCGAAATTACCCTGAACAATTTGTCACAGGAACTTTTTTTACCCCAGACCTGTTGCTGTCTGTATTTCCATCGCTGTGTAAAGTACCATGAAGATTAGTATTTCGCTGTATTTCGTCCTCTGCATATAAGCTTAATAAAGCCTGAACTTCGTCGTCAGTCCGTCCGTCGTATTTTTTAAACTCCATTGTTGATTCGAATAGCAAACAACTCTTACTGCACGCACTGCAACAGACTTTTAAAAATGGTGGTTGAAATGTTCATGCTGCATACTGCATGAACTCAACCAATCAGCATGTTCAGCGCCCAAGTCACACCCCCGAAACATCCTGGACTTTTAAAAAGTACTACCTAGCAAGCAGAGATGTTTTGAGGGGGAAATTTTTACCCAAAACTTAATTTAGACCCTGGTCTCTGTGGTCGCACTGAGTACCATCCCAAAGTCCCTAGTTCCTGGGGAAAGTTCTGCAGTGGAAATGCAGCTGTAGAATATCTCTGTTGGGATTTGAAGAAGGCGGTTGCAGCATGCAAACCCAAAAATATTACTAAACTGGAGGCCATTGCTCATGAGGAATGGGCTATGATTCCTCAGAAACACTGGCAGAAGCTGGTGTTATACAACTATGATGCTGTCTGGGAACAGCTGAAAGCCTGTCAATTTTGCCAATAAACCAAAATTTGCAAAGGGGGTTGAATAATTTTGACTACAACTGTATGCGTATCTGAGACTTTTTCTCTGTCCCCTAAAAGAATGAGAAGACAAAGTCAAATGCGGTACATAATGGTCACCAATGGAAACCTTTCCAGAAGTTTGTGAGGTTTCTGGGCAAACCGAAAGGTTCAAAAGGGGCTGAAAAGACCAGACATCTCTTTCTGGTAAACAGATAACAGCAGAGGGTCATCTGTCTTCGCTGTCCGCCTGGCCTCCAACTCATTAGGCCAGAGGAAAAAAAGAGTAGAACAAAATGAGAGCAGAAAGAAAGACAGAGAGGTAGCAGAGCACCTGTTTTTACAAATGAGCTATCCATAGTTTCACCGCTCTTTCTCTATGTCTGTACTTTTTGGAAACCAAATACTAACATTCTGGGAACCAAAAATTGTTAGCTGGGAAATAATTAATCATTTCTGTATAATTCTTAATTTAGAAACCTGATTGATAGGTACATTCATTTGTGTCTAGAGTGTTAATCTTGATATAATGTCTCAGAAGACATGGTTTCATTTGTCACCAGAAATGGCACATTATTCAGGTGCAGATGACAAATACTTCCTCGCGATTTCTTGTGATTAAAAGCCCTTCAGTCCTTATCAACATGGTGATTTGTTCAAGATTTGTTCATGACATTAAAGCCGCTTTAGTGTAGGATTAAAGCCTTTCTCCACCTCTGACATGATGTTCTTTTGAAAATGCCCTCTTACACAGTTCAGAAATTGATTTTTTTTATTATATTGGAAGCTGGGGGTAATATATGTTGCAGCATGAACTCTTTGACATCTGCTGGAATTAGTTTTTCACATGGCTCATAACATAATGATACAAAGTGATCTCTCCTGTTGGAAATCGGTGCTTTTCTGAATATGACATTATTGTTTTTACTTGCTAGTTTGGAAATCATCCATAAGAAAAAATTTCATATCAGATCATCAAACCAGCGCCATATGTTTTTTGTTGTTTTTTCCCCTCTGTTATCATCAGGGGCAGATGTTCCTGGGGTTTCCATGGGAACGCATGTCACTCTGATTTCGATTGGCCGGTTGGTGCCTGTAGGTGCAATAAACCTGAACTGAGAGGAGGCCTGTGATCCCTGGAGTGAGCTTCATTGCTCATGCTGGATGGAAAGACATGAAGACAATCTTAGATGCTTCAGGTCATCTTTAAAGGTCATGGAAAGATTGGACATATCACAAATGACCATGTAAGTAATACATTTGTAAAGCGATCTATGGTAAGTATCGTGCTTTGGACTGAATTAATCATATATAAAACATTATACAATAAAAAAATACATACAAAAATGAATAATCAAGTAAAACATTGAGTAATTAGATTCTTAACCCTCTTGTGCTCGTTGGTCATTTTTGACAAAACATTTTTTTTTAAGTTTTTACTTCATTGGAATGGTACAAAACTTGGTAAAGGTTTTGGCACTTGCTGTGAGAACACAAAAAAAATCATAGACATGATTTGAAAAGGTTAAATAGTCCTGAAAAAAATAAAAAAAATAATTGTCACTCCGCATTGGAAATGAATGGGAGATTAATTTAATCTAGTGTAAAACGTTTAGTACTGCGCCCAAACAAAATCTTACTGAAAGCTCATTTTTTGAGATATCAACCTCAAATTTGGAACAAAACTGTTTTAGATTTGTGTCTTTGTGTCTTAGATTTTTCTCACAGATTTATAGTAAAACATGTTTCTGAAAATATATATTTCATATACAATTAAATATATATTAATTGCCCCATTAATAATAGCCGATTAATTAAGACATTTTATTTTATTTCTTATATATTAAATTTTGGAAAGATTCTATTGCAGAGGTATGGCAAAGACAATGACTTTTTGGATACTAGCTCCACATTCATTGATAACCATCAAAGAAAAAATACTGTTCGGTTGCAGATCATCCTGCATTATTTGTCAGAGCCTCTTTGACGGCCTTCTCTCCCCATTTCATTCCAGCACATGCATAACAGACAGGCAGAAGCCCCTTCACTTCTGTTGTTGCCATAGCAATCCCCCAGCCAATAACAGCCCTTACCTTTTGCTCCCTGAAACCAAAGGGAAGCACATGAATATGTGGTCTCACAGCTGGGTCTCCTTTCTCCATACTGGTCTTCTGAATGTGAGGGATAATTCCTTGTGCAAACTCGTTGCCATGTTGTTGGATGTTTTGCTTGTTTGCCAGGGTGTTGCTTTGTGGTTACCAAAGTGTTCTGAGTTTATAGTTGGGTACTGCCACTGCTAAATTAGTGAAATTTTGTGTGGACAGATCATAAAAAAGTCACTTTCAAACCAAACTTCAACCAGCTTTGTATTGTAACAATATCGGTAGTAGCCAATATGTAAATGAACAATGTTAAATCATTCTCTGTGTTACCTGCATTGAGAAATTCAAGTTTATTCAGCAAAAGTCCGCTGGATGATGCAAAACACTGCAGGGTTTTCATGAAAACTACAGATTACTTCCGCATATTTGTTTCCCTGCCCACGGACAGTGGGATTGGCAGAGGGATATTAACAGAACAGTTATTGTAAGTTGTAAAAATGTGATCATACTTTGTCTACTCTTTAAACAGCATTGTGATAAAAATGGAACACTAAGGAAACAACTTTCTTACCTGTATGTTTCTATTACCCTTCAAATTGCGCTAATTGAAATGTAAAATTTCAAATATACCCAATGGAAACTCGCAAAAACTTCCATATATTGCAAAAAAAGTTTAAGCTTAATTGCATGAGGTGATTTTTCAGGCAATTCAAAAAAAGGAATATTTAGCAAAACTACAATTTGTATTTACAGGTCACATGGCATGTATACAATAAAGATACTTATTAAAAGATGGCATGGTGGGACAAAACTCCATTAGAAACAGTTTTTTTCATTTACAGGTCACTTGGTATAGGCTACATAAAACAAAAGGATAATTCTTTAAAGATGGTGTGATGGGAAAACTGGATTATAAACAACAAAGAAATGCCACAATTTGGCAAGATTTGGAAACTCAAAGCAAATAGGAGGGAGAAACACAGAAACACTTCACACGCAGCGGCTCCCAAGTATAAAGGGCTTTCCTTGCCATTAATGCTTGGATAACACGCCTATGTCTCCTTCCATTTAAATATAATGTCTTGTGCAGTAGCTGCTATATACACAACCCTATACCAACATCCATCTCCACAATTTTTTGGAATTACTTTAAAAAAAAATTATGTTTTAGTCGCATAACATGGGTTACTGGAAACGCCATCATTTCCATTGTGGCATTCTCTCCAGATTCTTTGCAGCCTTTAGCCTCTGCCTACAACGCGCTGGTGTCACGTTCAACACAAAGGAAAACTAGTGTGAGGACTCAAGTGCAGTGATAAGGGGATTTATTAACAAAAACAAACAGAAATACAAAACAAAAACCCACGAGGGGGAAAAACACAATCAGAATACATAAACTAAACATACCAAACCGGGGTAACAGGAGACGGGAGACAAAGACAATACAAGGATCCGACAAAGACAAGGAGTATATAAAGGGAACAAATCAAGCAGTGAATCAGGGAACACAGCAAATGAAACCAATAATCAGATAACAAGGGGGAGGGATCAGACAATGACAAGAGCACATGCTCAACATGACAAAACCCACATGTGCACACAAGACAGGACAGGCATGTGACAGCTGGACCCTTCACTGGGAACTGAAAGTAACTCACTCCCGCTAAATCTTTACTCTTTGAATTCTTGCACTATGTCTAAAAGTTTGCTAAAAAATATTTCTAGATGGATCCTTTGCGACTTTGCCAACCACAGATTCTGGATTTTTTTTAGAGAAATTGCAGAATTACAATAGTATATTTATATTATGTCAAATATTGACTTATATCTTACTAAGATGCGATTATAGTTTATCCATTATATCCCCAAATGGACCATGGTGAACATATTTAGACAGTTTGCGAACCCTGCTTTGTTTTCAGACAGTTTAATGTAACTTTCAAAAAAGTTCAGTACAAATGTTATGGTCACTCATCAACGGCAGCTGTCACAGTTGCTAGGTGACAAGAACAGTCCTTTGTAGGTTAGACCGTCCCATTTCACAACACTCGTTCCAACCTTCACAGCTTTCGAAGGATGCAGCCTCTGAATTGGGATACAGCTATAGACCTTTTCTCTAGCAAGGAAGCATTGATTTAAAAAAAAAAATCACCTTTTTACTGTAATGGCAGCCATTTTATTGCAAGCCCATTTTGCCAGCAGTGAAGAACCCCTTTAAGTCTATATAATACGTCTCATGCACCTGACAGAATGTTTAAGCATTTATACAAACATAGCAACCATCCAGATGACACTGGTAACCACTCAAAATACCTTAGTACTACACATTGTGGCAGTGAATTAAAATACATATTTAACTTTTTATATTTGTATGTGCGCAAATAGTCTTTTTATGCACGATGACAGGGTTAGTAGAGAGGTCGAGAGGTCAGTAGAGAGTTTTGTCATGCATTAGGTGTTTATCAGATCACAGGAGCCCTATACTTGCTGTGAAGATGTGTAAGAAAAGTAAAAGGAACACAACGTCTGTCGTGATAAAGGAGACTCCCAGAGGAATCACTCTGAGCTGTACAGCCTGTGGGTGGGAAAACTAAGCACATCATTCTGATGGGCAATTCCTGGAGTGGTCTTTCCATGAAAGACTCCTCTGTCTTTAATGAAGATTGTGCCATATGTGAAGCCTTCAAAAATGATGCTGAATAACAGAAATGGGTAAACAATAAACATATTTATAGTTATTTGGTTGCTAGGGTTTAGCAAAGAAGTCTGAGCATGTTTTAGTGCTCAGATATGCAGATTGGAATTATTATTTTTTTTAACCAAACTTATTTGCCAGAAGAAAATCATAGTCTGATCACTTTATTTATTTTAACAAGCAGGTAATACAATTTAGATTAATAATATCAGTCATATTTGTATTAATATTTTGAATAAGCAGCTTGTATTTCATCCTTAGTTTAATTTTTAGTAATTTTGTTTTGTGTATTTTTTTTTAAAATATTTTTTATATTACAATCTAGGTTTAATTAATTTCAGGTTTAGTTTTCAATTGCTCCAGTAAGTGCTTTAAACAACTTATTGCAGTTAATTACCAAAGCAACATTTCTAATTTTCATTTAGGTTTTTATTTCAATTTATTAGATTTATTTCATTATTTCAGTTAGCAAAAATACAGCAATAAGGCATAACATTATGACCTAATATTCTTAACATTGTGTTGGCCCCCTTTTGCTGCCAAAACAGCCCTGAACTGTCGAGGAATGGACTCCAAGATGTGCTGTGGTATCTGGCACCAAGATATTAACAGCAGATCCTTTAAGTTCTTTAAGTTAAGGGTGGAACCTCCATAGATCGGACTTGTTTGTTCAGCACATCCCACAGATGCTCCATTGGAATGAGATCTGGGGAATTTGGAGGCCAAGTCAATGCCTACATTTTGTTGTTGTGCTCCTCAAACCATTCCTGAATCATTTTTGCTTTGTGGCAGGGCGCATTATCCTGCTGAAAGAGGCCACATAGGTGGTACATGTCAAAGTAACATCCACATGGATGGCAGGACCCAAGGTTTCCCAGCAGAACTTTGCCCAAAGCATCACACTGTCTCCGCTGACTTGCCTTCTTCCCATACGCATCCTGGTGTCATGTGTTCCCCAGTAACAAAAACGTGATTCATCAGACCAGGTCCCCTTCCTCCATTGCTCTGTTGTCCAGTTCTGATGCTCACGTGCCCACTGTTGGCGTTTTCGGCGGTGGACAGGGGTCAGCATGGGCACCCTGACTGGTCTGAGGCTATGCAGCCCCATACGCAACAAACTGTGATGCACTGTGTATTCTGACACCTTTCTATCAGAACCAGCATTAACTTCTTGAGCAATTTGAGCTCCAGTAGCTCGTCTGTTTGATCAGACCACACGGGCCAGCCTTTACTCCCCACGTGCATCAATGAGCCTTGGCCACCCATGAGCCTGTCGCGTGAACACCCCACAAGAGTTGCAGTTTTGGAGATGCTCTGACTCAGTTGTCTAGCAATCACAATTTGGCTATTGTTAAACTCGCCCAAATCTTTATGCTTGCCTATTTTTCCTGCTTCTAACACATCAACTTTGTGGAAAAAATGTTCACTAACAAGTGCCGTGATGAGGAGATAATCAGTGTTATTCACATCACCTCATAATATGCCTGGTCTGTGTATATTTTAGTTTTAGTTAACAATAATAACCCTGCTTCAATATTTGACACAAAAAAGTATATGCTGGCATAATTTATTCACCCTCCTATCATTCCAAACTTGTATGACATTCTTCTGTGAAGAAATTTTAAAGAATGCTACAACGGTTAAACATCATTGAACCCCAATTACTTTTATTTTACATTTTTTAAATGTATTTGTTTTCCACAGAAGAAAGACAGTCATACAGGTTTGGAACAACATGAGGAAGAGCAAATGAGAAGCCTAATTGTTTAGGTGAACTATGACTTTTTAAGAGTTGTTTGAACTAGTCACTTGATTTGACAGGGCTCAATGCACTGTTGCGTATCCGAATCAGGATTGCCGGAAATATTAGGCTACGATTCACAAGGCCATTCCATTTGACACATCATAACGAGAATGCAAATCAAAACCCAGCCCAATACTGCATTCAAACCCTTCACTGTTTCCACGTGAATGCGCTCAAATTACAATCAACTCTTTCCCATTTACCGGTAAGAAACGAGGCGAGGTGAGCGCGCAGTCATTGTTTGCGGTCGGGATTAATCAGCATCGATAAAATGTGGGGGGATTAATGGGATACCTAGCCGTTGCCATGGAGACTCAGTCGACGCGGACACCTGTGAATTAATAACCGCCTGCCGGCGAACAACTACAGCCGAAGCTTTAATTAGAGAATGGGGAGGGAGGACATGACAAACGGTGAAACGTATTTGGGCATCCCTTTTAACGCACTGCTTCCATAAAATCAAAGAGAATTATCTCACAAATGAACAGGTGTCCAGGGCCTCAAAGTGCCAGGGCTATATCCTCTCAATCTTTTCATGTTATTCAAGACGCGAACACCTCTGTTAAATTCCAGTTGTCTGTCTGCACCCATGATTTATTTAGAGCGAATTAAAGACCAAGATCTATCTATTTTCAGTTATCTAGTTTCTTCTTTCGCTCCTTTCTGTGTGAAGTTCACGACTGTTCCAAAAACTAGTGAGCTGCCTAAGTAGGACGCACTTTGAGGATCATCGATATGCTGCCTTCAAAGATATTTTAAAAGTAATGATTTCCCCAAAAATTAAAAGTTCTGTCATTTACTCAAGTTGTTCCAAACCTGTATGACTTTATTTATTCCGTGGAAAACAAAAGAAGATATTTAGGGTCCACTTTTGGGTCCAAACAGCATGAATCATCTCTCTGCACTGGCTGCCACTTGATGCCCGCATCAAGTTCAAGGCCCTGACACTCGCTTATGGATCCACCACAGGCTCGGCACCAGCATATTTCGACTCGTTCCTACGAAGTCACACTCTACCAGAAGCCTTCGCTCAGGTAAGGAGCGTAGGCTTATGGTACCATCACAGAGAGGCATGAAATCCCTCTCCAAAACTTTTTCATTCACCGTTCCTGGCTGGTGGAACAATCTTCCTACCTCCATCCGGACGGCAGAATCACTGTCATCATTCAAAAGACAGCTAAAAACTCATCTCTTTCGTGAGCACTTAACCTTATCATAAAAAAAATAAAATAAAAAAAACTCTTCCTCTATTTCTCTTTTTTTCCTTCCTTATTCTAGCTTAAGCTTATTCTATGTAATGTCCAAAACTTGGTATTTAAGGCACTTTTTGCGTTTTTCGCCTATTCATGACCGATCGCTTCCTGTACTCCTATGTTGTAAGTCGCTTTGGATAAAAGCGTCTGCTAAATGCCTAAATGTAAATGTAAAATGAAACAGTCGAAATATCTTATACGTGAGTATGAGAAAACAATGACATCATTTTGGGGGTGAACTATCACTTTAAGGTATTGTCACATGGGTGATTCTATAATTGCAGGTATACATTTGTAGCCTGACGTGGTAAAACTCAATTCTAGTCAGAATATGAAAAATTGCCAAACAAATTGTGGGCGGGGCTGAATTCGGCTGGCATCCAGGCTAATACATTTGGTGTCCATAGTCAATATTTTTATATTATTATATAATTATTTGAATAATTTGTTACTCATTGTCATGGATCACAAGATGTTACAGGCCATAACATTATAATATTGTCTGTAAAAAGTGTCTTAGGCCTATATAGCTGAAAATCAGGCTTTCTTGTATTATTTTACTGCCAATGTCTCTTTAGCGGTTTCATTACATTTAAGGTGCTGTCCCCGAAGGTGCAGTCACGTTTACAGTTTTTGGGTGAATTTTCTCAGGTTAAATCCAGTAATATCTGTAGGAACCCATGTGATTGGAAATCAGATTCCCCCATGCAAATTTTGCATCTGGTTCAAATTTTGTAAAGTGAAATCGCTACCTGTCTGATAGAAAGCTGCTTGGTTTGCAGTGATTTATGTGAGCTAGGCTTCATACTATCTGCAAATTTCACCAAACATTTGCTAATGTGACTTTACCTTGCTGATGTCACATACAGAAACAACAGAATTATGTGAAAATCCCATGATTATGCTCTAAATTAGTGCAGTACTGCGGACATGTGAATCAGTCCATAGTGCATCTGGGGTTTTGTTGAAAAGAAGCCAGTGAATGGGATTTATTTGTGGCTAGGCCACTATTGTGACAGGCTGCTTTGACGTCATGTGCGATATACATGGAAACTTCCACCACATCCGCCAGGAAGAGTGGCAGGTGTTTCTCCGACCTCTTATCAAGAGTGAGCTGTTCTTTATGGAGGGCAGAGTTGGAAAAATACATTTTGCTTTCTTTTTTTGCACAATCATTTGATTCGACTTGCCTGGTTGCCTGGACAAGCCAGATAACTTTAGAGAACAGGAGAAATAGTTTTGCCCTATAAAACATAATACTTATATCGAAAATATGATCATAATTCTAGTCAGCACATCCATCTATGTATCTATCTATTTATCTGTCTGTCCGTCCGTCCGTCTGTCTGTACACATACATAAATTATTAAATACATCATTAAAGTGTCAATAAAAAATAAAATCATTAAATTATTAAATGACAAAACACATTTTAGTATTACAGAGCATCCGGAAAGTATTCACCGTGCTTCACTTTTTGTTATGTTACTGCTTTATTCCAAAATTTTCCTCAAAATTCTACAAACAATACACCATTATGACTACGTGAAAGAAGTTTGTTTGAAATTTTTGCAAATGTATTAAAAATAAAAAAATCACATGTACATAATTCACAGCCTGACATGTGACATGTGGAAAAGCTGCAAAACTGCAGATTTTAGAGTGGCCTTTTACTGTGGCCAGCCTAAGGCACACCTGTGCAATAATCCTGCTGTGTAATCAGCATCTCAATATGCCACACTTGTGAGGTGGATGGATTATCTCGGCAAAGGAGAAGTGCTCACTAACACAGATTCAGACAGATTTTGAACAATATTTGAGAGAAATAGGCTTTTTGTGTACATAGAAAAAGTCTATATGTGTGTGTGTGTGTGTGTGTGTGTGTGTGTGTGCTGTTTGGCCTAAATTAAACATATGAAATAATACAGTAATAAAACATTACTAATATTTTTAATGGTAATAAAAAGTGGTAAAAATGTTTACCAAAATTACAAAGTTAATTACAAATATTTTTACTACAATAAATTGAATATCATTTCATAACAGTCCCTTTTAAAGAGTCCATATTATGCACTTTCACAAAGTCTTGATTTTGTTTTTGGGGTTTACTTGCTCAAAAATACCTTATTTTTCATGTTTTTTGTTGCAGCACCTCTTTCCCTAGTTTGCCAGTAACGCTCTTTTTAGTTTCTGTCTTTATGAAGCCCCTCCTTCTGAAAAGTGATCTGATTAGTCAGCTGGACCAGTGTGTTGTGATTGGTCAGCATCTTCTAGTATGTTTCGGAAAAGCCACGCCCCCTTACATTAACCGTGAGTTTCAACACACTACTAGCAACTCAACCTTACCCCTTTTTTGCATATGTCTTGGGCTGAAGTTATTTAAATTAGGGATATTGTGATGTGATTGCTCCCGGAAGAAGTTTGCTCAAGAGTGAACTTTGCGCTTTGTAACTTTGCAGACCCTTGGTCAAACAGCAATCTTACACACTAAAGAAAGTTTAAATAATAATAAAGCACAATAAGTCATTTTTTATGGATTTGACTGCTGGAGACAATCATGTTAGGTTCATTTTATGGCTGATAAACAAAAACATGGGAAACATTTGTGTTTCTACAGTGTGGAAAGTGTCATCTTATTCATTACACAACACTGCAAAGCTCACCAGGAGGAGGCAATCGAATGAATCAGCACGATGCTGTGATTATTACTGCTATGATCATAAGCAGCGTGAAGCCCTGATGTTTCCTCTTTTATGGAAAACACTGAAAGAGCTCGTAGCACACAGCTGTGCACAGTGAGCACCAAGGGTGAAACACAACCTCCTCCGGAGAGCACAACTATTCCAGTCTTGTTCCAAGAAAATTGGTTTATTGGAGTCTCTGCAGTCAATAGCATAAAAACAATAAAATACGCTGTATAGCGTCAGCGATGACCTAACTACTGACATGAAGTCCATACCCATTCTAAATGACCGAAATCTAAAGATAGAAAGAAAACAAGTTCATATGAGCTATCAAACAGCTAATCGTGATGTGCAAATGCAAATGGGGCTGAGGATTTGATGTCTGCTAAAACTAGTAGTTATTTAGCACAGAGAGGGACGAGAGAGGGGGAAAAACAAATTTAATTTACCCAAAATTGCTGCTGCATCTGAACAAAAATGAAAAGGTGGCTGTGAGGGGAAATGTTCATTATTTGCTGAAAAGACGGGAGATGTTTGCTTCCCCGTGTCATTATTCGGCTGTTGTACAGAGGCTAATTTCTGCTCTGCCTGTCTGTGATATGAGAATGAGTGTGTGTGTGTGGGGGGTGAAGAGTGTGGTCATTCTCGATGCTGAGAGAGTGATTAACACAACAAAGACGGCGTCAGCGCGAGATGCTCTCGCTGAGCAATCATAACAGTTCCTCAGACCCATGGTGACTTAACATTAAGTCTGCATGCATGCATCTCCTGATCTGAATATGGCAATCTTGGAAAGGTCAACATATAGTTTTCGCAGTTTATAGTCCTATAGGTCATATGACACAGTATGTGGGCGTTTAAACTACATTCATGCACCTAAGGTTTTTTATACTATCATTTTCTTTTTATTTAAGCTATATAAAGGTCACTTTAAAACTGTATTTACCTTGCCTTTTACTGTTTTACCTTGCAGTAGTAAATATGAAGAAAAAAACATCTATCCATCAGTAAATATAAATAAAGAGTGAAATAAACATACACCATTTCATTATTTATTATTAACAATTATTCATATAAATTTTACAGAAATTATGGTTAGTGGTGAAAATTATTTCCACCATGACCAGATTACCCCTTATAATGTTGTTTTTTTATTTTTTCTAAAAGTTAGTATGCTAGTTTACCAAGCAGTGAAGAAAGCGCAGAACAATTATGATAAATATAATTTGTGGACAGAATATGTTTATTTTTGCATAATTTCCAACCCAATCTCATGAGAAAATATAACTATTTTACTAGTTGGTGATTTGGTATTAATTTGTCCAAATTGATTTTCACGAAACATAAAAATTTCATAAACTAAACTATAAGTATACTGCTATAAGTATTTGACTAAACTATCAGTTTCCTAATTAGTTCACTTGTAGTAGTTTCAGTACAAACAAAAAACTTGGTTGTAAACTAGTTTTTTACTCAAAGTTTACTACTGTTAAAAGTATACTTTTATACACTAAAAAGTGGACCAATTTAGTCCTAAGAGGTATTGAAACAGTACACTTACAAGTATACTGGTAGTAGGCCTTACTACATAATGTATTCTTAAAATATACTTGAGCTTTACTTAAGTATACTTATAAAATAAACTTAAAGTATACTTATTTTTTGTAAGGGTAACCATCAGTGGGTCATAAGCAGATCATTTAAAAAAGCACAAGTGAGATTGTAGGAATCTACCAAAATGTAAAATAATTACAAATTGTGTTGGGATGTGTCGATTATGAAAAATGTGACAGTATCATTTGTGTGTATTTATGAATGAAAGTAGCATCGTTAAGATAAAAGAGTCGGCCATTTTAGTCTCACTCTAATAAAAAAAGAATCTATCAAAACGGATTTTCCCAATGTTCTCCTTCCATAATATCCCTTTAAATATCCAAAGTTCCCAAATGACATCATCCTCCTGGAAGTTACATCATTTTGGAGGGAAATCAACACAGTAATTATTGGCAATGGATTTTTATTAATTTTGTGGTTTATGTTTTTTCTCACTTTAAAACATTCCAGCCTTTAATTTTTTTTATCAAAAGCTAAATAAGCAAACTCTGAGTAAACCTTGGTTAATTTTAGCTCATTGAATTGTTAATTATATAAATACACTCACCTAAAGGATTATTAGGAACCCCATACTAATACTGTGTTTGACCCCCTTTCACCTTCAGAACTGCCTTAATTCTACGTGGCATTGATTCAACAAGGTGCTGAAAGCATTCTTTAGAAATGTTGGCCCATATTGATAGGATAGCATCTTGCAGTTGATGGAGATTTGTGGGATGCACATCCAGGGCACGAAGCTCCCGTTCCACCACATCCCAAAGATGCTCTATTGGGTTGAGATCCAGTTGACTGTGGGGCCATTTTAATACAGTGAACTCATTGTCATGTTCAAGAAACCAATTTGAAATGACTCGAGCTTTGTGACGGTGCATTATCCTGCTGGAAGTAGCCATCAGAGGATGGGTACATGGTGGTCATAAAGGGATGGACATGGTCAGAAACAATGCTCAGGTAGGCTGTGGCATTTAAACGATGCCCAATTGGCTCTAAGGTGCCTAAAGTGTGCCAAGAAAACTTCCCCCGCACCATTACACCACCACCACCAGCCTGCACAGTGGTAACAAGGCATGATGGATTTATGATCTCATTCTGTTTACGCCAAATTCTGACTCTACCATCTGAATGTCTCAACAGAAATCGAGACTCATCAGACCAGGCAACATTTTTCCAGTCTTCAACTGTCCAATTTTGGTGAGCTCGTGCAAATTGTAGCCTTTTTTTCCTATTTGTAGTGGAGATGAGTGGTACCCGGTGGGGTCTTCTGCTGTTGTAGCCCATCCGCCTCAAGGTTGTGCGTGTTTTGGCTTCACAAATGCTTTGCTGCACACCTCGGTTGTAACGAGTGGTTATTTCAGTCAAAGTTGCTCTTCTATCAGCTTGAATCAGTCAGCCCATTCTCCTCTGACCGCTAGCATCAACAAGGCATTTTCGCCACAGGACTGCCACATACTGGATGTTTTTCCTTTTCACATCATTCTTTGTAAACCCTAGAAATGGTTGTGCGTGAAAATCCCAGTAACTGAGCAGATTGTGAAATACTCAGACCGGCCCGTCTGCCACCAACAACCATGCCACGCTCAAAATTGCTTAAATCACCTTTCTTTGCCATTCTGACATTCAGTTTGGAGTTCAGGAGATTGTCTTGACCAGGACCACACCCCTAAATACATTTTAAGCAACTGCCATGTGATTGGTTGATTAGATAATTGCATTAATGAGAAACTGAACTGATGTTCCATAATAATCCTTTAGGTGAGTGTAAGTAATCTCTTTAGCAGGTGTTTAGCTAGCGATCAAACCTGAGGTGAGGTTTTGTACTGATGGTGGTTCTCTTAGAAAGTAAACTTGGTCCCTTGAGCAAGTTTGCCCAAGAGAATCAACAAAAAGAGTTTCCACCACTAAACGAGACCAAATGCTTGAAGCCCCAGGTGCGTTTTTCATTTCACTAACAAGTGGAATCTGTGCTCGGCTCATATAGCACGTAATGGCATCGCAACACATCACACAAGGGCCTCACCTCAGAGCGCTCATGGGAGAAGAACACGTCGGCTTCAAGCTCTCTGTTGAGATCCTCTCATCAACCTCTGATTTCCTGTCTGTTTCCTTTTTCTCTAAATCCCAGCAGTCCGACTATTTGCTCAATCGATTTCCCACTGTCACTCAAGTCGGCCTCCAGATGATTCTGCAGGCTGACAATAACAGGCCCGGATCAGTCTGAAGTGCTGTGGCTGTCATGTATGAGGTCAGTGTTCCTGTTTTCTCCTGCATTGAACATATCTTGAGATGTTTTTGAAAGAAGTCTCTCATGCTCACCAAGGCTGCATTTATTTGATCAAAAACACCGTAATATTGTGAAATGTTATTACAATTTAAAATAACTGTTTTCTATCTGAATATGTTTTAAAATATAATTTATTCCTGTGATGCAAAGCTGAATATTCAGCATATATTCTCCAGTCTTCAGTCACACCTCCAGAAATCATTGTAGTATTCTGATTTGCTGCTCAAGAAACATGTCTTATTATTATCAATGATAAAAACGGTTGCTAAATATATTTGTGGAAACCAAAATATTTGATGAATAGAAGTTCAAAAGAACAGCATATATTTGAATTGAAATGATTTCTACGATTCTAAATGGTTTACTATCATTTTTGATAAAGGTAATGCATCCTTGCTGAATAAAAGTATGAATTTGTCATTTCTCTTCAAATGACTGTCTTTTCCAACTTTGCATATTTGCCAATCAATGTATGTTAAAAAACTTTTGTAAATAAAACAACTTTAACATTCTTGAAAAATTATAATAAATAATTATAAAATTACATTTTCTAACAATATTGTTATTTGTAATACTATAGATAACATTGATTACAGTTTTAATGGATTAATATAATATCAATACATTTTAATTGATTTCAAATTGACTGAAATGCAGATTCATTAATAAGTTAATCGCATATATCAATTCGTAACTCATTTAACTTCTATAATGTGACATTTCTGAATGAAACTATTAGCAATACAGATCATTAAAAGAAGAAATCTTATATTATTAAAGGTAATTTATTTGCATGTTGTGTATCATTCAATTTATTGTGCATATCATGTTTGTCATGAATATTGTTTTGCTTCACTTTTGTTTTTCATTTCAAAACGTTAATTTTTATTTTTAACTATTTTCTTAAGAATAAATTAGCCTATTAGCTTTATTTATTCTCTTGTGCATGTGGTCATTTATCTCATTAATTCCATTTTTTTAGGGTGCATTTACACAATTACAATGTACCTAAAAACTTTTTTCCATGTTGTCTGTACACCAAACATTTTACACATGCAAACCTTGTCAAAACGATCTCGAAAACGGCTAAAAACGCGGTATTATTTATGCTAGGCCAGTAGGTGGCGATGTCACTTCGTAAAGAAACACTAACGTTACATGTAATACGCATACACATTAGGGATGTGCCCGAAGTCTAAATTCAAATTCGGAACGGTACGGAAAATGAATAACGCATTCTACGGAGCCCCTAAATGCACATGGTTAGGCTAGCTGCGGTAGTCGGTTACAAAACATCAGATAGTGAAGGGACTGAGGAGATGACTGAAAGGATGATGTCGGATTTGGTGCTCAACAGATCCTGAGCGTCATTGACAAATATCTTGTAAAGTGTGTGGTCATTCAACCGCACCATACACAGGACATGTGACTGCAAATTGGAAAGTTGCCCGCAAATTATATACGTAAAATATAATTACCAAACTATACACTGTAAGTGCGAAAGTCAATTTTTTTATCCTCCCATCTCATATTTTTTTCCATCACAATGTCCCTTTAGGAGCTATGTAGAATGCGTAATTTTCTTTCCGAACATAGTATTCGGCTTCAGGCACATCCCTAATATGCATCAGAGGTGGAAAGAGTAACAAAATATTCTACTCAAGTAAAAGAAATTTTACTTAAGTACAAGTAAAATTACTGGCCTAAAAATGTACTCAAGTAAAAGTAAAAAGTAGCTCATTTAAAATGTACTCAGAGTAAAAGTTACTTTTTTAACAGTGGGGGTGGGGGACTCTCCCCTGTAGGGTTGTGATAGAATGAGATTTTCACGAAATGACAACTATCTCAGAAAACATCATGGTATTAAACAATTATTTAATAAATAAACTGTACCTATTATTAAATTATGGTTAGTTAAAATGATGTTAAATGAATGAAGATGATTGGTCTTTCTTTTTTTTTTGGTTGAACAAATGCTTTATCATAAACTTAAAACCATTTGTTTGTTTATTAAAAATTCAAAAAACATGTCTAATAAACTAAATTCAATAAATTATTATGAATTAGATTAACAACTTAATTTTATCATTAATTCATTAAAATGTTTAAGAATAATAGAGTCCTGTATGTAGTAGACGGAGCAGCTCATTCACAGAGACTGAACAAGCAGATCATATCTTCATATAGCAATGTTTTGTGCTTTAATATTTACAGACAATGTCGCGATTTTATTTATTCTTTCGAGTTATTCGTTCATCCATCAGTTTGTGTATATTACGTGAATCCTACGTTATAATGTAAAGGTAATGTTCATGACTGGATACCGGGATTCCCTCTGCGTCACAGAAATAATTCGGCCTTAAGTTATAAACATACCTTTATCTGCACAGAGGGATGTGTGCCCGAACATGTTCTATATGTTTCTTCATTTGCATCCATATTTTGTGCACATTTGATATCCTCCAAGACAGCACCACGTTATTTTTTTCAATATCCAAAGTATTTCCATACTGGCCAGGGGCTCACGACGGTGTTTTGGTTTCTGCGTCACTGACGTCTGTCTTGTTCGTTTCCATCTGATATTTGCGCGCTTGTTCTCTTCCGCGTCCCGCGCCCTCTATTCAATATAGTCGTTTCCGGATCGCGTTTTTTCCTCCCCTTTGCATTAATGATTTATTTTTACTCAGTAACGGATGTGGTTTAAAATGTAGCGAAGTACAATACTTCAATCAAAATGTACTTAAGTAAAAGTAAAATTACAGCTTTTTAAAACTACTTAAAAAAGTAGAAGTAAGCTACACAGAAAAACTACTCAATTACAGTAACGCGAGTAGATGTAATTCGTTACTTTCCACCTCTGATATGCATGATGTCACTCTATTTACAAATTCGTATTTTCGTTGTTTACACAGACGGAATCATTTTCAAAAACGTGCTCTTTGAAACCCATTTACTAAAGTTTGTGTATACAGCCCCTTATTTTATCAGTCAAGGTGAACTTTTTGGTCAGGTTTTACTTTTAATCTCCCTCTTATCGTAGCTTCCCTCTTGTGTCGATCATAATCTCGCTTTGAAATCTCTTGTCCCGTTTTAGCAACTTTGGGGCGGCTGTGAGAGGATTAGCTTTATTTCAGATTCCCTCTGTTGGCGGCATGAAATCCCTGCTGGCAGTTGTATTGATTTCCATTCTATTAAGGAAACTCTGTGATTTCCTGCCAGTAGCTGGCCAATAACAGCTTGGCTTTTTATTGCACCTGACAAAGAAAATGTTTGCTTTGCTCCTTGTAGTGATTCCTCAAGGGGTAAAATCTGATGACGTGGGCTTGAGCTCTCACAGCTGTGCTTTTAAGGTAAGTGCCGAGATGTTGTTTCCTATTTGCTCACCTGTCGCTTCTCTGACATTCATTTGCTCTTTGATTGTCCTTCATCTTTACTTCTCTTCTTCTCTGCCTCCGTTGGGACAAAACTGTGTAAACATGCACCTTTGAAAACACTCTGGAGCTATGCTGACAAATTTTCTGTTTCCTCACATCTTTAAAAAGGACACAAAGCATCATAAAAATAGGTTAGCTTTAGTCATTTTGTTACGTTATGTTTTTTTTTTTTTTACTTCATCGGAATGGTACGAAAGTTGATAAAGGTTTTGGCACTTGCTATGTGAACATACAAAAAAATCATGGACATGATTCGAAAAGGTTACATTTTCCTGAAATATTAGTCACACTTTTACTGTTCGCGAACAAAAATGTCCGCGTTGGAAACGAATGGGAGACGAATTTCATCTAGTGGAGACTTTTGGTACTGCGTCCAAACAAAATCTTCCTGAAAGCTTAATTTTTAAGATATCAAGCTCAAATTTGGAACACAACTTGTTTAGATTTATGGCTTAGATTTGAAAAAAAAATTGTTTTTGAAAATATATATTTCATAGAAATGTAAAAAAAAATGTGTGCATTTTCTACAAGCATTCAAGATTTACGACACTACAATTTGGAAATGTCATTTTCAGGTATATGCTTAAAAAGTGAATAAATGGATTATAACTACAGCATAAATATAATTTAGTACCATAAAATCCCCTAACAATACAAGAATGATCGTCTGTCATTTTTGAACGACACGCGAAGAGGTTAAGACGCTACTGATCAATATTTATATGTGAATAAAAGGCAAAATTTAATCAGTCATGTCTCTTTAGAAAAAGTGGACTAAACCGCTCAATTCATATAGATTCATTTTGTGAACTTTTCTTTATTTTATGAACTTTTTTAAAGAGCCAAAGTGGTAGTTGCATAGACTGTCAATGGAGGGACAGAAATCTCCTACAGGTTTGGAACAACATGAGGGCGAGTAAATGATGACGATTCTTTCATTTTTGGGTGAACTAACCCTTTAATATACCAAAAAAGGGAATGAAAATCCATACTTTTGCCCTGATAACCAGTTGGCTGTTCTGCCCTGCTTCTTCAATTCCCAGTCGTCCTTTTTCCATCCCTCTCACCAATCATTTCAACGCGTCCTCCTCTGGGTCCTACTTTAATTTCTTTCCTGATTTGCTTCACCCATCTCATGATCCACCTTCGCTCGAAAGCGAAGAGAGCAAATCTCAATGAGAGATCTCTCAAACACATTCTCTATCTTTCTCCCCATCCACTCTATTTCTCATCCCCCTCTGCCAGACTCTCAACGCTGGATTTCTGTGACTTACCGAAGCTCTAAAAGCAAGCGGCATTAGATGCTGAATGCTGTGCAGGATGGCATGACTGAATGAATAAGCTTGAGAAGTGATTTTATATCTTTATTATAATCTAATATGGCTAATGAAGCTCTATTTCACCTCACCAGACCCTGTTGCTTTCATCAGCTCTAATGGGCGTCAGTAAAGGCAGAATGTGTGAAGAAAAGAGAGACTCGGGTCAAAGGAGCACACAGTGTTGTGGAGCGATTTGCAATATGCTGGTATATGCATCTGGAATACACGCTAAAAATCGCTGGGTAAATTTGGACAGAACCCATTTTAACCCAGCAGGTTGGGTTATACACTTTAACCCACTAAAGTAATTTCATTTTGACTAAAAGCTGGGTTAATTTGACCTCATAAATGGTTACTATTTCCATTTTTCTTGTATCAAATTATATATATATATATATATATATATATATATATATATATATATATATATATATATATATATATATATATATATATATATATACATACATATTTCAAATATAAATTGTTTCCATATAATATATTAATAAAAATAGTCTATTTATTAAATTAATGGACATTAAACAAAAGATCTAGATAAAATAAATGTATTTTATGGCAATTAACAACATAAAACATTTAGTAAATGGCAGGAGTTGCAGATTCAGTGGTAAGAAGAAAACTGTTATCAGTACGGTATGAACTGTCTATTCTGGTTCAATAGATGACAATATATTGCGTTTGCTAAGAGATATTAAAGAAAAAAAAGCTTTCTGTCTCCTCTGTCCGACATTATGTCCGTCAAACGCGTGGCACCAGTGTTGCTCCCATTATAATCAACCATGTAAGTACAGCAATGGCAGCTGATTTTTTTAAAGGAGTCCTTGATTATGATTTCACTTTTTTAGTTAGTGTGTAATGTTGCTGTCTGAGCATAATCAACGTCTGCAAATATACGATGCTCAAACCAAAATGAGATATTTTCTTTTACAGAAATAGCTTTTTAAGGACTACAACAAACGGCTGTTAGGGAGTACAAGTTTCTTCGCAGGTTGATGACATCACAAACCCTACAATTTACATAAACCCTGCCCCCAGGGAACACAGAACAAAGGGGGTGAGGCCATGTTGAGAAGAGGTGCTTTACTGTAATACAGTACGTAACACAAATGCATTAGCATGTCATAAAAGCAAGATGACAACATAAGTCATAACCATAATTAAACTAAACTATACATGTTCTATCTTCATGAAGCATATATTGTCTGGCTCTGTAGGCTCAAGCAGCTAATTTGCATTTAAAGAGACACACAAGAACAGCGGGTTTTAGCTCACCCTCAAATAGTGAAAATTTTATCATGCTATAAAAATGATCTCTGGAGTATTTTGAGCTGAAACTGCAAATATACACTCTGGGGACATCAGAGACTTATTTTACATCTTAAAAAGGGGCATAATAGGACCCCTTTAATTCTGGTTGTGCTGAAATGCATTGCAGCTGTTGTTGTGACTTTCTTAAAAATGGGAGATGATACTTTAATATGGCCGCATCGAATCTCTCATTTGGCCTGCAATGCAATCGAACCTAGCAGATGTGAAATAATGTTATTAAATAGCTAAATGTAAAAAGTTGAAACTTACAGATGTTTTATTTTATTTTATTTTTTTATCTGTACAGTAGGCATAAGCTTATTTGATATGAATGTAAACCTTAAAGTTATTCAGGAAGATCACCCCATGTAGTTTTCTCAGGACAGGAAACAAACTGACCGCTGATAAACCGATCCGGTTTAGTCCAGTTTGGCAAACCAGTGGGTTACTAATATAACCCAGCAGGCTGGTATAGTTTGTGAGGAGGTGCATCATTTCTACTGTCAATGAAACTTGACCCAGCAGTGGGTTACACAACAATGTGAAAATAACCCAACAATATGACCCAATAGGCAGAACCCAGCAATCTGTGTAAAAAAGTGAGTGTATGCTGTATTTATTATTCACTGGAAACCATAATTGAAATGCTATTTTGAATATATTAGTTATTTCTAATAATACAAATATGTTGTTTCTTCTTCTCTGCAGTTATTATGGAATTTTTTTGTTGCTCTAAAATTTTGGGTTGTACATTTGTTTATAACTATCATCACCCTACATTTCTCTCTCATCTCAGGATGTTCACCAGTAAAGGACATCAGGACTACAGATGGTTCTGCCTGCTTCAGTGACAGTGTCCATACAGGCAGAGAAGATCAGAGAGCGATGGATGGACGTCGAGCCAGGCGTGTGGCTATTTATCTCTCCAGCTGTCCCCAGTCTGAGCCTTTGTTGATGCTCTTTTTATGCGGTTTTCTTGTTTTTTATCCTTCTCTGTTTGCTCTTTAGATGGCCTTGTTTACACCGTTTGGGTTTAGAAAACGTAAATGTTCATCTTTCAATTCTGCTGTGCTGTAATTGGTCCCATTTTTCCATTTTCCGAGTAAATCAGTGTGGGTGTGCTGGTGAGGATTTCTGTGGCTGAGAAGATGAAGTTGCTACAATTCTAACATTTGACTAATTAGATTTCTTGAGATGAAAGTGGCTTTGTGTGAATTTGTGTGTGCGTGTCTCCATGTGTTTGGCTCATTATCACACTATCATATGGCTTCCTCATTCTGGAAGGGGAAAAGGAAAATCTACTGGGGAATATCAGCCACAAGAGTGGAAAATTATAGTTACAATATTCTCATGGAATTTCTAATTATAACACAATATCAATTTTGATGATTGCCCCCATAATTGTTAATGACTGGGGGTTTAATTAGATGAATATATATGCTTTTCTATTTGCAATGTTTAATAAATCAAGATGGGAATACCTTGAATGTCACAGAATACAATTCCCTTTAGATTATCATGAATAATTTAGTTACAGCATTGGGGTTGTTCATTCTTTTTGTATCACTCCACTTTGTCTTTGTTCGCAGTGTGGAGTTGTATGCCTTATGTTAATGCAATATCTATGCATTTTCAACATTGTGCATTATTTTAAGCCACTATTTGTGGCTAACTATTATTTTAAAAGAGTACTTTATATGTAGTTGGTCGACTTTTTGTTAGCAGCTTGTAGTGTAGCAAACATATTTTTAGCTGTTAGCTGTTGACAAGTTTATAGCAAGCTACTTGAGTAACAACATAGCCTATGTGGTTTAATAGCACAGATGCACTGCACTAGCAAAGCATTAGCATTTACACTTGGGTAGAAGGCATTTCTGGCATAACAAAAGAGTTCAGGAAAGCATAAATAACAGAATGGCGAACACCTCTGCCCAAACACAATTGTCTTAACTTCTTATCACAACAACTTTGAGTTCTACAACTCCAGTAATGGCACTGACTGTAGGGAACTAGCCATTTAGCATTAGCCTCATGCTATCCTCAGTGCCCCAAGGCTGACAAAGATCTCCTTTTCCTGTCTATAAACTCTCCTGATTTTGCGGCCCATCACTGTAAGTGCTGGCTAATGTCTCATTGAAAAGGTCAACTAGGCTTTTAAGCCTCCCTGTAGACCTGCTGACAGAACCAGCCTTGAAATTACAGAATACATTAAAACAGATTGACCTTACCTCCGAACTCCATCAAGAAGAAAATTACTTATGTGTACAGATTAGAAAACACTCTTTCCTGTTCGGTGTCTGCTTTAAAGTCTGTGTGGGTTCATATTTCTGTGTATAAATACATATTTATGTGCTTTTTGTCTCTATCTGTAGGTGTGATGGTATGCGCCCTCGCTCTCTTTGTATGTTGTTAGTAAGCAAGCAAAACTTATGTTGCCATTAACAAACCGGGCTACACTGGAAACAAGTTGATTATAACATGAGCTTAATTTTGTGTCATTGCGTTGTTACCTAGCAGTGCCTTATTGGAAAGGGTTTAAGGTGGTGGGGCTGGTTTTTGGAACATGGTACATGGTTTATAAGCTGGTAGACGCCCACTAGTCTAAACCAAGATGATCTACCAGTTTTGATCTTGATTAAGGTTGTGTTCACACTTGGCAATTTTGGTTCAATAATGATCTCTGGTGTGATTGCTCTGTTATTGTGGTTCATTTGAATAAGGGTGAGTTCACACTTGTAGTTCAATTCACTTGGTTCTTTTGGTCCGGACCAAAAAAGAAAATTTCACATTTAGTCCTGGTTCAGTTAAAGGAACACTCAATTTTTTAGAAATAGGGCTTATTCAACATCTTTCCTACATTTAGATATGTGGGCAAATGCATTTTTGTCTCAGTGCATGCATTGTTTTAGTTTGGCAGGGTCGCCGCTATAGCTTAGCTTAGCATAATGAATGGAATCCTATGTTGCCAGCTAGCATGTCCTGAGTAAAAGTGATCAAAAAAAGAAAAGAAAACCCACCTAATTACTGCTTGTGGCCTGCGTATTCACAACAAATACAAATAGTGATGCAGATTAAGACTAGGCGATTTCCTAGGCAGATATTGACATGGGACTATATTATGGGGAAGCACAGGCGAAGCACTGCTACTCGGGCGCAGAGATAAAATGGAGTGTTCACACTGTCATTTTAAAGACGCAAAAACAAAGCGAAAAAACTGAAAAAACTGTTTAAACTTGCCACGTGTGAACGCTGCCATCCAAACCATGTTGCGTACTGCAAGTGGACTGAGACCACTAAAAAGATAGGTCTCGGTTCACTTCCAAACAAACTCTGGTATGGTTTGATTGAAATATAAACACAAAACGGACCAAAGACATATAAACGAAAACAGGACGTGATGTCACAAAATGCGACTCTAAAAAGGGACAGAATGCTCAGCGTACCTGTTTTTTCTCGGCATAGTCGCGATGTTGCCATCACGTTTCTTCGCAGCAGATCTTAATTTGTGTGTGTGACTGAGGGATTCTTGTCGCTGTTTTGACTCCTTTACACATTTTATAAGCTCCACAGGTTCTCAGCTGGTCAATATACAATCATACACACAACACATTTAGTCCATCACACAGCATTGTTTTGGATGTTTGGAAGTTCTGTTGCAAAATATGTCATAAAAGCAGTTTTTTCATCTTTAGTTTCAGTGTTAAAAATGACAGTGTGAACATTAAACGAAACTGGACCTAATGTATCATCTTTTGTTTGTTGTTTTTTGATCCGGAACAAAAGAACCAAGTAAACCGAACTACATTGTAAACACACCAGCTGCACAGTTAACCCATTCTTATGTAAAAACATAATTTTATGAGGTGGAGATTTCATATTTGGTGATTTGTACATAAAATAAAATAGTTATGAACTTCAATGAGAATGTGTTGGTGCAGCTGAAATTTTGGAACATAATATAATTTCTATCTGGTCCAAGCTGGTCATTTTCTGGTTAACCCATATGAAAAAATGATTAAACCAGCCTAAGTTGGTCTAAGCTGGTTTAAACTGGTCTCATGCACTCTAAAAATAGGGCACAGACAGTGCACTGTATTAACTTGATGGAATTTTCCATATTTATTTTTTACAGGTGTTTTATCTGTATTTAGAATTCTTAACTCCATTGTTGTGTTTCAGGGTTAACGGAAACGTTGGTAAAATTACTGGATAATGTCCAGGTAATAAACTGCCAGTACCTTTTCTGTTATTTTACGGTTTTATATTTTACAGTGTAGCTTGGCCAAACTGTTTTTGTTTTGTTTGTTTTTTTCTGGGTGAAAATGCCCAGAAACCGAGTCGTGGGCATGCAGTTTATCTTCATTTTGAAACCAGCATGACCCAAATCCATCACAAGTTTTTGTTTGTGTGTCCCTGTTGGGTGTCTCTCCATTACAATTAGAGTCCCTGTGTGTCTGCGGGATTCATCACTGGTATAGTGTGGCAGAAAAGGTCAGTCTCATTCACCCCCTCAAATCAAACACTCATTAATATTCAATATGGAAATACGAGAGCCCGCTCTTTCCAGCCAAAGACTGTTTCAGCTTTGTCCACCCACCAGGACTGATTTCCAGAGTGGGATTCATGTCACTAAATCATTTGTTCATACAGTGTAATAAATATAGTCCACTATATACACACTTTGAAAATCTCAGTTTAATCTATATAAATATTATTGTATTTTAATACTTGACATTTATTTTCACAGTTTATTGTGTGCAACTGATTTAGCTAATTTATATTCTACATAAATTACATTTGTCCTTCAGTTGTGGCATCATTCCCATTCCAACTAATAATTTTGCACATATTTTTTTGATACCAAGGATACAATAATGTGTGTGAAGAGCTTGAGATGTGTGAAGAAAATATATCACAGAATATTTCCAATTTTGTTCAATTCTGTGAAATTAAGTATTTAATTGCGAGTAATTGGAATAGACAATGTTATATTATGACACAAATAACATCTTGTTTTAAATAGACACACACACACGCACATGCACACACACACACACACACACACACACACAGATCAATTTGAGTTATCTGCAATACACTGGTGAATACAAAAAGTAGTTATGTTAATCAGAGGTGAATGCGATGCATTAAATAACCAAATTATTTGTTTTTGTTTTATGTCACAAGCTTAGATTATTTACAATATTAGACTTATCCTCTGCACTTATCAGAAGTTAAAGCAGCAAAAACAGATTCTGTGCCTCAAGGCAAAAAAGAGAAAACAGATAAAACTCTCCCGCCTCTATTTGGTTGGTGGCACCATTTTGTTCTCGTGATGTTTGCTTTTCCAACGACACTTGTGTCAACATTTATAACAGTTTCTCCGCAACCATTTCACAACTAGCCCAGCATTAGTAGGATAGTTTATTCATGCACCTTTCAGGATGTATACAGAAAGTCAAACAGGATGTTTAGCAACATTATTGTGGCTGACCTGAAAAGATCAAGGAAATTAAAGCTTGTGTTTTGACTAGGTTCCTTGTTAAAACATTGATTTGAAGTTTCTTTTGTATTTTAAAAGAGTTTCAGGTGTCCTTTCATCTGATACCCTTTCAAGTTTGAGATAAATGGTGTTTAATCTCTTTGATATTTTACTTCATTATCAATCAGAGGTGTTTATTTACACTTTTTATCTCCTATAAGCCATCAAGTCTTTTTATATGCAGCTCATTTCCAAAACGTTTTTCATTTTATTGAAGCTGTTATGACTGCGCTCATCACCTATAGTGACAGAACAACTGAGAGAGACATAAATAGAAAACAAGACAGACAGTGGGTGGTGCGGACGCAGTCTGTCGGGACGGGGTGAGGGCTGCGTATTTAATGCAGGTTTGTCTGCATTGTGATAATTTAGACGCTGAGGCTCAACAGGGGGACGTGCCCTGCCATTCATCTTCATTTTAATTGGGAACATTTTGTGTTTGGTGTTTCTCAGCATTAATAATCCAAAAGCCCTGAGCTGTTTTGGTTAAATCTAATTAATGGCCTCAAAACAGGTGCGTTTGCATCTCTGTGTGTGTTCCAGCGAGAGCGGAACAGACAGATTGGGTCTTAAATGAAGACAAATAGAGTAGACAAATAGAAACCATTCTCAGAATTTCAAATGTGATAGCACTCGCCTTTGCTAAACTCGCTGGCACAATGGCAATGGCACAATGGCTATGTGGTTGTAAGGGTATTCTGGGTGGTTGCTAGGTGAGCTCAGGGTGGTTACTAGAGCTGCGTTTCCAGGAACTAGGGACTTGGGGTGATACTCGGTGTGTTTTGACCGCAACCAGGGTCTAAATGAAGTTCCGGATAAAATGTCCACATCAGAAAGCCCTGCTCGCGAGGTGGTACTTTTTCAAGGTTCAGGAACTTTCGGGAGTGGGACTTGGGCGCTGAACATGCTGATTGGTTAAGATGATCGCAACATTTTATTTCAACCACAATTTTTTTAAGTCTCTTGCGATGCGTGCGGTAAGAGTTGTTTGGGGCTTAAAGTCATGTGAAAAAGAAAGGACACCCAATTGAATTGTATGGGGGGAAGTTCCCGGGACAAATTGTTCCTGGTCATTTTGGTGGAAAAGTGGCTTAGGTAGCCTAGCTAGTCAAAAGTCAAAAGTACCACCTGATTCAGGTCCCACCTTCACTCATTTTAATCAGTGAAATCAGTGAAAATGATTTGAGAAATGTAACACTTACAGTCATGTGAAAAAGAAAAGACACCCTATTGAATTAAATTCATTTTCTGTCATAATTTATTCAAGTTAAACCAAACATTTATTTTGGTGTGCTGTAGTGAAGACATGCAGATTTTGTATTTATGCCGCGTTCCACATAAAAGTGCACTGGAACGGCAGTCAAACCCGTGACTTCCCACCCGTGAACTCAGATCGATGTATTCCCAGTTACGTGCTCTGACGTCACATAGCCCGCGAAACAACAATGGCAGCCCCTACGGATATACAAATAACGTAAAATAAAAGGTAACAGCTTCTCTTGCATAATAAGCCGTTTTTTTCTCCTCTGTTTCCCTCAAATAAGCAAGGAGTAAGCACATTTGGCGATATAAATGACTGTAAATGAGCATAAACCCTGTACGGTCCTCCATGCTTTGTTTACATCTATAGCTAACGTTACGTTACCACAATTCCTGGCGCTCAGGCAATTTGGCGTGATTTTGCCTGGAACGCTTCAAAGTTGTGATTTGTGGTTTGAAGTCGTAAATTACGGACTCAAAAACCTTCCTGGAAAGCTGCATAAAATAATCTTTTGCAGTTTAATTTTCACAGACGCTAGTCCATATCACAATTTAATTAAGTGTGCAGTCCTATTTCTTATTAAGTTAAACCATTTTTTTTTTAAATTCCAAGATTCTGACCACGTTTTCTGCCTCGCAGAAATCATAGAGCCCTAACCAAGTATGAGCAATAGTAATAATTACATTTATATATTTGATTTGCAGTTCACTTTGGACAACAACAATGCCTTTACCACTAATGAAAGTAGAAAAGGAGGGAAAACTGGAGGAAAGCGATGCATGTTCATGGGAATGAAGGACTGTTTAGCTTTCATGAGGATAGTCATCAGGTATTTGCACAGAACACTGACTTTGACACTGTCCTCTCAGGACCCCTCGCCTCCCTGGGCAGTGTTACCAGGCGAATATTGATATTTTGCATACAGAAGGTGCTCAGAACATTCCTAGCTGAAGTGGAAATACACTTTCCTAACATCAGTGATGTCAGAAACTGTTTGAAAAACACACAGAGGAACTTAAAACCCGGCTCTAGCCCGTGTATTTTCTTACATTGCTTGTTCCTTCCTGTAGGCGCGTGCGTGTTTGTGTGTGTGTGTGTGTGAGACAGGACGGATTTGGCAGCGCCTTATCAGCAAATGCAGTCCGCGCCACGGTGACACCATGGCCGCCCATGCGGCTAATGCCACCAGCATCTCTCCAAAGTCACACTCTAAAGCTACCTGAACTCCAGCGGCTTGGCCACAGTAAGCTACGTATTTTATTAAAGTGAGGGCCGACGTCAATTTTCTCTTGAGCTACAGTCTATAATGTTATGTTTGGCTCAGTAAATCAACAAGAGCTTTGCTTAAACAATATTTTCTTCATGAGATTGGATATCTTCAGTCTAACCCACGTTCACAAAAATCAAGCTCACGCAGCAGGTGAATAAATCTTTCTAAATGTCACATATAATAACTCTCTGACATTCTTAAATAGGCACCAAAGTAACCATGAGATGAATTAAACCGGCTCTCAAAATGACTTGGCATGGGGATTTAGTTTTTGGCACAAATATTTAAAGAGCAACAGAGAAAAGATTAAAAAAACAAGGCTTAGCATTTTTTCATGTGCTTGAATTGATAATTCACACATACTTTCAATTCTTCATTATTTTCTCATACTCTTGTAGTTCTGAACCTGAATGCGGTAAATCAAAAAAAACAAAGATGTTTTGCAAAATGTCCAATTTTTCGATATTATGAGATAAAAAGGTAAAATTATGACAAAAAGTTTAAATGTTGGTTATTTCCTCATTTAACTTTTTTTGTCATAATTATGGCTTTGTATCTCATAATCCTGACTTTTTTCTATATCTATGTAATAAGTATGTAATAATTTTTTAATAAGTTATAATTTTTATATCATAATTATGACCTTTTGATAATTTCGATCTCATTGTATTATGTCAAGTGCGACTTATGTCCCTTTTATAATTTTGACATTTTATTTCAAAGTTATGATTAATCAAAGCATAATTTGTATTTCTTATCTGGCAAAATGGGCTTTCATATTTGTGTGAGAAACGTACTGCAAATTAAGCCATTATTCTATCGTATGGTTATGTTAGACAATATTTAAGGGAATTTATGATGCTTTTTGCTTAGCTTCAAAAGACATGAAATATAAATGTTGTGGTATTTTTGTTGTTCTTTTTGTCATCTTCATTGTACCAAAAAGAGCAGCTTGGACATCCTGCCAAACATGCTCTTTTATGTCCAATAAAAGAAAGAAAGTACAGGTTTGGAATGACGTCAGTGTGAGTAAATGATGACAGAAATGTCTTTTTTTCTCTCTCTCTTGAACCAGCCCACATTGTTGTATTCAGACTATTATCTCATCTGCCCTGATCACAGGAAATGGAGAAGGGCTGCAGAGTTTGTCGAAGAGAGCGGCAAGCACGTCTAACGAGGCGTCCCTCTGACAAGGGCAGTGAGGCTGGCTGTGCCACGGCTGTCGCGTGTAGGAAGCTGATACACACGCACACACACAAGGTGCCCAGCGGGGAGAGTGTCAGCTCAACTAACAGAGAATGACAGTCACCAGTGCCGCCGGATCACACATCAAGACGCACTTCAGTGCGTGTTTCCGGCTCGCTGTCTATTAGTGCGCGTGGGTAGGTAAACTGGTGCCATGTTTATGTATGTCAACTTTAACACCTATTATTAGGCTTTACACATAATCCGTACAAAAGCTTACCATGGCTATGTTATTTTGGCATACACCACTAAATGTGTCCATGATAAAAAAGTACTGTAACAAATATAACCCTAAACATCTGAAAACGTGACGCACAGGTTCTGTCAGAACGGTTCACGCTAGATTTTATGTTCATAAATAAATAAGGAAGTATTTTCAGGCTGGTCTGACTTGCTCCTTGTGTACATTCACATGCTAATTGGCAGATCAAATCTTTCATGACACTTTAACAATAGCAGATGCTCCCGTGAGTCACTGGTCAAGGCGTTGCTGTCATGTGATCATTATGTTTGCGCAATCTTCAGATAATTCAAACAGACCAAGACATACAGAAAATTATGTTTTAGTGTATTGACTATTGTGTAGGTATATAAACAGTATGTGTTTTTACGCACTTTATGCTGAGCTGAATTTTCCTGAAATATTCGTTCTTTTCTTTTTAGATACTTAATATCAACCAATTAATAAACAACCATAAGCAAGGCGCAATAACTCATTATAAATACGTACTAACTAGAAAATGAACTGTAAATATCCAGACCATTATATACACTATATTGCCAAAAGTATTGGGACACTCCTCCAAATCGTTGAATTCAGCTGTTCCAATCACTTCCATGGCCACAGGTGTTTAACATCAAGCACTAGGCATGCAGACGCTTCTACAAACATTTGTGAAAGAATGGGTCGCTCTCAGGAGCTCAGTGAATTCAAGCGTGGTACTGTGATAGGTTGCCACCTGTGCAATAAGTCCATTCATGAAATTTCCTCACAACTAAATATTCCACGGTCAAATGTTAGTGGTATTATAACAAAGTGGAAGCAGTTGGGAACAACAGCAACTCAGCCATGAAGTGGTAGGTCACATAAAATCACAGAGCGGTGATCTTGAACACAGTATGCAGAAGCTGCCAACTTTCTGCAGAGTCAATAGCTACAGACGTTCAAACTTTGTGTGGCCTTCAGATCAGCTCAAGAACAGTGCGTAGAGAGCTTCATGGAATGTGTTTCCATGGCCGAGCAGCTCATCCAAGCCTCACATCACCAAGTGCAATGCAAAGCGTCTGATGGTGGAGGGGTCTAAACTCAGTTGACCGTGGAATATTTAGTAGTGAGAAAATTTCACGAATGGACTTATTGCACAGGTGGCAACCTATCACAGTACCACGCTTGAATTCACTGAGCTCCTGAGAGTGACATATTCTTTCACAAATGTTTGTAGAAGCGTCTGCATGCCTAGTGCTTGATGTTAAACACCTGTGGCCATGGAAGTGATTAGTTTAGGGTCCAGTTCTCACTATTAACTATGAATTTTGCTTCAATAAATTCCTAATTAATGCTTATTAATAGTTAGTAAGGTTGTTAAGTGTAGGTATTTGGTAGGATTAAGGATGTAGAATATGGTCATGTAGAAAAAGCCATTAATACGTGCTTTATAAGTACTAATAAACAGCCAATATCCTAGTAATGCATGCAAATAAGCAACTAGTTAGTGATAATTGGACCCTATACTAATATATATATATTAGTTTCTTGCACTTCCTCCACATATTGCTAGAAAAATTGATATACTCAACGAGATTGTGAACCATCCTTTGTATGTGTGGCTTTCACCATACCCAGGAAAGCAGCCGAGACATCCATGTTCACTCCGAACTGCCGTCTTCTCTGCCTTACCTAATTTAATCTTTAATTAGGTCTGGGGATTTAAAAAAAGATCTAGTTTCTAGATTTGAGCTTGAACAGCTTGCTTTGGGTGATTGTCAGCAGGCCATGGAATGCATTTCCCCAACTGAGCTTTCGGCCAGATGGGCTAATCAGCGTATGGGACGGCTCCTTACAAAAATGATACTGAGCTATTCAAATCCGTAGCATTTTCTTTTGAGGTCTCAATGTACTTCATTTATTTTTGTTTGTGTATTTCTTTGGTATCACTTTACAATAAGGTCTCATTTGTCAATATTCATGAATTCATTAATTAACATAAACAAACAATGAGAAATATATTTTTACAGCATTTATTAAAAATGTTCATGTTCAAAGTGCGTTAACAGAGACAACTTTTGATCTAAAAAATGAATCAATAAATGGTGAGTAACAATAATATAGATTAATACTGTAAATGCTATAGAACTAACTAATTTAGTTAACTCTGTCACCATTTCTTTTGATGTTAAACACCTGTGGCCATGGAAGTGATTAGTTTAGGGTCCAGTTCTCACTATTAACTATGAATTTTGCTTCAATAAATTCCTAATTAATGCTTATTAATAGTTAGTAAGGTTGTTAAGTGTAGGTATTTGGTAGGATTAAGGGATGTAGAATATGTCACCATTTCTTTTATGTAGTGATTTTATTGTTTTACCTTTGTCCTAAAAAAATGTTTAACTGTGACAATCCATCATAAAATATGAATTACATGAAAAAACTAATCTGATCCTAACAAAGAGTGAAACAAACAAACCATTTAAATATCTTGTATCTTTTTTTAAGATTACGGTTTTGCTGTAATCTTAAAAACAGTCAAATAAAAAAAAAAGTATTTAAAGCACAAATTGATAACATGTTTTAGCATGTTTAACATGTTTTATGTTGCTAGCATGACTTTAACATGTCAGCATGTTACTAACATGATTTAACATGTTGATAACATAATTTATCATGTTCCTAGCATGAATTAACACATTGCTAGTATGTTTCTAGTATGATTTAGACATTGCTAACATGTTTTAGCATGTTGCTAGTTTGGCTTTAACATGTCAGCATGTTAGGCAACTAGCATTTTGCTAGCATGAATTAGCATGTTGTTAGCGTGTTTCTACTAGGCTTTGATTAACACATTGATAAGATTTAACATGTTGCTAGCTTGATTTAGCAAATTGACAACATGTCAGCATGTTACTAACATGCATGTTGCTAGCATAATTTAGGCATTGTTGCTAGCATTATTTAGCTCATTGCAAGAATGTCTCTTATAGTCTATGCTTTAACACATTGCTGGCATGTTTTGAATATGTTGTAGCTGCTAACATGTTTTAACACATTGCTACCATTATTTTGCTAGCATGTTTCTAGCAACACTTAGCACATTGCTACTATGTTTCTACCATTATTTAGCACATAGATAGCATGTTTCTACTAGGCTATGATTTTACACATTGCTAGCATGTTTCTAGCATTATTTAACACATTGAAAGCATGTTTAAACATTTTGCTTACATGATTTAACACGATGCTAAAAGCCAACATAGCTCAACAAAAGAATCTGCCATTTTATAATAAAAAGGTAATTTCCATTGTCGTTATTTCCTGTACAGAATGCTATTAATTGAGATGTGCTCAATGACGACAATCTCCAGTGATATTTGTTAGACATTCATAGTGGACGAATAGAGAGTAGTGCACTGAATGAGTGCACAGTGAGATGCACGTGAGAGTATCTGTTTTCAAACACCTTCTCAAAGGTCTGCATATGATTGTGCTCTGCATCATACTAAAATTATAAGCAATTAGAGGCTCGTCTCTCACTTGGGTCACAAAGAGCCTGTATACAAGTGTGACAAGTGGTCTCTATAGCGATGAGTCTCAAACCACCCTGTGCGCTCAAGTACTTTCACCCATTCATCAAATAAATAGTAAAAGAGTGGACGGAGAAGACAGGTGAAATTTGGCGTGATGTCTTTTTCCCGGTTGCAGTAAAGGCCTACAGCCTACCTTACTGTTCTCTGTCTAAAACCCATAGAAAAGAGCGTGTAGATTGCTTAGAGAGCACTTGGACCCCTGGTAAGTTCAGCAAATAGGTTATGGCAATGGAAGTTATTGTGGTGTGGAGGAGAAAGTGAAGCAACCAGATTAGAGCAATATCCTCAAGCTTGAGTGGGTTATGATGGAGCTGAGCGGACCCCTCGGGAAACAGACCGCTACACATTCTTTTGGTATTAATACAAGTGTTTCTTGCTGTTGTCGTGTTGTCTCTAGACATATATTGTAAATCATGTATTGATAAATTGTACCGGTAGGCTATTCTTTACACTTTTATATACTTCTATAATATTATTGTGATAAGCAGGGTGGGCGAGAGACCCGTGAGAGAGCGGCACGATGCAGATGAGCGTCACACCGATCTCGAATCCTCTTGAATCCTTCAAGAATTTCTGTTACTTTAACTTTAATTAAAAAAAATCATACTGTAACTGTAGTGTCTGTGACGTCACCCATATGATTCTGAAGAGCAGTTTTGAAACGTAAAGTAGGGTCGAGCTGGCCATTGCTATCTTGGCAGCGCGTCATCGTGCATCACTCCTGGATAACAGAAAATGGGCAAAGAGGCGGGACGTGGGTGGAGGTAAATAAAAAAAGGTTAAATAAAAAAAGGCTGTTAACATGTTTTGCCATTTTAACATGGGGCTCAATGAGATTCTGCTTCCTTCTGGAACCTGTCCCTAGTGGCCAGTTGATGAACTGCAGTCACTTCCGTATTGGTTTCAAGAGAAACTGTGGTAGGTTGCCACTTGGCAAAAACCTGTTAAAACAGCTCAAATTTCATAACTCTTGCCACTAGATGGCCTTATAGCTCTGTATGGAGCAAATGAGCTGTTCTGCTCAGTCCTTAAGTCAGTTTCTTCATTTTTTAGGTTTTTATTTATACTGAAGTGTCAGATATGGTAATAATTCAAGTTAGTAAGGTGGACAGCAGGGGTGAACAAATGTAAAGCTGCATTGTAAATGTGTTCAAATCTAACCATTGAATATATGTGTGCAGTCTGCATTTATGGGAATTTCTAGGTGTGCGTGTGTATGCATGTAACGCGTGTGAGTGTGTTCTGCATCAGGGATGTTCTATAGTCTCATGCCTTCATTTGTGTGTGTTTGTTTTGGATTGTGCCACATTTAAAAAAAAAAAAAAAAAATCCCATTAATTCTTATTGGGGTCAAGTTGACCCACGGGGGAAGGATTATTATAAAAAAAATTCAACCACACAAACTCCTCAAATCCATTCAATGTGTGTGTGTGTATTCCAAGTTCAAGTGCGACAAAAGTCGTAAGGTCTTGAACAACTCTAACACTTCATTTTTAAAAATGAAAAGAAAATGAATTTCGGGTTAAAATGACCCAAGGAGAGGATAAGGCTAAATAATTCATAAAGTTTTAAGAAATGTAATATTATTGACAAAAAAATAATAGGAAATAAATATGGGTCAATTAGACCCCCTTTATGAGTTCTTGGGGTAATATACAACACATTTTTTCCCCATCCTATGGTTAAGAAATATGAAAAATACATTGATGAGGGCCAGAAACAAGTTTTTGAAGAATTCATGGAATATCAAAAAAATTAATGTCTTCATTGATAAAATATTTTTTTAAATCATAGCATGCCTGGTCAATTTGACCCCCTTTAGGGTTAACTGAAATAGATGCATTTATAATGCGCATTATTGGATTTATTGTGTGTAAATATGGAATAAACACATGCAGTACTTGATTCATTGTCATTTAGCAAACCATTTTTATTCAGAGAGCAGTATTTTCATTTCAGGGACAATCTGACATAAGGTGACATTTTGTCCATTTCATATTGTATTATACATATAAACAGTTATGCCTCTTTATTTTCAGTTAGTGATATTCTATTTCAACAGAATATGCACATTTATTTAAGTGTAAAAAAGGTCAGAAAGTCACATTTTGTATAAAATAATAAATGCAACTTCAATAAATCAGTCAGTAAAGTTCAAATTAGCTTTATTTACATTCATAGGCATATAATTTCAACCCTGTTATAACATATGTCAGGGGTCTCCAAATTCCTGGAGGGCCTATGTCCTGCAGAGTTTAGCTCCAACCCCAAAACACACCTGAACCAGCTAATCAGTGTCTTACAAGGCCCTAGTAAGACCTTGATTAAGTGGTTCAGGTGTGTTTTGGGGTTTGGAAACCGAGTTTGGAGACCCCTGACATATTTGGAGTTTGGAGACCCCTGACATATTTGGTGACCGTCACAATTTATTTATCTGTCCAGGAAGCAGTTCAGATTGGTTTGCCAGACGAAGCCCCTCAGCATCCTAAAGCATACCGAAAGACTGCAACTCCTTGATGAGAACCGTTTTCTTGACATCATAGAAGACCTTGCGGATGTTGTCGGTGTCGGTTGCACAGGTAAAGTGTTTGTAAATTTGTTTCTGTGCTCCTTTTTGACGGTTTAAAGCTTCTCTAAGGTACAGGGCACTGATGTAGTCCATCGCTTCATCCTTGTTTTGCTTTTGGCCTGGCATCATTATTAGGGTTGGAGAACATTAAGAAAAAAAGACAAGTTAAAGGCAGGTTTTAAAGGTTACCCAATTTGTTACTAGTTGAGTAAATAATCTCAATTTTTATACAAACTGTAGTGTTGACTACATTCGTCAAGCTTAAACTTAAACCCTGTTACCCACGTTTTTGAGAATTTTTTATTATTTTTTATCAGAGTAAATTTTTTGAAACTACTTTTGGTAACACTTTATTTTGTTACGCATTACATGTAGTTACTATACTATAGTAATTACTTTAAATCGTGCATTATTGGTTACTAACCCTCCACTAAACACTAACTCTATAGTAAGTACATTACTCAGTACTGTATAATTACACTGTAACATTGACACCTTAAAATAAAGTGTAACCCTATTGTTATGTAACATACAGCATGAACAGAAGGCAAGTAAATAATCTCAATTCAATTTTCTTCAACCTTGTTACCCAAGTTTTTGAGAAAAAATCTTTGATTCTTGGGAAATAAGTTGACGAGTACCTAAAATGTAGCCCCAAAAATGTAGTTATATCAGCTTCATTTAGGTGAAATTTGCTGCCCTGTTACCCATTCTTTTTCTTTTCTTGTCCAGATTTGATAATTATTTAATGCTTATTGGGAAATAAATAACACAAACAAATTGTATTCAAAAAGTTTTTAGATACAGTTTAAATATAATTTATTGGTAACAGGGTCACCAAGTTTTGCCAACATTGTTGCAAAAATTGCAAACTACATATAAGATGAATATTAAAAAAAAATTAAATTTTGTTTTTACCTTCTGAGGTTAACAATAAGTATGTTCTGTAAATTATAGAACCCTAATAATACACTCTAAAAAATGTTGGGTAAAAAACAACCCAAGTTGGGTTGAAAATGGACAAACCCAGCAACTGGGTTGTTTTAACCCAGCGATTAAGCAAGTTGTCTTAAGCAAGCATTTAACCCGACCGCAGGGTTAAAACAACCCAATTGCTGGGTTAGTCCATTTTCAACTAAACTTGGGTTGTTTTTTACCCAGCATTTTTAGCGTGTATGTAACCCTATTTTTATATGACATTTTTATTGGTAGGAAATAACACCAACAAATTGTATTCAAATAGTTTTTAGACACAATTTAAATATAATTTATTATTTTATTTTAGAGTTAGCAACAGGGTTACCAAATTTTGCATATAACTGGTATATACTAAAACTGCATATAAAATCAATGGAAAATAAAAATGCAAAATGTATTTTTTTCCCTTCTGAGATTCACAATAAGTATTTTCTGAAGATTTTAGAACCCTAATAATATAACCATATTTTTATGTAACACATCTAAGTCTTTCATTAACAGCTTCATTTCGGCTAAACTTGCAACCGTTCAAATAGTTTTTAGACACAATGTAAATATAATTTATTGGTAACAGAGTTACCAAATTTTGCCAACATTGTTACAAAAATGGCAAACTACATATAAAATCAATGGAAAATAAAAATGTAAAATGTTGTTTTTTCTCTTCTGAGGCTCACAATAACTATTTTATGAAGATTAACCGCCTCCTTCATCAACTTTTGTATTATATTTGTACCCTATTCATGGAAAATGCCTCATTTCTAGTTAGCCATAATATTAGCCGTAAGTTAAATTTCCAGTTTATGTTATAATAATTCAGGACATAATGATATTTTTTCTTTTATTTATGAGTAAATATAAACATAATATTGCTAAACAAATATCATTTGTTTCACAGTGAACGCACTAATATTAGAAATGATTTCTCATTTAAATGACAGCAGATGAACTGATTGGATTAATTTAAATAACAGCCAACCCTACTTGATTTGTAGAGTTTTGTATGTTTTAATACTACACGGATCCATATATATTCCAGTGCGGTTTAACTAATGACAGTTTTATGTTTAAAGATACTATTATATTTGTTTATACACAACAAATAGACCAGCAGAACTATACTTTTATAATATATATCATAGGTATATACATCATACGGTAAAACTTTATTTTAGAGTCCTTGTTACATGTACTTACTGTAGTAATCACAATAAATAATGCAGATTTAAATGCAACTAACCCTAAACCAAACCCTGTAGTTAATTAATATTACTCAGTACTTAAATGTATAATTACACTGTAACAACGACACCTTAAAACAAAGTGTAACCCGTCATTCTGTATAAACAAATTCACACAATTTATAACAACTTAAACCTTTCATGACAGGAAAGTAACAGTATAAGCTCCATTTTGAAAGATTATATTGCTCTAACATAATATAATTGTTTTAGATTATGAAAATAAGCGAAACATTTCCACTTTAAGACCCTAACTTACATTTGGCTTTTGCTTGTGTGATAGAAATAATAGATCATGTAACATAAAGGAAATATGATGTTCTTTTTTGAAAAGAAAGCAGTGCAGTGACTTGCTGTAAGTAATTAGTAAAATCAAATATCAGATCAGCCAGATGCTGCTTTGTATGTCTCAGGTCAGTCTCGCTGGCAGATACGGTGTTGTATTCTTCTCGCCTCCCCCTCGAAACCAGAACTCGCTGACAATCTGTCATATGACAACTTCCTCATGCTTTCAGAGTGATGTCACTTTAAGCAGGTGACTGTCAGTGTTGGAATGAGGGGAAAGTGTGTCATTCCGTAATAATCTTCTGATGTTTTTATCCATCAAAATGACAAAACAAACAGAATTAAGAAAAGATGGAGCGAAAGACAAAGAAAAGCGTAGAGGATGCACAGGGAAAAATAATCCAAGCCATCATTTGTGCTTCCCTCCAAAGTCATTTTATAAGATTGCCGAAAACTGGTGCTTAATGGGCCGCTCAGAGCACTCCATATTCCTGCAGAGACTTGATCAGGACAGTGTCTTTCACGTCACTGAAAACCATCCGGATGTTATTGGTGTCCGTTGCACAGGTGAAGTGAGGGTAGATGTTTTTGCACTCCCTTGACTCGGAATTCACGGCCTTCTGTTTATACATCTCTCTGATGTAGTTCTTGGCGTCTTGCGTGTCCCGCTGTCTGCCTGAGGGTGGCACCAAACCACAGAGGGGGTGAGGGGTTAGTACAAGCTTGGAAACGATTGAACTGGAGGAGCACATGCAAATTAAAGAGGCGGGAAGTATGAGGTAAGAACAGAGAGAGAATCTGACTAAGCAAACACTTTTAAAATCACTATTGTGAAGAGCTTCTGCTTGAGAATTAATATTTAACCCTTTTAGAAGCGGTAGAGCTCAAAGTTCGTTAGTATTAAAGGGGTTCACTCAAAAATGAAAATGCTGTCATTTTATGCTGATCCCGTATGACGGTTTTCTTTGATCAAAAATAATTGGATTATTTCTGTTTATTTAATCAGTAATATTGTAAAAAAAAGTATGTATTATTATTAATATAACACAAATAATATTTACATAACATATAATATTCATATAACAAATATATAAAAGTATTTATAAATTTAAAAAGAATAAATTATACTGTGTGTGTATATATATAAGATAGACAAAGTTTGTCTTTATATAATATATTTGTGTGTGTATATATATATATATATATATATATATATATATATATCAGGCATAACATTATGACCTATGTCTATATCCTGATATTGTGTTGTGTAGGTGGTACATGTTAAAGTAACATCCACATGGATGGCAGGACCCAAGGTTTCCCAGCAGAACTTTGCCCAAAGCATCACTGCCTCTGCCAGCTTGCCTTCTTCCCATAGTGCATCCTGGTGCCATGTGTTCCCCAGGTAAGCCACGCACACGCACCCAAAGGTGATTCATCAGACCAGGCCACCTTCTTCTATTGCTCTGTGGTCTAGTTCTGATGCTCACATGCCCACTCTTGTTGCTTTCGGTGGTGGACAGGGCTCCGCATGGGCACCCTGACTAGTCTGCGGCAATGCAGCCCCATACGCAACAAACTGCGATGCACTGAGTATTCTGACACCTCGTCTGTTTGATCAGACCACAGTGCCTTCGGTCCCCACGTGCATCAATGAGCCTTGGCCACCCATGAGCCTGTTGCTGGTTCACTACTGATCCTTCCTTGGAACCACCCAATAGCAGGTGCCGTGATGAAGAGATAATCAGTATTATTCACTTCACCTGGTCATAATGTTATGCCTGGTCGGTATATATATATATCTCACACAAATATATTATATAAACACAAACTTATTTTAGATGCGATTAATCTATTAAAATATATATATATGAATATTCAGCATCATTACTCCAGTCTTTAATGTCACATGATCCTTCATTCATTGTGACATTATTTTCATGACAATTCAAAATTAATATGAAAAGAAAAAAAGTTATTCTTATTATTATAATGTAAATAAAAATATTATTTAAATTGTATTTACAAAATGTTGGCATTTGTTGTCCTGAATGTAATGTAAGTGGATTAAAATTTTATTTCAATTATTTAATCAAATTTAATATATATATATATATATATATATATATATATATACACACACACACACACATATATATATTTATTTATATATATATATATATATATATATTGTTATATATCGTGTATATAACGTAAATGATTTAGGCGTACTGTCTCTATAAATATAACCATAACAACGAGCCTGTCTATCTTTAAATCTCAGATGGAATCACCCCGATCAGAGTCAGTTTGCTGTTCTGCCTGTAAATGCACAGAATTGACTATTTTTTGGTTGCCGTTGGTAACGGGGGTAGAGGGCGAGAGATCTAAAGCGATCAAACTGGGGCCATTTCCACAAATAGTGCTCGATATCAGTACTAAAGAACTGTATCTGTCCTACACATCTTCTGTGAAACAAAACCTGTTGCAACGGCTCTATCAATTATGTTTCCGATATACTCCCTTTCTATGGGGCAGGGCAGGTCAGGGCCTATTTACTAAGTTGGAAACCCTTATTTCCATACCTCCAAAGCCTGGGAAATAACTTTTTAAGTCTGACGTCTTGATCTTTTCCTCCAGGATGTCCATCTTGTTTAGGAAGAGGATGATGGAGGCACTGGCGAACCACGGCGAGTGGATAGTGGTGTAGAAGAGCGACAGGCTTTCTTTCATGCGGTTCTGGAGACGGAGAGAGGAAGCGTTCACAGCAAAAGTTAATCAAAGGAGAAAGACTGTAGGTGCAAGAGACACTACACAATTTATCATTGCTGCATGTGAAGAGAAGGGGAAGGAGCGTTTCAGGCCAGGTGCAAACAAACGTCAAATGATCGAAAGTGGATCTGTAAGGAAATGGCTTGGTCATGTTTTACCTCAGTGTAAAAATATGTGTTTGCATAAATACATAGTTCAGTCATGTAACTCTCCACCGAGCAGCTGATTGGTTCTCTTAAAGCCAACTGCTTTGGCCAATCGATCTGTTTATTCTATCTACATAACCTATTTATTTCTGTCCGAACCGGCTCAACTCTTCACTTATGCAGCAGCAGAAGCGTAGCAGATCTAGTCCGCCAAGACTAAACCTATGGACACTCCGTTCTTATCAATAAATGCTTTTTAAATCTATTCTTGACTGAAATAAAATTAAGCCTGTTTTTGGACAATAGAGATGTTTTGCATTGTGAAATTATTCTTAACAATCAAAAGATATGACAATTAACCTGTCATTAGCCTATTTTAATATATATTACAAAATCTCATTCTCATTACTGTTATACGCAAAATTGTTTTATATAAATTGTATTTGTAAAAGTTTGTTATTTCTTGTACTGAATTTAAAGTTGCCATAAAACAGAAGTTGCAATCGTCTTTTCTTCCCTTCAATATTCCATAAAAAATTCCCAGCTTTAATTTATGCTGTTTTTAATTGTAAATAATGATCATCTAATTTAATAAAATTATTACATGAATGTAATGCAAAAATAAATACATTCAGTTTTAAGTTAAATTAAATATCTCCATTATGCTACTCTTTATTACTGAATTTGTATTCAATTTATCATGGAAAAAAATTGTCCAGACTAGATGGTGATATTTCAGTATTATTTATAATACTAAAGAAATGTTAATGTAAGTAATATAGTATTTATATACTATTATATTATTTATTCATATTTTAAATTATTTTATCTTTTTTTATTTTTTATTTTATTTTAAGATTTAGTCATTTTGTTTTGTGCTTTTGTCATTTTTGTTAGTTTTTATATATTACATTTAGCTTTATTTTGTATCAGTTTTAGTCAATTAAGTTATTTGACACTCAAGTTTTTTAACTTTAGGTTTTTCATCTAATGTTTGTCTATTTTATTTTATTTCAGCTTTACATTTGAATGAACTAAGTCTATTTTTAAAAGCAATATTTTAGTTTGTATTTTGTAATTTGAGTTAACGGTAAAGGGCTGCCAACGGTAAAGAGCTGCCAACTTTTGAGTTTAACGAAGGAAGGGGGGTTAAAAAAACTTGCATCACAATAGGTGTATTGTGATTGTCAAAATATTTGGTAACTAAACAGAATTCATCAAGTTTAGTGACAACATGTTATAATGTTTATATGGTACAATGACTGGTAGGATACGGTTTTTATTAGTGCTTGATACAAATTTCACAATTTCAATTCAAAATTTGATTTTGATTAATTTGGATAAATATCAGATACAGTAGCTACATGTTCATTTGTCTCAAGGAAAGATCTCTCAACTAATGCTGTAAACAAACAGGGAACCCTGTCAGCTAGTATTATTATTACAAAGGTTAAAATTAACAACTCAAATTAATATAATGTGTTTTTTTATAATAATAACATTACAATTGTTTTTTTAATGATATGAGTAATAATATATTAACTAAGTAATATAGTGCATATATTTAGCAAAATACTCCTTTCTATAGTTAATTTTTCTATCTAACTAACATGATATGGTCATTAAATGGCTTTCCTGAGGTAAATGTAATGTTACGCGACATTGTTCTCAAGCTGTTTTATTGACCTCTTTCCATGATTGGAACTCGGATTGAGCGATTACATGAGGCATGAACATTTCAGTCAGTGTACAGTATCTTTCAACATACCTTCTAATGTTCATTCATGTTTATTTGGTGCTATAATTAGTAATAAAGAAGAAGAGATGATCAGCTCACGTGCTGCTTGAACTACTCACGTGCTGCTTGAGGCGTTACAGCGATGTCATGCCACATTAAAAAGCGGCAAAACTGTATTTATTGTTTGAATTTCGTAATAGAACTGACAGAATTTGAAAGCTGAGACTGTTTCATATCAAAGTAACCTGCTTTGTTGGTGTCAGTGACGTTTTTGCTTCGCGATTTGCTTGAGAAAATAGATGTGTGCCCTGGAATTACATAATGTCACAATGGAAAAATATGTCTCAGGACTCTGGCGACCCAAGATATACTAATCAAAGCCATCGATTAGGATGAGAATGAAGGAGAGACATACAGACAGACTGGGGCGCTGGAGACACTCACCTCTGTGTTATTCTCCTCCAGCACCTGGTCGTACTCGCTGAGGGAGGCTAAAAATATGAGCGATGTCACATTCTCAAAGCAATGGATCCACTTCCGCCTCTCTGACTTCTGGCCACCAACATCTACAATCCTTCGGAAAAGAAAGTGGTAAGATCGAGATTTGTTTAATCTTGAAACACTAACTGTCAACCCCTATTGATGTGTTTCTACTTCCTTGCTTTCATAAATCAAACCTGTCTACCTTCCAAAAATACTGGATTGCATCAGGTAATCAACTTGCGTCATTTTTCAGCATATTTTACAAAAGTGCAAACCTTTCCGCAAACAAGGTTAGAATGTTCACTAAGGTTGTCAAATCATTGCTATTGCTAAGGTGATTTTTCTAGGTGGTTGCCAGCCAGAAAGTAAGGCCCTGTTTACACTAGTGCGTTTTCGTTTTGAAATGGCATATTAAAATGAAAACGATCCTTGTCTATACCGGCATTTCCATTGAATTTCAGAAATGACGTCCGTCTAAACTACACGACCAAAATTGCATGTCACATGACCTTAATGCCACAAAGTCTCTGTTATTGCTTACACGGTCGTTGAGGATGGTATGTTAGAGAGACAGCTCTGGGCTGCGTTTCCCAAAAGCCTATGTTGATAGAACAATAGACCAACAATCAACATACAATGCTTTTGGGAAATGCAGGCTTGGTCTGTTATTGTCATGCTCAGGTAGCGTAATGTGTGCAGCCTTGCCTTATTTTTTAAAAGTCAACATTTTGGTCCATTTACACTGAAACGCAACCCTGGATTTTTCAAACTAAAATGGGGTCTGCAGTGTTTTTTGAAAGTCTCAGTTTTTGAGGGTCGAAACCAGTGGAGTAGTGTAGACGACAGGCGTAACCGTTGCAAAAGTTATGCGTTTTAAAACAAAAATGCACTAGCATAAACTGGGCCTAAATCTTAATAAAGCACCACTTTCTTCCACCAGGACTTCCCTAACTGTGGTTTGCGAACTCCTGGAGGTTTATGATGGAACTGCAGAGGGTTCGTGAGTTAATGAAAGCTAATAAAGTCGACATGAAACGAAAGTTGTGATAGTCTTTTCTTCCCAGTGAAATGGCTTCTCGAACAAGAAAAAATGTAGGGCGGGACATGATTTTGTCCATCGGGAAATCACTGGATGGTTGTGGTTTGCTATTGGTCGATCTCATGTGATGTGAGTGATAGGTTGTCCCACCCTTGCGCAGTTACGAGGACGCATGAATAAAATAAAATGCAAATTATGTGGATAAATCAGAATTTCATGGTGACACATTTAAATGAGTAAAACATTTAAAGAAATTATATATATATATATATATATAACTTTATTAAATATTTCAAATATATGAAGGCCTAGTTTCACAGACCGGGCTTAGATTAAGCCAGGATTAGGCCTTAGTTTAATTAGGGCATTTAATTAGCTTTTATAAATGTGGCCTAGAAAAAAAAAATTACTGGTGTGCATCTTGAGACAAAACAATGGCATATTTTAAGATATGTCAGTACAAGTTGCTTTCAGTTAAAACAGCTTAAACTTGCATTTTAGTCTGGGACTATTTTAAGATTGTCTGTGAAACTGGGGGAAAATATGTTTACGGTACCTGAGGGTGATCTTCTCCACGTTGAAGGCATAATCATTTATGCCTGTGGTGGGGAATCGGACTCGCAGCACATCCTGGGCTGTGGGGATGTAGTCTGGGGTCGCGATACGGTCCAAATTTGTCATATAGCTAAAAAAAATATGCAACATACTTCAGTGTTACATTTCAGAACTGTGTGAGTGTGATAAAGTGCCATGATGTTTGCCTTTTGCTTTATTGGTGTTTGTGCTTTAGACGGCAGTTTAATTAAACGTCCTGGTTTGTTTGTGTTTCTTATCATGGCCAGGTTTGTAGAACTGAAAACATGATCGAGGAAGCAGGAGGAGAGAATGAGAAGGACATGCAGAACTGTGTAAAGGAGTGATTAGGTAACGATTAACAAGAACGCTCTGATGTACTTTACAGGAAATTTGCTTAACAATATGCAGCACTGCCTTATTTTAAAGGGCTTCAGGTCTGTCAACGTCTGTCAGCATTAAAAAGAAAACATACTATGACAATCTGAGAACTGAAAAGCATCAAAACATCAATCATCAATATAAGAGAATAGAAGGAAATAGTGACTAGCTTGGACCAGCATGCTTGTCTGAAGATATAGCTGTATTGCCCTCCAATGGTACCATTTGGACCTGCACAATCTATTTCAGGGGTTTTCATCATTATATACATTTGACAGAACAAATCCTGGCCCAGTTTAACAGGGAAATGAAAGTATTTTAAAAAAAATGAGACAATATTAAATTAAACTGTCAAAATTCTTGTTAATATTAACATATTAGTATTAATATTATATAATACTATTAATAGAATAACAAAAATTATGCAATTATATAACTGTAATTCTAATAATATTGATAATTTAATATTTAACAAATGCTAATTAATATCATAATGTAATATTAGAAATAAACAAAGCAATATGTTTTATACAAGATAATATTATTGTAAATATATAAAATACTAATTTAAAAAATCTAGATAAAATGTATTTAGTAAAAATGCAATAAATAATAACGCATATAAAATGTAATACATGTATATAAAATGTAATACATTTCATTAATTAATGTTATATTACAAAATAACTATTATTAACATAATACATTAATAAAGTTTAGTATAACATTGTCTAATAATATTGATAATTTATATTATAAATAAATTAGTCAATACGTTTTTATATTAGATAATAGTATTGTAAATATATCATTCTAATTTTAAAAATCTAGTTTAATTTAATGTATATTAAATGTATATAAAATGTAATAAATGATTTAATATCATGTAGAAAATAACTATTATTAACATAATATATAAATAAAGGTTAGTATAATGATTATTATACAAGATTTAAGAAATATGTCAATAATTAATATCTTAATTAAATAGGTCTAGATGTTTTTTTACACTGCTCTCTAGAATACTTGACTCTGATAGGTCAGTATGGTTCACATTCTGTGGTCAAATATGTTTTGCAAATATTTATTACACGGCTCTGTGGAATAACGGTACTTGATTCTGATTGGTCAATTGAGCCATCCAGCGATGTTATTCCCAGATAACAACCAGTAAAAACTGATAACACAGGCTCATCCGGGTAACTGAAGTCAGTGCTTTACACTTGCTTCGAACAGTTTTTGAGGAAGTTTTGTTTGGTGAGCTAATAAAACATTAAAACTCTAATCAATATTTTGTGTACAATTATTTAATTGTCATCTATGTATTACTCGCTCTCTTGTTTCGTACAAACGCAGCACAGAACAAAGTGTAGTACTACACAAACTAATAGTCACAGTGGAACCCAACAGAAAATAAGGTTTCAGATAACACGTCTTTGCCAAAATGCCAGGAAAACCAGCATTGTTTATTATTTTTTTAAGATTAAATCAATACCAATATTACCAGCAAGACAAGTAGTTAGGGTAAACCCCCACAAACAGTCCTTAACTTAGCAAAACGCCACAATCAGCCTGCTGTGTAATAAGCAGGATAGTGTACATCCAGCCGGTTGTTATCGCAGAATAAACCCTTTTGTTATGCAAGACCTGATCACCCTGTCGGGGTTTATTCTGCGATAGCAATTACATTATCCCTTACGTATTACTCTGCTGGTGTCACAAACTGGCTGTAAATGCGGACGACGAAGGTGTAAAGAAAAAAGGAAAAAAAATAATCCTTCCTTAATAAATCCTTCCTCCAACAAGGAATACGCAGGAGACTGCAGAAGAATATACACAACCACGGTAAACTTAAGAAACACAGAAAAACAAAAATACACGGAGGATAATTGACTAAAACAAAACAGGTGTTACCTAATTAAGACTAACAAGGAAAACAGGAACATAGAAACTAAACAAAACAGAGCATACATGTAACAGCTGGCTCTCAAATTAATATTTCATGGCCATATTATTTATTTATTTATTTTCATGTAATAAACATGCTAATGTGCAGTCAACTGGTCATCCTTTCAAAATCAAACCCTTCAGAATGATGTTCGAGTTGATTTTTTTGATAGAGATACTTACTATTCTGTAGAGTCCAGAAGCTGGTACTCTCTACGACGGCCGTAACAGGCCTTGATACCCGCGTCACCCCAAAGTCGACGGATACCGTCCACGTAAGTTCTGTCCAAATGTGTTATCTGACGGATTTCCACTGTCTGAAACTGTTGCCCATATACCTGAGGATATAAATGGGAATAACTGAGGCTTGTTTAGAAGAGCATAGTTCGGTTGATATTTGCAATCCTGGTCAGTCTGAAAGGAGAACTCTTACAATTATTCTGTTTAACAATTTTCGTGATTTTGTATATATATATATATATACACACACTCACCTAAAGGATTATTAGGAACATCATACTAATACTGTGTTTGACCCCCTTTCGCCTTCAGAACTGCATTAATTCTATGTGGCATTGATTCAACAAGGTGCTGAAAGCATTCTTTAGAAATGTTGGCCCATATTGATAGGATAGCATCTTGCAGTTGATGGAGATTTGTGGGATGCACATCCAGGGCACAGCTCCGTTCCACCACATCCCAAAGATGCTCTATTGGGTTGAGATCTGGTGACTGTGGGGGCCATTTTAGTGAACTCATTGTCATGTTCAAGAAACCAATTTGAAATGATTCGAGCTTTGTGACATGGTGCATTATCCTGCTGGAAGTAGCCATCAGAGGATGGGTACATGGTGGTCATAAAGGGATGGACATGGTCAGAAACAATGCTCAGGTAGGCTGTGGAATTTAAACAATGCCCAATTGGCTCTAAGGTGCCTAAAGTGTGCCAAGAAAACATCCCCCACACCATTACACCACCACCACCAGTCTGCACAGTGGTAACAAGGCATGATGGATCCATGTTCTCATTCTGTTTACGCCAAATTCTGACTCTACCATCTGAATGTCTCAACAGAAATTGAGACTTATCAGACCAGGCAACATTTTTCCAGTCTTCAACTGTCCAATTTTGGTGAGCTCGTGCAAATTGTAGCCTCTTTTTCCTATTTATAGTGGAGATGAGTGGTACCCAGTGGGGTCTTCTGCTGTTGTAGCCCATCCGCCTCAAGGTTGTGCGTGTTGTGGCTTCACAAATGCTTTGCTGCACACCTCGGTTGTAACGAGCGGTTATTTCAGTCAAAGTTGCTCTTCTATCAGCTTGAATCAGTCGGCCCATTCTCCTCTGACCTCTTGCATCAACAAGGCATATTCACCCACAGGACTGCCGCATACTGGATGTTTTTCCCTTTTCACATCATTCTTTGTAAACCCTTGAAATGGTTGTGTGTGAAAAGCCCAGTAACTGAGCAGATTGTGAAATATTCAGACTGGCCTTTCTTTCCCATTCCGACATTCAGTTTGGAGTTCAGGAGATTGTCTTGACCAGGACCACACCCCTAAATGCATTGAAGCAACTGCCATGTGATTGGTTGATTAGATAATTGCATTAATGAGAAACTGAACAGGTGTTCCTAATAATCCTTTAGGTGAGTGTATATATATATATATATATATATATATAATATATACAGTCAAACCGAAATTTATTCAGACACCTTCAACATTTTTTCACATTATCACAGTTTATTTGCTATAGTTTCGTAAGATGGTAATAAAATATGACAAGAACTGTGTCAGAAAAAATTCATCTTGATAATGTCAGATAATTTTGATATAAAGGTATGTAATGGATTACAATCAACCAATCAGCTGCCAGCTGTTACATCTAAGTACACAATTAGATAATACCAATTTAGTTCAACCAATGGCCAAGCAATGCTTCATTTTGCTCAGTCTGTGGTGTAAAAGGTCGCATTAAAGAAAAAACACTTCAGCAAAACATGGTCAGTCAAAGTGTCTGAATAATTTTGCTCCCACATTTTTATCAACTTTACTGGTAGTCCACTGTATGAAGAACTTTTGGGTATAATCATCATTTTTAATATGTATTTTGCTATCTTCACATAAATGAACTATAGTGTCCTGTACCTGCTAGTAAAATATTATATCTGGTGTCTGAATAATTTTTGGTTTGACTGTATATATAGTATTTATATAATTTTTACATTTTTATATTTATAAATATAATGCATAATTATTATTTAAAAAGTGTATATAATTGATTAATTCTATTTTAATGTACATAATGTCATGTACATATACATATTTATGTATTATACATATACATAGGTATACCTTTAATAAATAAATAAATAAATATATATATATATATATATATATATATATATATATATATATATATATATATATATATATATATATATTAATGTATACACAAATATTCAATATACATGAATATAAAAAGTGTAAGCATCGTATATATTTATATTTATTGTATTTATATTATGATTATACCTTTTTACATTTTATGTATTTTATATAAATGGATGTGTTGTATATTTAAATGTCCAAAATTTTTATATGTATATTAATATAAATGCTAATATTTTATATTGCTACCTATAATTACCAATAATTTATAATGGTTTTACAGTAATTATTATAAAGTTTTATAAAGTAGAAAAGTTACTTGGCATTAAAAAGGTGAGGTAGTTACATTGTACTTACTCAAATAAGTATGGAGTAATATTAATTAACTACAGTGCCTCCGCTCCCACCACACGCATTACGTGCTGCGTGTAGGGCACCAAGTGCTGAGGGGGGCACCAAAAGAAAATCCCCCCAACCCAAACCCCCCTCCCCTGCTCAACAAAGTTGTGAACTCCGCATCCGCGGGCACCATGATTAACTACATGTACTTACTATAGAATTAAGGTTTGGTTTAGGGTTAGTTACTTGTAATTATGCATAATTTATAGTTATTACTATTAACTACATGTAGTAACATAAAACTATGTCACATTAAAATAAAGTGTCACTTAGAAGTAACTTACAGTATAATAAAATACATATATTTTTGCTTGTGCCATCATTTGGCGTTTCAGGGAGCATTGTCAACTAAATTTCAACTCTAAAACTGAGTGGGGTATAAAGCAAATCAGATATTTTCTTTGGCATTTTACCTCGTTCTGTGGGTTAGCGTAGGGAATCCTTAAGTTGTTCATCGCCACTGTCAGAGCCTTCATAGCTGTGAAGATATTCTGGAAAACCATTTTAGTGTAGCCACGCCTGTCTTCTTCCGAAAAGCCCTTACCATGAATAATCCTCATCTGCTTAATAAAAGTCGTCTTCCCGCTTTCTCCAGTGCCTGAAATCCATAAGGATAAAAGGACCTACTTCATATTAAATGCCTTTAACTACTATGTACAAAAATGTAATTAAATCATTTGATACAATGCACTTATTTGTGTACATACATGTTTTATGTAATTACATCTGTAGATAATTCTGTAATTACATCTATAATTATACTGTTGTTAGACACCTTTAAACCTATCCATCCCACCAAACCTGTGCCTAACCTTATCCCATATCCTACCTCAATAGAGTGCAACAGTGCACACCCAGTTTTTCAGCAGCCCTGGTTCCAGAAAGTACTTTTTCCATTCATTTTTCCCATAGGGATTTTTTTTAAAAAGTCAACATTTGAGTGTTATAAGCCATGAACTAATCCAACCAGTAATGAATCATAACATTAGAAGCTTTGATTTGAAGCAAAAAATTATTTGCAAATCGGACAAAAATACGAAAAGACAAGCCTGTGTTCTTAACGGCTTCAGTGAGGGAAAGAACTACAATCCCATAAAGCACTGCGAACAGTGTAATCGATTTAATAACAGTAGAGATATATAAAACTTCTCATTTACAAATGTTGATTATGGGGCCGTTTACACAACACCGTTTTCAATTAAATTTGGAAAACTTTATGCGTTTTTGCCGTTCATAGCATTTTGAAACGGCATGAATACACAAACAAACTACAAAATGCGAATATGTGATTACGTTGAAGTCATGCGTATGCATATTACATGTTCAGTCTATAGGTGCGCAGTGTTTCTTCACAAAGTGACATCGCCATCTACTGGCCTGGCATGAATAGTACAGCATTTTCGTCGATCTGTGACCAGGGATCGTTTTGACAATGTTGTCGTCTGTACACTTACACTTTTTTATATATATATATATTAGGGATGCAACAATACAGTAAGTCCACGGTTCAATACATACCTCGGTTTTTTAACCACGGTTTTCGGTTCGGTTTGGTTCTGATGGCTTGTCATACATTTCTTGTTATTCTATTCTTAGGCGATAGAAACAGCAAGAGGTTAAAGAGAAAAAATAAAATTTTTCTTTATTTTATTTAAAAGAATTGAAAAACCTTACTTAAACTTAACTTTACTAAAAAAAACTTTTTTACACATTCCTAGTGTATTGGATAATATAAAATAAATATATATACATATAAGATTTACACTGACAGCTCAGAGCTGTACAGCAGCATTTACGTATGAAATTGAATGAATAAATGTAAAAATAAAACACTACATAGACTTCACTATAAAATATACATTGATTCTTATTAAAGCTACTATATTAGTTTTTCAGTCAAGAGCAGTGGGTGATTTTCTCTTTGTCTTTTGTTGTAGTATTAACTTTAAAGGGATATTTCACTCAAAAATGAAAAATCTGTCATCGAGAAATGAATACAGGTTTGAAACAACATTAGAGTGAGTAAATAATGACCTCATTTTAGAGGTGAACTGTCCCTTTAATAAGGACCACGTGTTCACTAGGCTGCCCTGTTGTCAATTTAAGACCTGCGTGCATTTAATATACAGACATGATTGCGATTTTACTTTCACTTTAGGCATAACCGACTGTTAACCTTGTGTGTATTTGACATTATTAGCGCAGTAAGACGACTTAGTCCAGTAATCACGTGTTTGACAGGCGTTTGCTCGCGCTCTGAAAAGCACATGTTAAAACAGTGCACGTGAAGGAAACCGGCAAGGCTTTAAAACAAGGGATGCATATGATGAACTTTGGTGATTGTGAATAACTATAGTGTCCCGTGAGTTGTTAGGATGGAGGCAAATTATAGAATGTGTGGAAAAATAATTTATTAAATGCAAAACCGGAAAAAAAAAACACAATTCACAAGCGCGTATTGAACCGTGAATGCCGTACCGAACGGTTCAATATTATATTGAGAATTGTGGCATCCCCCCTGAGAGCTTAAGGAGATCGACTTGATTACGTCATTCACAGTGCTACATGGGAGTGGGCGGAGCTAAAGTCCTCTTTAGGTTCGTTTAGCTTTTTCCGACTCTGATTGGTGGAATCTTTATACAGCATCACAGGTTATGTAGTTTTAACCACAAATCCCACTGTTAAAAGATAAAAAAGCTGTAATAATGTGGGCTTCAGCAGAAGCAAATACCATCGATTAACAACCTCGTAGCTCACAGTAATGTTGCACGATATACCGGTACTAGAAAAGTATTGCGATACCCTGCTATTACAAACGGTACGATATGGAATTTTATTAGTACCGGTACTTTAAGAAGGACCGCATGTTATTAATAGCCGTATTTATTTGTGTTGATGTGTGACAGCAGGAGTCAGGACGTGTGTGCAGAGCTCTGCTTCCACCGTTCACTAAACATTGGAAGCAGAAGAGTTAATATACGCGCAGCGCATGACAAAGAAAGCAACAGAAACATGCGCGCATGAGAGAAATAATAGCGCGGCGCGGGACTCTGACCTGAAGCGCGCGCCGCCCACGCCTTTCAGACAACATGCTAGCGCGATTCAGTTCTTTCGGATTATTGTGTTTGGGTTTTAATGGTCAATAATATGTAAATGCACGTCCTGGCGAGTATTCAGGTAAACACAGTCGGGGGTGTCTTTAGTCAACGTGTACACTTGAGGTAATTGGACCCGTGTTAAGCCGGATCTAATATTCTGTTAATCAAACAACAATGAGAAATAGAAAACCACCCCATGCTTAGCTAAGCAACTAATATATTTATTAAGAATCAGTGTATTGTTAATTTATAGCAGTTTATATTATATATATATATATATATATATATATATATATATACATATAGCCCTCCTGTAGCTGAAAAATAAAGTTTTTGTGATATTGTTTGTAATTTGCATTTTTTTGTGTGCTTATTTTTAAAAACAAAGATCAAATAAAAAATCTATATTGTTTAAAAATTATGAAATTACTCGTATCATGGAAAAAGATTTTGGTGATCCCAACCTGTTGTGAAAGGTTAGTGAATGTTAACATGATTGATAATGTGATTGTTGAAACATCTCAGTAATGTTCACACTGGCATATAATAATTATTGCAACAAGAGGAGGAAATGGTCAAAAACCAGGGCAGGAACATGCTGGCCAAGTGAGTTTTTAGTTTTAAAATATATAAAACAACGAATAATAAGTTCTGTGGTATCTATTTAGTATCGGTATCGAGGTATTTTAGTCTGGTATCGTATCGAAGTCATAATTTTGGTATCGTGACAACACTAGCTCACAGTAGGTCTGTCTTTACAGGTTTACAAGTTATTGTTCAAAATCATTTTCCCTGAGGAGAAAATGAATGGAGTATTTTCTTCTGGAACCCGACTGTTGCACTCTATAGTGGCGAAAGTCTTTTGTAATACAAGATGAACAAAATAAGTGCATTGTACCTAACAAATATTTTGACGAAAGTACGTCGTGTTTAAAGACTCCTAATATAAAGTGAGGCCGAATAAAAAAAATTAAGTAAATATTACATGAAACAGAAAAGGGATGTCAAACACTAGTTCTGAAACCAGGTCACGGCATGACAAAAATGGAGAACCGAAAGGAATGCAAGGTGCAGATGATAGCATATGAGGCTTTTCTCATGCACGAAGGAATGTTATCTGTCCTGTTAACAAAGTGAGATGTTTGAATCACGGACTGACTGACGGAGACGTGCAGTGTCACAAAGCATGTGGCCGAACGTGTTTGGATGCCTTCAAACTAAGGTGTCCTCCACCATCGGGGGACTTTCTCTGCTGTAAAGTCTACAACTATTTCTCTTGTATTGTGTTCATTTAAGTGATTTGAGCAGACAACCTTTAACTAGTTATCAGTGACTCAAACTGCAAATATTTGACAGGCAAACAATCACACATCACATAAAATCAGTGTGAGCAGTGACAGAAAGGGAATCGAATGAACATTTTACCATTTCATTACTACAACAATGAGCAGGAAAAAAATGTCAGGCATGTCCTGATGTTTTTGAGTACGTCAAGAATGTGTCCCTCAAGACATCACGTGACAAATTTGAAAGCTGATAAAGCAATGTCATACTAACTATTGACAACTATCTCTGTTGTAGGTGGCCCAACAACAATGACTTGACAAGCTGTGATGTTCTTTACAACACCCTTATTCCCTCCATTTAATTCATTTTCCACAACAATAATCTGTAACACTTTATTTTACAGTGTTCTTCTTACATATGTTACATGTACTTAACATGTATAGTAATAACTGTAAATTATGCATCATTACATGCAACTAACCCTCAACCATCCCTAACCCTATAGTGAGTACATGTTGTTAATTAATATTACAATGTACTTAAATATATAATTAAACTGTAATAGTGACACATTAAAATAGAGTGTAACTTAATAATCTGTCATTCTGGCTTGCTGATTGTCTCCAATAATAATGCAGTCAAAATGGTCGTATTATATCAAAAAACATATTACGGCATGTTGTAATTTGGCACAACTTTGATTTCTTTTTCACTTCCACTTACCTGATATCCCAATTTATAGAGATCTCAGCTCCTTGGGTGATTTCTTCAGTGTCCAAAGTTTTGCTTTTAAATATAGGCTATTTTAATAGGTAAAAAGATCTCACCTAATAAAAGTACTTTGATTTCTCTCCGCTCTCTTTTCTTCTGGTCAGCAAGGATTCTTTTGATTTCATTGTGTATGACGATGGCATTCTTCTGATCTTCAGGCAAGCAACAGCTGCACGTCGTATAGCACCATCTCCAACAGCACCCCATCTCTCCTATAGGGCATAATGAAACTTTTTGAAGAGCACATACAAGCTAAATTTTTGCCCATTTCATGTAATGGTTATTAAATGATGGAATTAAGAAATGTACAATGTATTGATGTTATTTTGAGTAGAATCTTTTGGAAAGAGTCAATTGAACCGATTCACAAAACCGTCTGAACAATTCGCTAACGACTTTGTCGGGATCTTCTTCAGTGGACATTTTATTAAGAGCATAAATATTATAAATTAATTATATAAAACTGTATTTAGGTACAAATATACGTTGTTTTTAAGAGCCATGTTGCCTACAACAAACTGAAGTGAGACACGAGCTTGAATGCTAGAGAGGTAATTGCGTTGTGAATTAAAATAATCACGGAATCGTTTTTTTAACTGCTCGAAAGAACCGATTCGCCTAAATGAACCGAACTTCCATCATTGATGTATCCTCAAATGTTTAAAATTCTACTCGAATGTATACGTATGTGCTTGAATTAATGGATTGTTCTGGGGAAAACAACTCTTGTTTAATTCTGAAATCGTTTTAAAGCTCTGTTTGAAACTGGACATTGGACACAATCTCGGACTTCCTCTTGGAAGAAAAATACGAAACCTAATACTTATAATTACAGGTGCGCAGTTCCTTTTATTATAATTATAAAGGGGAAAGAAAAGAAAAAAAGAACATAATTAAATGGAGACTATTTAAACGGATTGAACCACTCACCTGCATTCGTCGACACACCTGTAAGGAGTCAGTAATGCCTTTACGAAACACGATCCATTTTCGTCCCTGAGCTGAACTCGAGCTGAACCAACTTCTTTCACCTGTTTCGTCAGAAGTTTCCCCCTCCCAAAAAAATCCAAATTCTTCTGTAAACGTTACATATTTTTTCCCACTGGCTTCAGACAGATCTACCTGCAATTCAGGAAAAGTCCTTCTTGAACTCTGTGAATATGGGCTGTCTCAAAACCTAGTCAGCTGCTTACTTAGAGGCGTTATCACAGCATGCGTTCTGGTGTTTAAACGCGGAGTGCAACGGAACAGAACGCGTGGGTCTCGGGTCGCGTTTTCAAAAGTTTTTTAGCTTGACGCGAAACGCTCGAGACGCGACGCAACGTCCGTCTGACGCATGCGTGTATAGAACCGACAAGAACACGCCCGTTGTGAACGCACCCCCCCCTCCCCATTAGGCGTGTACCAGTCAGCATTTTTAGGCATCTCCTATAAATGCCGTCTTGGTAGACAGCTAAGTTTTGAAACACATCCGATAATAATAGGAATGACATGGAAAGTGACAATAAACCTATACTAATCCACTTGTATTCACATTGAATCGAATAGATACAGTGCTACACACTGACCTAGGAAGATAAATATAGATTATAGGCTACATAGACCTATAGATTATACACAAGTTTTAGAAGTCACAAGTGGTGTTAATTTCTTGAATAGCTGTGCAGGTATTTGACACTCCTCTCTCTCTGTGGATGTCAGTCTTTTGTCTTCGCAGGCAGAACCGGTTTACCAGGCCTTTCGCAGTGTTGTGAGATATTGAGATTGCCTATAGTCCACATATCGCCATGGGAACCAGGTAAGTAAGTCAAAGTCCTGGAGAAAGTCAAAATGATTTTGGTATATTTTTAAACGGAATCTATCAACCTATACCTATTTTAATATATTGGCAAATATCACCTATTTCTAGCTTTGTTATTCCAGGCATTTCTGAGATAGTCCCACTCTTCCCTTAAAAACTACACACACACACACACACACACACACACACACACACACACACACACACACACACACACACACACACACACACACACACACACACACACACACACACACACACACACACACACACACACACACACACACATATATATAAACAAACAGTGGGCAGTAACCTGGAAAGGACTTGAAGCAAAATGACAGCTTGCATCCAGTTATAGGCAAGTACAATCAAAACAAACTTTAGAGTAAATTTGGCTGCTTTGTGCCCTGCAAAGGTCAACATGTTGTTATTTCCGGTTTCATCTTAATATAATATAATATAATATAATATAATATAATATAATATAAAGGTAACACTTTATTTAAGGGTTTAATTCTTGCTATTAACAGTTGCTCATTAGCATGCATATTACCAGAATATTGTCTGTTTATTAGTACTTATAAAGAACATATTATTGCCTTATTCTGCATTACCTTATTCTACATCCCTTAAAGGGATAGTTCACCCAAAAAACAAAATCAGCCCATAATTTACTTTATCAGCCCTCAAGTCATCCTAGGTGTATCTGACATTCTTCTTTCAGATGAATAAAATTGTTATATTAAAAATGTCCTGGCTCTTCCAAGCTTTAGGCAGTAGTGGCTGGGCATGCAGGGTATGCACGTGCAAATGGGCCCGGGTCAATAGGGGGCCCGCCCATGGGGAATATTTTAATTAAAACGAGGGAATTCATTTTTAATTCGTGGCCACAATAAATATATATTTGTATGCATGTCATGGGTAGTAATTTCTTGTTTTTCCGTAATGACTAATTTCTCCATCATTTCTTGTGTTCGCGTTTATTATTTTTTGCAGCCTGCGTCAATTTCGCAAAAACTCCCATATATAATTACTGTACTCCCATATATAATTACCCTACTGTAATTACGACCTATATTCAAGAAATGTATTAAAACAGAAAGACTCTATAGTTTCAGTCTTACCCAAAGGCCGTAGAAACAGGCCAGTGGGAACGTTACGCACAGGGATATACATAAACCCAACATACATGGCATAATTTTTGGAATTACTTATCACGAGAGGAAAAAAACTAGTTTTAGTCCCATAACATCGGTTAATGGAAACGCTGTCATTCCGCAATAGGTTTTATCGCTAGTGGCTGAGCTTGTTTTAGACTTGTTTTTTCTGTTCTGGTTGTGAAAAATTGTTGGGTAGAGTGTGTTTTTATGGTATTGTTTGGTATGGTATTTTCTTGATACACTACATTGAACGTCTATAAATGTCTCTTCGATGTACTTTGGGGGTTATCGGGCCAGTACAATTTATTTTGCATATGAGCCCGAGACTGACTTGCTACGCCACTGGCAGTGAATGGCTGTTTCTGTTTTGAAGCCCATAAAAGTGCATCTATCCATCATAAAAGTGCGCCACGTGGCTCCTGGGGGTTAATAAAGGCCTTCTGAAGTGAAGCGATGCGTTTGTGTGAGAAAAATATCCATATTTAAAACTTTACAAACTGTAATCTCTAACTTTCACTATCATATTTGAAGAATATTTGCACTATCTGTTGTGAAAACTGTAGTTGAATTGGTATTTGCTCTAAATGCAATGCAATAAAGATGTAGATTCAGGTATCCAATGATTTAGCTTTAATACTAAAACAATTCAAATGTGTTGGGTTTGTTGAACTGCTTCAAATGTCATTGAATCGAAACATGTGGTTTGATTTACAAGAATATGTATGACTTATTGTTGTTTTTGTTTAATGACCTATTTTCAGTGGAAAATGTATGTATCCTCTATTTTTGTGTTATAGATTTAAATGGTCATGAGATGTTGTGGATTTTTGGTTACAAAAAGACACTGTGTCCTTATTGCCCTGAAGAATAGAGGATAGTGTGATAATGTGTATGTGTGGAGTTCCTGGAAATCCCTGACATTGTATTTAATTTAGCACTTTTGACTGGTCCAGTGTCACACTGGTACTACGGTTGGTGTTATTTGGTTTCTTGATTTTGATTGGCTGAGCAGCGTTCTAACAGCACTAGGACTAAATGAAATCAGTATTAACAAAGTCCAACAACAAAATAATGTTTTACATATAACATTTTGAATATAGAAATATGAATGGGGGGAAAATTATGTTATGTAAGTCACTGTCTTAAAGGGATAGTTCACCCAAAAAGGTTTACTTTGTAGTACACTTTGTATCTTAAAATGTTGTCATTAATTACTCATCCCCATGTTGCACAGAACCTGTAAGACTTTTGTTTATCTTCAGGACACAAATTAAGATCTTTTTAATGAAATCTGAGACCTTTCTGTCCCACCGTTGACAGCTACACAACTACCACTTTGACACTCCAAAAAGTTTATAAAGAGAATTTTGGGGTGGCCAATAACAACCCTGGACACCCCTCTGGCTCCACCACTGACCATTGACCCCTCGATTTTGACCGAGGGAGCAAGTCTACTCAATATGTACAAGGTGACATTGTATTTAATTTAGCACTTTTGACTGGTCCAGTGTCACACTGGTACTACTGTCTGTGTTATTTGGTTTCTTGATTTTGATTGGCTGAGCAACGTTCTAACAGCACTAGGACTAAATGAAATTGTTCATGCCATGTTGTTATTACCATAATTCCAAGATTTTAACTTGTACCACCTGACATCTGCAGATTAATTTACGTGTTGATATTGTTGCCACAGAAACACATTATTCCCAGTCACGTTACGACATGGAAGGAACACAGGCACTTCAGGCAGATCCATAGACCACAATGCAACACGATTGTGACATCACAGCAGATTGTGCTTAATTTACCCCCCACTCCACATAACTCTAGTGTATGATATTGGAGTTATTTTGACATTTGACCACATAATACTTGAAGCCACCCTTAAACACAGTTACAGTTTATTGTATTGTTATCCTTTTTGTTTGTATATTTCTTTTTTAATATTTTCTGCAACAGCCCAAGCATACATATACAGGCGAATAGAAAACAAACTCTTAAATACATTTTGTCTAAGAATGGTCTGTTATAAATAATTATAAAACATTAATTTGGCTCGTGCGTTTTGGGCTCATTATAAATATTCAAATTCCTTTAAAGCCCTGACGAGAACATCGTCTTTCACGTTGGTGAAGACTTTTTGGATGTTTTTGGTGTCCGTGGCGCAGGTGAAGTGAGAGTAGATTTGTTTGGAGTTCCTTGTCTCGTAGGAAACTGCTTTCTGTACATATAAACTTTTGATAAACACCATGGCATCTTGAACGTCCCGACGTTTACCTGAAGATGGTGTCAAATCACAGAGGAAAGGAAAGGAAGAGTGAATCAGGCATGACAAACAAGAGGTCACACATAATGCTGCCTTTCACTTAAAATGTAATGTACATCAAACTACCTTGAAATCCAGGAAAGTATGTTTTTACATCTGAGAACTGAATCTTCTCGGCCAAGATGTCCTTTTTGTTCAGGAACAGGATGACAGAGGAATTAACAAACCATGTTGAGTGGATGGTCGTGTAGAAAAGTGACAAGCTCTCTTCCATTCGGTTCTGCAGACAAAGAGAGGAAGAGTACAGAGATGAACAGATTTATCAATATTACACAGGAAGGACAGGAGAGATATTAGAAAGCATACATCCTTGTTATTCTCCTCCAGAAGTTGGTCGTATTCGCTGAGGGAGGCTAGAAATATGAGTGACGTCACATTCTCAAAGCAATGGATCCACTTCTTTCTCTGTCCTCTCTGACCGCCGACATCTACAATCCTGAAAAGACATACAGACCAGAATTCAAGTTTAATCCCTTCCGCTTTTATATTTGATCTGGAGTGGTTAATTTGAAAAGATCCACACACCCCTGAACTAGGGAGCTGACTGAGACGCACCCAAAGAAACACTACGGACTAAACAAGGTAACTAACAAGACATAGGTGAGACACATGAGGGCAAATCAAACAGTATGGCAACAGGTGAACAAGACAAAGGAAACTGAACTGGGGGGTATTCCAGAAAGCAGGTTATGTGACATACACAGATATGTTTAAGGGTAAGTAACTTCCGGTTCTGAAAAGGTAATTTTCAGGGTATGTAAGTAGCCATAGCAAATAGTTCAGCACATGCGTGACTTATTGATGAGGCTCCAGTGGGCGTGACAAATTGCGCACAATATTATATATATATTTCATTATATCGATATGTATAAAGCACTATTAAAACATATTTTATCGCACTATTTTTATCTTTGCAAAATGATTTTTTCTATGCTCTATGCTAATGTATTTATATAATAAAACAGATAAACTGCCATGTTATCTTTGCAAGCAAAGACTGTTATCTTTGTAGTATATGTAGTCTTTCTTTTATTATATAAGTACCAGCACTAAACAAACACCAAATAGGTGGTAATATGCTCTAAGTATGTAACTAATTAAACAAAAGAAGTTGAGAGAAGTAGTACTCATTGATTCGTTGCTCTGTTGTGAATGCCTTGTAAATGAACCGTGAACATACTATAGAGTGCCTGAACTTATTCCCGGATGCGTTTTTGGAACCAACATACATCAAGTAAGCAAGGGTATAAGAGTTCAGGGTATGTTTGATGGTAAGATAACCTTGCTTTCTGGAACAGCCCTCAGGAAGCGCTATAGGACTGTGAAGCTTTGGGGGTGCATTCAAAATGTTGCTTTTTTAATGAAAATTACCTTCATTTAAGTGTTGATATAAAAAGAATACATGCATATGCAACATTTTTTTTTTTTTTAAAGCAGAGACTCTTTTGTTTTTTCTTTTGATATATTGCATGTTTAGATATGGGGATGATAAGTTTTGTGAAAAAAAAATGAGTTAAATATACAATTAAATGTATTTATTTTTCAAGTATAAAAATGTACACCTAGGGACAGTAGTATATTTAAAAGTGCTAAAATAATATATAAATAGTAAACTATAAGTATGATGTTAAGTTCACGTAAAGAATGTGTAAGAACTAACAAGTATACTTGTAAAACTACTAAACTAGTAGAGAGTAAAGTACTTTCATAAAGTATTTAACTTGTAAACTATCAATATATTGCCTATAAGTTCACTTGTAGTATAGTTGCAGTGCAAACGATAAATGTAATTGTAATCTAGTTGTGTACTCAAAGTTTACTACTCATACACTAAAAGTGGGCCGATTTAGTACTGAAATACCAACCCAGGCTCATTGGAAATACGTGACTCATGCCTACATTTTTGCAAACCCAATATGTACCTCCTGGTATGTTTCCCTGCACAATTCAAGAAAAACGTGGTGTAAGCACAAATTTTAATTCCTATTGAAATACATTTAATTCTTTGCATTTGAAGTAGACATGATTTTATGAATATTTAAAGGCTACTTTAATATTTTGGAGAAACTAACCCCACTCCAACCTAAACCTAACCACTTCTCAACAATAAAACACATAACAGACAAATAAAAGTAGTCACAGGTATTTATTGCAAAAACTGACCAAAACCGTTTGAAATTATTAACTCATGTTGCATTCCAAGTCTTCATATGATATCTTCATGTGAAGAACAGAGTTACTTCATGTGAAGAACAGAGTTAGTCTTAATGTTTTAATCGCTGAAATGTTGATCCAATCTGCCGCTCCATGTGAACACCCTCCACTTGTTCATATCTCATTCAAATAATACTCTTAACTCTTAAGCATGACGCGGTCGGTCATGAGACACACAAGAGCCAATGGCATTTTACAATCAAAGCTGACGTAATGACACAATTGGTCACGAGACATCGACAGCCAATGCTGTCAAAGCTGATGTAACGGCGGCAATTTTCAAATACGATCTTCGGTGGGTGGACTCAACACTGATCGCTTTTAGGGATTTTCTTCACAAAACTCAATCGTTTGGCCTCGAAACACTTGGAATATTTGTTCTTTTTAAATAAATTGTGCCTGCAGTCGTACCTGCCTGTTATATCCTGTTTTTTTTTATAATACACAAATGGTTAGGTTTAGGGAAGGGGTTGAGAAAAACTGATACCACTTAGCGCCTCTAGTGGACGTTTCACCCAAAAAGTGCAGGGAAACGTACCTGGAGGTACATATTTCAGGGTTTGCAAAAATGTAGGCAGATTCACGTGTTTCCAGTGAGCCTGGGTTGCGAAATACACATACAATTATACTGCTAGTACATTGTTATAAGTATACTTAATACATAAATTAAGTACATTTATTTGAACTTTACTTAAGTATTCTTAATAAAATTAATAAGTTCACTTATTTTTTGTAAGTGGGATCCGTGATACATTGTCATTATTGTGAAATAAAATCAAAATTTTTTTTTGTGTGTGTGTTGCATAGAAGAAAGAAAGTCATCACCTTTCAATGCCAGCATAACTTATAATGTTAAGAGGCCTGGTTTTTCATTGCTATACCTGAGAGTCATCTTCTCCAATGTAAAGCAATGGTCTAAGATGCCGGAAGTGGGGAATCGGACTTGAAGAACATCTTGATTTGTAGGGATGTAGCCTTGGGCTGTGATGCGATCCAAGTTACCAATAAAGCTTTAAGAAACACATAATTCAATCATTTTTATTTAAAACCATACCATGTGCCGTGGAAATGGTTATGAATGTGTTTTTTGTGTAATTATTTGCATATGATTCATGATTTGTCATTTGATTCATGAATTGTCAGTGGCATCAGGGAAATAGACAAACATGCAGGAAGTAAAGACAGGAATTGTCTTGAACACACTTACTACTTAGTGGAGTCTAGTAGCTGATACTCTCTGCGCCGTCCGTAGCAGATCTTAAAGCCTTGGTCTTCCCATAGGTGACGAATAGCCTCTACATAACTTCTCTGCAGCTGCGTTATCTGATATATGTCCTGATCCTGGAACCGCTGGGCATAAATCTACAGATATCACAGAACTCATGAGACTGGAAATGCATAGCAGACAACATCCAGTCTTTATTAAAGTGTCCCTATTATGCTATTTTAAAGGTTCCTCGTTTTTTAGACGTCTCCTACATCAAAAAACACGTTGATTTTCGTAATAATATACATTGCAGCATCACCTTTTTTCTCAAACGTATCTGAAACGGCTCGATAAAGGACTAGAGGTTATTCTAAACATCTCCTTTCTGAGAGCCTACTCAGCTCTGATTGGTCAGATGACCCAGTCTGTTGTGATTGGTCTACTCTCCTCTGATTGGTCAGATGGCCCAGTCAGCAGAAATATGCATGCACACACACACACTTGTGATGAGGCTGCATTAAAATATTTATTTATCTGCTCCTTGACACGTGAAGCTTCTTTTTAATAATGCCGCACTTTGTCTTTTTTAAGTGCCTTCACTGAGTTGAATGAGCCGAGGGATTTAATGCAGGGTCTAATGAGCTAACGAAATCCAAATTTGGAACAGTTTTACTGTACCAATACAGTGGGGAAAAAAAGTATTGAGTCAGCCACCAACTGTGCAAGTTCTCCCACTTAAAAAGATGTGAGAGGCCTGACATTTTCTTCAAAGGCACTTCAACTAAAATTACATTTTTAAAGAATAAAATAAATTTGGCCCATTCCTCCATGCAGATCTCCTCTAGAGCACTGATGTTTTGGGGCTGTCCCTCCAAAGATTTTCTATGGGGTTGAGATCTGGAGACTGAGTTTTTACCAAAAAATTATATTTTGGTTTCATCTGATCATATGACATTCTCCCAATCCTCTTCTGGATCATCCAAATGCTCTCTAGCAAACTGCAGATGGGTCTGGACATGTACTGGCTTAAGCAGGGGGACACGTCTGGCACTGCAGGATTTGAGTCCCTGGCGGCGTTGTGTGTTACTGATGGTAGCCTTTGTTACTTTGGGCCCAGCTATCTGCAGGTCATTCATTAGGTCCCCCAGTGTGGTTCTGGGATTTTTGCTCACCGTTCTTGTTATCATTTTGACCCCACAGGGTGAAATCTTGCGTGGAGCCCCAGCTCGAGGGAGATTATCAGTGGTCTTGTACGTCTTCCGTTTTCTAATAATTGCTCCCACAGTTGATTTTGTCACACCAAGCTGCTTACCTAATGCAGATTAATTCTTTCCAGCCTGGTGGAGGTCTACAATTTTGTTTCTGGTGTCCATTGACTGCTCTTTGGTCTTGACCATAGTGGAGTTTGTAGTCTGACTGTTTGTTATTGACCAAATACTTATTTTCCACCAATATTTGCAAATAAAATGTGATTTTCCTGGGTTTTTTTCCCCTTCTGTCTCTTATAGTTGAAGTGTACATATGATGAAAATTACAAGCCTTGCACAATTACACAATTGGTTGCTGACAAAATATTTTGTTGCCCCACTGTATGTTTTTATGAACCCTTGAAGTTCCTACAGGCAGGGCAATACATTATTGTTCTATTGCACAATCAGCCCATTTCACTGTGCTGTTTCTATGGAAGTGAAACATGCAGGGTTTATACTAGTGGCAATGGACTATTGAAACTCTAATTTGTAACAGTTCTTATTGTACCAATATATTTGTTTGTGAACCCTTGAATTTCCTGTATAAGCCAATACATACATAGTCATCTTTTGTGCAATCAGCCCATTTCACAGTGCCGTTTCTCAGAGCCACCATAGAGGTGGTTGTGTTAATGTTAACATGCAGACTATATACTAGTGACAGTGGCAGTTTTACCATACAAATGTTTTTAATGGACCCTTGAACTTTGCATATACTGTATTACTGTGGAATTAATTTCACAGCCTCCTGGGGTTGCTGAGAAAAGAGTGGGAGCATTTCCGTTGTGTTGTGGCAATTCTGTTGTGGATTTTCCTTTGTATTGTGGCTTGTTTCTGTTGTGGCTTGTTTCCATTGTGTTGTGGCTTTTATGTTGTGTTGTAGCGATTCTGTTTTGTAGTGTCTTCTTTCCATGGCTTTTCCATTGTGTTGTGGCTTGTTTCCATTTTTTTGTGGCTTGTTTCCATTGTGATGTGGCTTTTCTATTGTATTTTGGTTTGTTTCCATTGTGATCTGGCTTGTTTCCATTAAGTTGTGGCTTGTTTTAATTGTTTTGTGGAAATTCCATTGTGTTGAAGCGTTTTTCCATTTTGTTTTTGTTTTTCCATTGTATTTTGGTTTGTTTCCATTGTTTTGTGGCAATTCCATTGTGTTGTGGCTTGTTTTCATTGTTTTGTGGCTATTCCGTTGTGTTGTTGTTATGTACGGGTAGAAAAAGAGTGAAGACTCAATTGCAGAGGAACAAAAGATTTATTAAATGAACAGAACTACAAAACAAATACCCTCGAGGGGGAATATCAAACATAATAAAGACACACACAGGGTCAGAAACAAGGAGCAGGGAAACCGGAGACATTAGGAAGAGACACTAACATGAATGAATACAACGAACCAGCACAAGACGCAAGGTTAAATAGGGGACAAACAAGGCAGGTAATTAGGGAACAACAGGTGGAAAAAATGGATCCAATAATAAGATATCAAGAGGGGTGGGGTCAAGACTGAGGAAAAAAACGCACATGGCACAGAAATAAATCAAAACACTACATGTGCTAGACAAGACAGGACAGACATGTGACATTACTCCCTCCCTACAGAGCGGCGACCAGACACTCCACCAGAGGACCCAGGAGGAACTTAAGGAAAGACCAGGGTGGAACAGGTGGGACAGACCCAGGTGGGACGGGAGGAACAGACCAAGGAGGGATGGGGGGGGACAGACCAGGGCGGGACAAGAGGAAAAGAACAGGGTGGAACAGAAGTGACAGACTAGGGAAGAACAGAGATCTCAAGAGACCTGGCCGGCACACACCGTTCAGGAACCCAAAACGCTGCACACAGTTCAAGAGGCCAGAGCGACCCACACACTTTTGGAGGCCAGTGCGGCCTACACAGTTCAGGAGGCCAGGGTGGCACACCCAGTTCAGGAAGTGAAGTTCTTTGTGGACTTAACACAGGAAGCGGAGCCCTCTCTGGATTTGACACGGGAAGCAGAGCTCTCTATGGCCTCTGTGCAAGAGGCGTAGCCATCTCTGGACTCTGTGCACAGGACGGAGCCCTCTCTGGACTCAGTGCACGGGACGGAGCCCTTTCTGGACTCTGTGAATAGGACCGAACCCAATGTCTGAAGGAAGCTCAGTGCTCCTTCCAGGCATGTAGGACTGCCACCACAAAAAAATCCCAGAACAGCCCTCCTGGCCGTGTCAGGACTCGGGACCTCCAGACTCGGGACCACCGGAACTGGGTCCATCGGACTCTGGACCACTGGAACTGGGACCACCTGACTCGGGACCACTGGAACTGGTGTCTCCAGCCACCTCCAAAGGTATGGTAGCGTCCTTAGCCGCCTCACAAGCAAAATAGTCCACAGTCTCCACAAAAGAGTTTGAATCCAAAGCTTTCATCAACCCCCAATCAAATGGTTTATCAAGGGCATAATTAAAAAGGTCCTTAAGAGCCGCGTCGTGAGTCTCAGACCCTTTACAGTACTACTAAACTGCAGGGCAAACTTTCTTAGATCCATCTCTTGTTGGCGAGTAACTGCAATATCCTGAAACGTAGAATACATTCAAACTGAGGACAGGTGTTCTGAGATTCCTGAAAGAAAACACAATGCATTAAGAGCCAGGGGGTGAAAACTTTTGAACAGAATGAAGATGTCCAAATTTTTCTTATTTTGTTTAAATATAAATATTGTTTAAATAAATTCATAAGCAACAGAAGATACTTACATGTTTTCCGGAAGAAAAATGAAGTACAATTTACCTTGATCGTTATCCTTTCTTGCATTGTCTTGACCCTTCACTTTGCCAATTATATGCTATATTGTTAGTAGCCTGGATAGCCCACAGTCATTATGCTACATATTGCCTTCTACTGGATGTAAAATGCTCTGTAGTAGCCTACATTTTGGACCCGTCACATTTTGGTCCCGTCTTGCGTCTCTCAACTTTCTCTTCACAATATCCCACAGATTCTCTATGGGATTCAGGTCAGGAGAGTTGGCAGGCCAATTGAGCACAATAATACCATGGTCAGTAAACCATTTACCAGTGGTTTTGGCACTGTGAGCAGGTACCAGGTCGTGCAGAAAAACTAAATCTTCATCTCCATAAAGCTTTTCAGCAGTTAGAAGCATGAAGTGCTCCAAAATCTCCTGATAGCTAGCTGCATTGACCCTGCCCTTGATAAAACACAGTGGACCAACACCAGCAGCTGACATGGCACCCCAGACCATCACTGACTGTGGGTACTTGACACTGGACTTCAGGCATTTTGGCATTTCCTTCTCCCCAGTCTTCCTCCAGACTCTGGCACCTTGATTTCCGAATGAAATGCAAAATTTGCTTTCATCCGAAAAAAGTACTTTGGACCACTGAGCAACAGTCCAGTGCTGCTTCTCTGTAGCCCAGGTCAGGCGCTTCTGCCGCTGTTTCTGCTTCAAAAGTGGCTTGACCTGGGGAATGCGGCACCTGTAGCCCATTTCCTGCACACGCCTGTGCATGGTGGCTCTGGATGTTTCTACTCCAGACTCAGTCCACTGCTTCCGCAGGTCCCCCAAGGTCTGGAATCAGTGCTTCTCCACAATCTTCCTCAGGGTCCGGTCACCTCTTCTCGTTGTGCAGAGTTTTTTGCCACACTTTTTCCTTCCCACAGACTTCCCACTGAGGTGCCTTGATACAGCACTCTGGGAACAGCCTATTTGTTCAGAAATTTCTTTCTGTGTCTTACCCTCTCGCTTGAGGGTGTCAATGATGGCCTTCTGGACAGCAGTCAGGTCGGCAGTCTTACCCATGATTGCGGTTTTGAGTAATAAACCAGGCTGGGAGTTTTTAAAAGCCTCAGGAATCTTTTGCAGGTGTTTAGAGTTAATTAGTTGATTCAGATGATTAGGTTAATAGCTCGTTTAGAGAACATTTTCATGATATGCAAATTTTTTGAGATAAGAATTTTGTGTTTTCATGAGCTGTATGCCAAAATCATCAGTATTAAAACAATAAAAGACCTGAAATATTTCAGTTGGTGTGCAATGAATCTAAAATATATGAAAGTTTAATTTTTATCATTACATTATGGAAAATAATGAACTTTTATCACAATATGCTAATTTTTTGAGAAGGACCTGTATATACGTATATATACCCACAACCCACAAGATTGTTTATGTAAAATAGCCACTCGGTCTCTTGATCACCTCGTTCTGTGGGTTGGAGTAGGGGATCTTCAGCGTGTTCATGGCTTCTGTTATTGCACTCATAGCTTGGAAGATATTCTGGAAAACCAGTTTAGCGTAGCTACGCCTCTCGTCTTCTGAAAAGCCCTTTCCATGAATAATCTTCAACTGCTTCATAAATGTTGTCTTTCCGCTTCCTCCCGTGCCTAAATGAAATAAAAAAAAATAATGTGACTGAAAAATGAAAAATAAATGAGCTTACTCATAGTGGTTTACATAACTACACTACTCTTAAAATAGTCAGTTGCCATTATGCACAGTAGTATGTGAACTGTCATGTATCAGATTTAAAAAAAGAAAAGATAAGAAAAAAACGGAATTTGATTGAAAGGGAAGTAGTATACACACCGATCAGGCCTAACATTATGACAGGTGACAGGGGAAGTGAATAACACTGATTATCTCTTCATCACGGCAGTGGGTAGGGTATATTAGGCAGCAAGTGAACATTTTGTCCTCAAAGTTGATGCGTTAGAAGCAGGATAGAGTAAAGGATTTGAGCGAGTTTGACAAGAGTCAAATTGTGATGCTAGATGACTGAGTCAGAGCATCTCCAAAACTGCAGCTCTTGTGGGGTGTTCCCGGGCCGCAGTGGTTAGTATCTATCAAAAGTGGTCCAAGGAAGGAACAGAGGTGAACCGGCAAACAGGGTCATGGGCAGCCAAGCGAAGGCTGCATGTGGGAAGCGAAGGCTGGCCCATCTTGTCTGATCAAACAGATGAGCTTCTGAAGCTTAAATTACTCAAGAAATTAATGCTAGTTCTGATAGAGACGTGTCAGAATACACAGTGCATCACAGTTTGTTGCGTATGTGGCTGCATGGCTGCAGACCAGTCACAGTGCCCATGCTGACCCCTGTCCACCACCGAAAGCACTAACAGTGGGTACGTGACCATCAGAACTGAACCACGGAGCAATGAAAGAAGGTGGCCTGGTCTGATAAATCAGAACTTACAGGACTTAAAGGATCTGCTGCTAATACATCAATATTGATCAATTTAATGCATCCTTGCTGAATAAATGTATTCATTTCTTTAAGTTCTTTCTTCCACCACCCAAAAATAAATTCTTACTGACCCCAAAGTTTTGAAAGGTAGTACAATGTTACAAAAGCTTTCTATTTCAGATAAATGCTGTTCTTTTGAACTTTCTATTCATCAAACAATCCTAAACAAAATGTACACAACTGTTTTCAACATCATAAATGTCATAATAATCATAAATGTTTCATGAGCAAATCATCATATTAGGATGATTTCTGAAGGATCATGTGACACTGAAGACGGGAGTAATGATGCTGAAAATTCAGCTTTGCATCACAGGGATAAATTACATTTTAAAATATATTCAAATAGAAAACAGTTATTTTACATGTTAATAATATTTCACAATATTACACCTTTTTTTGTATTTTTAATAACATAAATGCAGCCTTGGTGAGCAAAAGAGACTTATTTCAAAAACATTAAAAATAGTAGTTTCCAAACTTATGACTGGTAGTTTATATATATATATATATATATATATATATATATATATATATATATATATATATATATATATATATATATATATATATAAAAATATATATATATAATAAACAAATAAATAAACACAATTTCAGGGTAAGTATGCAGAGATGATGAAACAGTTTGAACATTTAAAGTACAGTGTAATTGAATATATAACCTATATAGATCATATCTACACTATTTAGAGTATAATATTGGTCGGCGAAATAGCAATTATTATAATATAGGGTCAACAATTGTGTATGAATGTCATTACATTAGAAAATATAACAAAATATTAAATACAAACCAAATTACTTTTTACAGAAAGTATTTTAAGAACAAGCATACTTTTCAAGCATCCATTTCACACAAAAAAGCCACGATGAGAAACATCAGTCAAACATCCACTCAAATCACCTCAGGACCAGAAAAGTGAAGTTAGTTGAGAGTCAGAGGTCTAATCAGCACTTATTTGATCACATTTCAGGAAAGTCCCTCAAGAGATGGTCTAACAAAATGGCATTTACTGAAAATGTTTCATGCTCTGACAAAATTTACTTTTCACTTTCAGATAGAAAAAATGTCTTCCAATATTTTTAACCAAGATAAATGGAGTCTATTTTGTACTTTTTTTAAACATGTATCAGCGTGTTTATAAGTTTTAATACAATTTAGATAAAAGGCAGAATCCTCTCACCTAATAAAAGCAATTTGAGTTCTCTCCGTTCTCTTTTCCTCTGCTCTGCAAGGATGTGTTTGATTTCCTTATTTATGGCGATGGCGTTCCTGTCCTCTTCAGACAAGAAACATATGCAACATCCACAGTAGTAGTAATCCCCCATTTCTCCAACAGAAATTAATTATCTACAAAAAATAAACAATTAGGCTATAGCTTAATATTCAGCAGTAGGGGTGAATTCGGGTTGGTCGAGGGACACTTTTTCCAAACCATCTCAAGTGTTGCAATTACCCTATGTGCGTACTATGTTCTAAATAAATTAAATTTGGCAGTTTGGTTTAGACTCTTTTATATGGTTAGACCACTAGTGTGCTGGGAGTTGAAAATGGGAAAACCGGAGTGGAGTTTGAGCGGAGTAATATCCGTTTTGTGGCGGGCGGAGAACTAGCCTGGCGCTCTCTTTTAAACCGATTTTTATTTTTCATACCTGTATAACTCGATATCAGGGATATCAGGCACTTAGACGGACGTCAGTCCAGGCAATCAGATGGTGTCACGTTCACGTTGACCACATGATGTCGCCAACACACAACGAGAGCATATCGTATTTTTGTGTCAAATATAGCAAAACAATATAAAAACAACATAAAATCGCTTTGAAAAAAAGAAAGAAAAATGAAGGCATATTACATATGCTTAAAGTTAGTTTGTTTTTACGTTTATGCTCATTGAAAGCAGGATTTGTCGACATTTTGAAAGTGACGTCAAATGACGCGCTGAGGTCGGGGTTTATCGATGTTCCCCGAGTTCATACACGTCGAATGTCCGACTTTGAATGTCGTTCCAGACGTTATTTCCTAGAAGGAGGAGGAAAAAAAAAAAAATTCCGGTCTGAAACGCAGCATAACGTGGTAAGTGACTATGACCAGTCAAATACAAGAAGGCGGGCTTTACTGTAAACAGAAGCAGCGCGAGAATTCCGGTGCTCTAACGTTACAATTTTTAACGGTCAGCGAGGTAAGGTAAACATTTAATATTTGACTATTGTTTAACGATATAAATGTTAAAAGGACAATGGTAAAATCTAGTGATGCAAACTACTCTATTTTTTGTTGTGGATTAAAAAATATTATTTACGTCAGTTGTGCATTTTGTAATTTGAAATGTGACGTGACAAAAATACATTAATGGATAAGAGTGAATCTCCATATTTTGAATGACCCATTTTCCTATGGTTTTTCAGTTATTTAACTAGAACTTTAACCTTTAAACCTAGTCTAGAACAAGAAAATTAGTTTTGTCCCCCATATACAATACAATGTTAAAGCCTAATATTTGTTGTTATCATGTGTTGTTGTGGTATAGAAGGGATAGCTCAACGACATCTTGTATATGTTGTGTGATATTACGTAGTTGAAATAAGATGAATTTTTAATTGTTAAATTTGTATAGCCTAGTACATAAAAGCGATATTACACTCAAAATTGATAGGCGAAGCACTCGGTAACACTTTACAATAAGGGTGCAATAATATGCATTAATTCATGCTTAACTAATGCACAGATAATGATGAGTTAATGTGTTGTTAATGGTTAACTAACCCATTTATTAATGATTACTGCATCAGCAACTAATGAAGATTCAACATGATTAATAGATTAAGTAATCATTAGATTGTTATTAGTTAAATGTGTCATAATGTATTAATTCCTTAATAATGACTATTAACTAATTCAAAATTAATTCAAAACTCATAACCACAATTACATATTACTTAATCAATTAGTTAATAGTCATGTGCCCCAACAAGTAAAGTCATAACATAATGACACATTTGTAAATCATTAGCTAATGATTAATTAAAGCAGACAACTGGAAGTTTAAATGCATGGCTTTGACCCGTTGTGGTAATTAACACATTAATTTACATTATTAGTTCATAAAATATGTTATTAAGGAATTAATGCATTATTACACATTTAACTAATAACAATGTAATGATTACTTAATCTATTAATCATGTCGAATCTTCATTAGTTGCTGATGCAGTAATCATTAATAAATGGGTTCACCATTAGTAACACATTAACTCATAATTATCTGTGCATTAGTTAAGCATGAATTAATGCATATTAGTGCACCGTTATTGTAAAGTGTTACCAAGCACTCTTGCTTGTTGCTTAATTAAGATAAGCTAAACTTTTCAACATAATGTGTAGATTCTAAAATCACTAATAGTGTAAAAAAAAAGCTTTATATGTCTGTAATAACATGTAAATGTATTCTCTGATTGAAATGAAAATGTTAAAGTTCTTCTGTGGACAACAGTTATACATCATATTAAACACCTAGGTAAACAGACAATCACTCACCTTCATTCGTAAAACCTACGGCGTGAAATTGGAAACAGTACTATCCATCTTGAGAGAAACAATGGCTGTGGCACCTTGAAGGAGTTTTCCTTAACTCTGTTTTCTGTCAGCTGCGTCATGATAGTTCACTACAGATAAACCAGTTTCACTTCCCGTAAGTCTGCCTTTAATGCATAATATGTCGGGTATGTTGCAGAGCAGAAGAGAACCAATGGGAAGTCAGTGGAATGTGCCCTGGCATTATTCCTCCCAGCTTAGTAACTATTTAAAGTGACTGGCACTTGTTTTTAACTATACTGTGGTTTAAATGATAATATTTAGTTTTATTGTACTGTACAAACGTAGCAGAAAAGCCTATTTTAAGCTGTGTTGTGGCAGGTTCCCATTGGCCCGGTTTCCTGCGTTTTCAGTTATCTGATCAGTGATCGTATTTCTTATAGCACCAGTTTTTGGGCATGTTGTCACAAAAGTCTGAAACACTGTTCAATGAACTGTATAATTTTTTTCCTGTGCTATAATGGTGGAAATGAAAAAGGGTTTGTAGGGGGCTTTGTAGTCAAGACTTAAAGGCATGTGTCTATATAGATTTTCAAATCTGATTTTCAAAAAAAAAAATTGTAGTAACAATTGTAATATAGAATTTCAAATCAAATCATTGATAACTTTTTTTTTCTATACCAAAAGAATAGATATCCAACTAGTCAACTGCTGAAATAGTCTAGTTACTAGCAATTAGTGATGGGAAGTTCAGATCATTTTACTGACTTGGATCTTTTGAGGCTTATTATGCAAACGTTGATCACATTTAGAAAAAGACAAAACTAATACAGCCGAGGCCAAATTATGAGAAACAGAAATGATTAATTCATTGCTTAGCCTCATTACCTCACCTCCCAATCTGATCCAGTCTTTTGTCACATCCCATAGGCTAAAGCTATGCAGTTTTTACAGAAAAACAGAAATGATTAGTTCACATCCTGAGTCTTCAGGTCTGAGTCGTTCCTTCATCATGAATACTGCCATGCGCACTTACTAGGGCGACACATTCTAGCGTTCAATGTGGAGGAGTACTCTAGCCTACAAGCCTCCAAAGGACTGGACTATAAGGACACAGCCTCACTAGGATGCAGTGTTTGGGAAACACCTGCTATTTGAGCATAAGCAACATTTCTGGGACACTTAATATTAGATTTTAGATTAAATTATTAGATTAATATTAGATTAAAGTAAGTGTGTCTGAAGTAGATGCCCGGAAGCAAATATGGCCGCCGGGTGAACTGACTGTCCTTGTGGAAGGAGAGAGGCAGAAACATACATCCTCCTTATTCTCTAGAAGTTGGTCGTACTCTGTGAGGGAGGCTAGAAATATGAGTGACGTCACATTCTCAAAGCACGAGAATGAACCTTATTGGAACTTGTGGAAACTCAAACATGCTGCGTAACACGAGAATGAACTTGTATACATCATATACATTAACAAAGTTTTGAGACAAATTGTGTCATTTAAGGGAAAACTATGTGAATGGCGCAGCAAGATTTTGAACAACTTGTGCTTGAGCGCCATCCCCTTTATTCTTAACCGCCTGCTGAACGTCAAAAAATGCTCCTTTCAATAGGAGGTGAAATTAATTTAGCGATCTAAATTTTGGGGTGGCCAATAATTATAATATAATTATTGGCAACCCTGGACACCCCTCTGGCTCCACGAGTGATTACCATAGTACCAATATTTTAACTTGTACCACCTGACATCTGCAGATTAATTTACGTGTTGATATTGTTGCCACAGAAACACATTATTCCCAGTCACGTTACGACATGGAAGGAACACAGGCACTTCAGGCAGATCCATAGACCACAATGCAACACGATTGTGACATCACTGAAGATTGTGCTTAATTTACCCCCCACCCCACATAACTCTAGTGTATGATATTGCAGTTATTTTGACATTTGACCACATAATACTTGAAGCCACCCTTAAACACAGTTACAGTTTATTGTATTGTTATCCTTTTTGTTTGTGTGTGTTTTTTTTTTAAATATACATTTAAATATATATATTTTCTGCAACAGCCCAAGCATACATATACAGGCGAATAGAAAACAAACTCTTAATTACATTTTGTCTAAGAATGGTCTGTTATAAATAATTATAAAATATTAATTTGGCTCATGCAAAAGTGCGTTTTGGGCTCATTAGAAAAATCCAAAGTCCTCTAAAGCCTTGACGAGGACAGTGTCTTTCACATTGGTGAAGACTTTTTGGATGTTTTTGGTGTCCGTGGCGCAGGTGAAGTGAGAGTAGATTTGTTTGGAGTTCCTTGTCTCGTAGGAAACCGCTTTCTGTACATATAAACTTTCGATAAACACCATGGCATCTTGAACGTCCCGACGTTTACCTGAAGATGGTGTCAAACCACAGAGGAAAGGAAAGGAAGAGTGAATCAGGTATGACAAACAAGAGGTCACACATAATGCTGCCTTTCACTTAAAATGTAATGTACATCAAACTACCTTGAAATCCAGGAAAGTATGTTTTTACATCTGAGAACTGAATCTTCTCAGCCAAGATGTCCTTTTTGTTCAGGAACAGGATGACAGAGGAATTAACAAACCATGTTGAGTGGATGGTCGTGTAGAAAAGTGACAAGCTCTCTTCCATTCGGTTCTGCAGACATAGAGAGGAAGAGTACAGAGATGAACAGATTTATCAATATTACACAGGAAGGACAGGAGAGATATTAGAAAGCATACATCCTTGTTATTCTCCTCCAGAAGTTGGTCGTATTCGCTGAGGGAGGCTAGAAATATGAGTGACGTCACATTCTCAAAGCAATGGATCCACTTCTTTCTCTGTCCTCTCTGACCGCCGACATCTACAATCCTGAAAAGACATACAGACCAGAATTCAAGTTTAATCCCTTCCACTTTTATATTTGATCTGGAGTGGTTAATTTGTACCAGGCCTAGATTTGTCCCTAAAATCTGTTCCTTCTTTCTTTGTCACATTTATTCTGGATCAGATAGTGTCTCACCTTGATTTTCTCAAACATTTTTTATGTCTGCATAATTAACTAATTTGCCTGAGGTTCCTTGTAAGTTATGCAAACACAACACACCACATACATTGCATGTGAATTGTTTGCACTGGGCTGGCAAAAAGGAAATAAAAGTGCTGGATCTAATTGCAAGCAGTACATTTTAATCAGAATAAACTCAGCTACATTTCTTCAGGAAATCTAGAAACAAAAACACAGGAAACAGAACAACCATAGTAAAGACAAGATCTGACAAGATCCACACACCCCTGAACAATAGGGAGCTGACTGAGACGCACCCAAAGAAACACTAGGGAATAAACAAGGTAACTAACAAGACATAGGTGAGACACATGAGGGCAAATCAAACAGTATGGCAACAGGTGAACAAGACAAAGGAAACTGAACTGGGGTATTCCAGAAAGCAGGTTATAATAATAATAATAATAATGAATTTTATTTGTAATGCACTTTACATTTCTGCAATCTCAAAGTGCTACAGAGCATCGAGAAGTACAATAAATTTTTTTAAAAAAGAGTTAATTAAATACAAAAAATAAGAAAAACAATTTAAAACTATTTAAGAAACTATTTAAGAACAACTATTTAAAACACATTCAGTGGAAAGAAATGTTTTTAGGTTTTGTTTAAAAACATCTCTAGTCTGTGGGGCCCTCAGGTAGTCCGGGAGGGTATTCCACAGCCTCGGAGCAGCCGATGAAAAGGCCCTACCACCCATGCTGCAAAGTTTTGTTCTGGGAACTTGGATGGTGTTTGTGTTAGCAGAACGAAGTGTGCGTAGGGATGTTGGGTGGGTGTGAAGTTCCTGTAGGTAAAGGGGGGCATGTCCGTAAATACACTGATGGGTGAGGAGGGAGACTTTATATTCCACTCTGAGCGGGACAGGGAGCCAGTGAAGAGATTTAAGGATGGGGGTGATGTGTTCATGCTTGCGCACCCTCATCAGGATCCTGGCCGCGCTGTTTTGGATGTACTGCAGTCGCTGTATGCTTTTGCCAGAGATCCCGATGAGGAGTGCATTACAGTAGACCAGCCTGGAGGAGACAAAGGCATGGACAAGCTTCTCTGCATCTGCCAGGCTGAGCGTTGGACGGAGTTTGGCGATGTGACATACCCAGATGTTTAAGGGTAAGTAAGTAAACAACCTCAACTTTAGGTTCTGAAAAGGTAATTTTCATGGTATGTAAGTAGCCATAGCAAATAGTTTACGTCTACATTGTGTTCAGCACATGCGTGACTTATTGATGAGGCTCCAGTGGGCGTGACAGATTGCGCACAATATTATATATATTTCATTATATCGATATATAAAGCACAATTAAAACAATTTGTATCACACTATTTTTATTTTTGCAAAAGGCCTTTTTTTATGCTCTATGCTAATGTATTTATATAATAAAAAAACATGACAGATCTTACCTTTCAAGCAATGTGGAAGCAAAATGATTAAACATACAAAAATAAACTTATAGACAACACGTATCTGGACCCACTCATCGCCTTAATCATACTTTAGATCTAATACTGTCACATGGACTAAATGTTGATACCATTAAAATCCTGCAGCAGAGCGATGACATCTCAGATCATTACCTAATATCATGTATACTTAATATAGCTAAGGCTGCAAAGCCATCCTCGCTTCAAATATGGCAGGACTATAACTGCGACTAAAGATTGCTTTATACATAATCTTCCTCATCAGTTCCATCTCCTCAGAATTACAGATAGCCAAGAGGAACTTGATGTTGCAACAGAAACTACTGACTCTCTCTTTACTAGCACTTTAGACATAGTTGCTCCTCGGCGCTTAAAGAAGATTAAAGCAAATAATCCAACGCCGTGGTACAACGAGCACACTCGGGCCCTTAAAACAGCAGCCAGAAAAATGGAGCGCAGCTGGAAGAAAACAAAACTGGAGGTTTTTCGCAATTTGTGGAAAGAGAGCATGATTGCATACAGAAAGGCCATAAAACTGCTAGATCTGCTTATTTCTCAACTCTTTTAGAAGAAAACAAACACAACCCTAGGTATTTATTCGATACAGTGGCTAAATTAACAAAGGATAAAGCTTCAACTTCTGACGTTTGTAAACAACACAGCAGTAATGACTTTATGAACTTCTTTACTAGTAAGATTGATAACATTAGGAATAAAATTATAACCATGCAGCCGCCTACTACAGTATCACTTCAGACAGAACATTGTAGTCTCACTGAGGAAAAATTACACTCATTCACTGCTATAGGAGGAGAAGAATTGGCTAAACTTGTCAAATCATCAAAATCAACAACATGTATGCTTGACCCTATACCGACTAGGCTATTAAAAGAGATGCTTCCAGAGGTCATAGATCCTCTGCTTAATATTATTAATTCATCCTTGACATTAGGATATGTTCCAAAAACTTTTAAGTTGGCTGTAATTAAACCACTTATTAAAAACGCAACTTGATCCTAAAGAATTAGTCAATTACAGACCAATCTCGAATCTACCGCTTTCTATCAAAAATATTAGAAAAGGCAGTGTCTTCACAATTATGTTCCTTTTTAGAAAGAAATTGTATATGTGAGGATTTCCAGTCAGGATTTAGACCGTATCATAGTACTGAGACTGCTCTAATTAGAGTTACAAATGATTTACTCTTATCATCTGATCGTGGTTGTATCTCTCTATTAGTGTTACTCGATCTTAGCGCTGCATTCGATACTATCGATCACAATATTCTTTTGAATAGACTCAAAATTATGTTGGCATTAGTGGAACTGCATTGGCATGGTTTAAATCTTACTTATCTGACCGTTATCAGTTTGTAGCAGTAAATGAAGAGATGTCACACCGATCACAAGTTCAGTATGGAGTACCACAAGGCTCAGTGTTAGGACCGTTGTTTTTCACCCTGTATATGCTACCACTGGGAGATATCATTAGGAAGCATGGCGTTAGTTTTCATTGTTATGCTGATGATACTCAGCTCTATATTTCTTCACACCCTGACGAAACTTACCAATTCACAAGATTAACGGAATGCATAGCTGATATTAAAAATTGGATGAATAGTAATTTCCTGCAACTTAATTCAGATAAAACTGAATTTTTAATTATTGGACAGAAAAGCTCCACAAAGAGTGCCCTAGAATACTGTCTAACCCTCGATGGCTGCTCTGTCAAGTCCTCGTCCAGTGAGGAACCTGGGTGTGCTCTTTGATACCAATCTTTCATTTGAAAGCCACGTTTCTAGCATCTGTAAAACTGCATTCTACCATCTTAAAAATATATCTAAATTACGTCACATGCTTTCAATGCAAAATGCTGAACAACTAGTACATGCTCATGAGCTCAAGGCTAGATTATTGTAATGCTCTACTGGGTGGTTGCCCTGCTCGCCTAATAAATAAACTCCAGCTGGTCCAAAACGCAGCAGCTCGAGTTCTTACTAGAACCAGGAAGTACGATCATATTAGTCCAGTTCTGTCAACACTGCACTGGCCCTATTAAACATCGCATAAATTTTAAAATCTTGCTTATTACTTATAAAGCAATAAATGGTTTAGCTCCCAGTACTTAGCTCTTAACGCAATATACTCCATCACGCCAATTGCGGTCTCTAAACTCTGGCCAGTTGAAAATACCTAGAATATCTAAATCAACTGCAGGCGGTCGATCCTTTTCCTATTTAGCACCTAAACTCTGGAACAGTCTTCCTAGCATTGTTCGGGAAGCAGACACACTCTGTCAGTTTAAATCTAGACTAAAAACACATCTCTTTACTATGGCATACACATAGAACATTTTAACTTTCTTTATTCAAATCAAATGACTGATTATTAGGCTGCATTAACTAGGTCAGCGGAACCGAACACTTCCCATAACACCTGATGTACTCGTTACATCATAAAAGAGTGGCATCCACACTAATGTTAGTCTCTCTGTTTATCCCGAGGTTTACTGCAGTCGGCCGGATCCAGGCCGTGTCCGGATCGGATGGTGGACCTGCATCTGGACATGACCAGCTCATCCTGGAGTGTCTGCTGAGACCGTGTCCATTAGTGTCTCCTCTGAATTCGCCTCACCGAACGTGATCCTCAATTAACCCGCCTCCGCGCAATAACTCCGATCTTTCAAGTATTCATATTCTGTGTAATCGACGCCATCCTAAATGAGCCCGTCTCAAGTCGTCATACCCAAAATTTCGAATATTCCTATCTAATATGATTTAAGACCTGCAAGGTTGCCAGAGTAATAATTATACACTGTTAATAATAGGCCAGAGGAGAACTGGCACCCGACTGAGTCTGGTTTCTCCCAAGGTTTATTTTTCTCCATCATGCCCTGATGGAGTTTTGGTTCCTTGCCACTGTCGCCTTTGGCTTGGCTTGCTCAGTTGGGGACACTCAAATTATGATCCAAGTTACTCAACTAAATATACAAATAGAATTTATTAATTTGGTCATATATAATTCTATAAACTATCCAAATTAAACTAGCCAAATCAAATTTTGTTGCAATGTTGTCCTGTTTAACACTGTGAAGCTGCTTTGAAACAATCGTCATTGTAAAAGCGCTATATAAATAAAGTTGATTGATTGATTGATTGATGTTATCTTTGCAAACAAAGACTGTTATCGTTGTAGTATATGTCTTTCTTTTGATTATATAATTACCAGCACCAAACAAACACCAAAGAGGTGGTTATATGCATCGTTCTGAATCCGATTCCTACGTAGTCTTTGACAAAAACCTTTCTCAGGTTTTTGTTCAAAATGTTGCTTTTTTTTAAATGAAAATGACCCACATTCAACTGTTGATATAAAAAGAATGCATACATTATGCATATGCATACATTATTTTTAAAGCAGAGACTTTTTTGTTTTTTTCTTTTGATATATTGCATGCTTAGATATGGGGATGATGACAGTTTTGTGAAAACAATTTTTTTAAAAGGCTGGCGCTGGCTGGCTGGCAACTAAAAATAAAAACCCTGGCAGGGAAAGAGTTAAATACACAATTAAATTTATTTTTCCAAGTATAAAAATGTATACCTAAATAGGAACATAGTAGTACTTAAAGAGCAAAAATAATATATAAATAGTAAACTATAAGTATGATGTTAAGTTCACTTAAAGAAAACTATACTTTAATAAACTAAAAACTGTAAGTATTTAACTAGTAAACTATCAGTATACTGCCCAGGTATAAGTTCACTTGTAGTACAGATACAGTGCAAACGATAAATGTAATTGTAAACTAGTTGTGTACTCAAAGTTTACTACTTATTCACTCAAAAAGTATGCCAATTAAAAGTGGGCCAATTTAATATAGTACTGAAATAGTACACACACAAGCTGCTAGTACATTGTTAAAAGTATTCTTACTACATAAAGCATACTTAAAATATATTTGAACTTTACTTAAGTATTCTTAATAAAATGAATAAGTATACATTTAAAAGTAAGTGGAAACCGTTATACATTATTGTGAAATAAATTGACTCATGATGTGATTTTGGTCATATTGCTCACCTACTTCCACAGAAGAAAGAAAGTCATCACCTTTCAATGCCAGCATAACTTATAATGTTAAGAGGCCTGGTTGTTCATTGCTATACCTGAGAGTCATCTTCTCCAATGTAAAGCAATGGTCTAAGATGCCGGAAGTGGGGAATCGGACTTGAAGAACATCTTGATTTGTAGGGATGTAGCCTTGGGCTGTGATGCGATCCAAGTTACCAATAAAGCTTTAAGAAACACATAATTCAATCTTTTTTATTTAAAACCATACCATGTGCCGTGGAAATGGTTATGAATGTGTTTTTTGCGTAATTATTTGCATATGATTCATGATTTGTCATTTGATTCATGAATTGTCAGTGGCATCAGGGAAATATAGGAAATAGACAAAAGACAGGAATTGTCTTGAACACACTTACTACTTAGTGGAGTCTAGTAGCTGATACTCTCTGCGCCGTCCGTAGCAGATCTTAAAGCCTTGGTCTTCCCATAGGTGACGAATAGCCTCTACATAACTTCTCTGCAGCTGCGTTATCTGATATATGTCCTGATCCTGGAACCGCTGGGCATAAATCTACAGATATCACAGAACTCATGAGACTGGAAATACATTACAGTACAACATCCAATCTTTATTAAAGTTCACCTCTTTTTACAGTAAAGCCCGCTTTCTTGGATTTGATTGGTCATAGTCATTTATTTACAGAGTTAAGCTGTGTTTCAGAATGGAATTTGGATTTTTCATTTCTAGAAAATAACATCTGGAACGACACTCAAAGTCACTCAGTAGCATCACCTCTTTTCTCACAGTGTCTGAAACGATTTGATAAAGGATTCTGTACCTAAACCCCTCCTTTCTGAGAGCCTACTCAGCTTTGATTGGTCAGATGGCCCATTCTGCTGAGATTGGTCAACTCTGCTCTGTTTGGTCAAATGGCTCAGTCTGTGATCGGTCTACTCTTCTCTGATTGGTCAGATGGCCCAGTCTGTTGTGATTGGTCTACTATTCTCCGATTGGTCAGATGGCCCAGTCTGTTGTGATCGGTCTACTCTTCTCTGATTGGTCAGATGGCCCAGTCTGTTGTGATTGGTCTACTCTTCTCTGAATGGTCAGATGGCCCAGTCTGTTGTGATCGGTCTACTCTTCTCTGATTGGTCAGATGGCCCAGTCTGTTGTGATTGGTCTACACTTCTCTGATTGGCCAGATGGCCCAGTCTGTTGTGATTGGTCAACTCTGCTCTGATTGGTCAGATGGCCCAGTCTGTTGTGATTGGTCTACTGTTCTCCGATTGGTCAGATGGCCCAGTCTGTTGAGATTGGTCTACCCATTACCATATCTAAATTTCAGCTCTGGAAGCTTCCTCAGCACTTCACACACAGTGATACAAACAGTAACAATAGTGTTGGTTTTACCATGTCATCCTCATCCTTTGGAAGTGCATGCAAATGGATTTGTTAAAACTGCACTGTTTGACGTTGGGTCAAAGGAGACGTTGTTCATGGGCAGCCAATGAAGACTATATTATGGTGGCCCAGTATTGCACGACACAGCAAAATGTAAACAGCAAATATAAGTTAACAACGCAGATGAAATATGCGCACGCACACACACACTTCTGATGAGGCTGCATTAAAATACTTATTCATCTGCTACTTATTGACACGTGAAGCTCCTCTTTAATAATGCGGCACTTTGTCTTTTTTAATTAAGTGCTGTTAGAGTTGAATTAGCCAAAGGATTTAATACAGGGTCTAATGATCTAACGAAATCCAAATTTTAAACAGTTTTACTGTACAAATATTTTTTTATGAACCCTTGAAGTTATTAGGCAGGGCAATACATTATTGTTTTATTGCACAATCCGCCCATTTCAGTGTACCGTTTCTATAGAAGCAAAACATGCAGGGTTTATACTAGTGGCAATGGACTATCGAAACTATAATTTTTAACTTTTTTCACTGTACCAATATATTTATGAATTTTCTATATGGGCCAATACATACATAGTCATCTTTTGTGCAATCAGCCCATTTCACAGTGCCGTTTCTCAGAGGTTGTGTCAATGTTAACATGCAGACTTCATGCTAGTGGCAGTGGCAGTTTTACTAAATGTTTTTTATGGACCCTTGAACTTTGCATATACTGTATTACTGTGGAATTAATTTCACAGCCCTGTTTCTCGGCACCCCCTGGCTGAGAAAAGAACATTTCCGTTGTGTTGTGTCAATTCCGTTGTGGCTTTTCCATTGTGTTGTGGCTTGTTTCCGTTGTGTTGTGGCTTCTTTCCATGGCTTTTCCATTGTGTTGTGGCTTTTCCATTGTGTTGTGGCTTATTTTCGTGGCTTTTCCATTATGTTATGGCTTCTTTCCATGGCTTTTCCATTGTGTTGTGGCTTTTCCATTGTGTTGTGGCTTATTTTCGTGGCTTTTCCATTATGTTATGGCTTCTTTCCATGGCTTTTCCATTGTGTTGTGGCTTTTTTATTGTATTTTGGTTAGTTTTCGTTGTTTTGTGGCGACTCCGTTGTGTTGTGGCTTGTTTCCATTGTGTTTTGTTTTTTTCCCCATTGTATTTTGGTATGTTTCCATTTTTTGGCTTGTTTCCATTGTGTTGTGGCAATTCCGTTGTGTTGCGACCCTTTTTCCATTCTGTTTCCATTAAAAATTCCATTTCCATTTTATGGCTTGTCTCCATTGTTTTGTGGTGATTCCATTGTGTTGTGGCTTGTTTTTGTCATGTCACGGCTTGTTTCCATTGTGTTGTGGCTTGTTTTCATTGTTTTGTGGCGATTCCGTTGTGTTTATCCGATCATCGTTTACTGCAGTGGCTTATTGCCGACAGCATGACAGAGTGGGCAAATGCTGCTCAAAACACCATGTTCCTCACTAAAACAATGAAAAGGGTTTTTAATCTAAATAAAGGACTATTGGATTGTAAAATTAGTCGATGTGATTGATCATTTAATTAAATTACTTATTTCATAATCAAATATAACCTCTAATACAACAAGTCACAAACGCCGCCTCAGATCTGTTACGCAGAATGTGTGCACGTGCTCTGGAACGACGCCTGAACACGGCAACTAAACCCAATGAATTCACAACCATTTATTAAAATAGTGTTCTCATTAATGTTATGTAATATGACAGTCCCAATCATAGTTATTATGTATTGCTGTTAGAGCTGAAGCTGAAGTGCTGAATGAAAACCGGTAACGTTACACTGAAGCCCTATGCTAGCGAATTTTATTTAGCTAAAAGTAACGCATCCTATATGATCACATATATACAAAATAAATGTAATATTACAAATTTCATCTGCACAAACTAATGCGAATGTACACGTGAACTTGAACTAAGTCACTAAGTCAGAATGCGTGACTCGTGTTGTGCACGTGCTCTTCCTGGAGCAACGCAAGGAAACACGACAACTAAACCCATTCACAATCACAATATTTTATTAAAATGGCGTTCTCATTAATGTTATGTAGTATGACAGTCCCAATCATATTCGTTATTAGTTGTGCATTGCTGTTGGAGTTGCGCGCTGAAGCTGATCACCGCCACGCTTTACAACCGCTCTAATTCTTAACCAAATGCATCCTATATGATATAAATGAACTATAGATAGGCCTGCACAAAATAAACACAATATTACAACTTACATTTGCACAAAATAAAAGAGCTGCGAATGCACACGCAAACTTGCAGTCATTATGAAAGTGTAACTCCAGCTGTAAAATGGTCCCAAACAGAACTCTGGCGCACTCGCTTTATTTTTCCTCCTGTGTTTCGAGGTTTCACGCACGCGCATGACCCTACTTAATCGATGATCGATAAGTCTTATCGATTAAATGTCTTATCGACAATTAATCGATCATCGATTAATTGTTGACATCCCTAGTTGTGGCTTGTTTTTGTTGTGGCTTGTTTCCATTGTGATGTAGAAAATCTGTTATGTTGTGGCTTGTTTCCATTGTGTTTTGTTTTTTTCCATTGTATTTTGGGATGTTTCCATTTTTTGGCTTGTTTCCATTTTGTTGTGGTTTGTTTCCGTTGTGTTGTGGCTTGTTTACAATTGGTTTGTGGCAATTCCATTGTGTTGTGGCCCTTTTTCCATTCTTTTCCATTCAAAATTTCTTTTTAATTTTTTGGCTTGTTTCCATTGTTCTGTGGCGATTCCATTGTGTTGTGGCTTGTTTTTGTTGTGTTGTAGCTTGTTTTTGTGTTGTGGCTTGTTTTCGTTGTGTTGTGGCTTGTTTTTGTTGTGTTGTGGCTTGTTTTCATTGTGTTGTGGCTTGTTTTCGTTGTGTTGTGGCTTGTTTTCGTTGTGTTGTGGCTTGTTTTCGTTGTGTTTTGGCTTGTTTCCATTGTTCTGTGGCGATTCCATTGTGTTGTGGCTTGTTTTTGTTGTGTTGTAGCTTGTTTTCGTTGTGTTGTAGCTTGTTTTCATTGTGTTGTGGCTTGTTTTCGTTGTGTTGTGGCTTGTTTTCGTTGTGTTGTGGCTTGTTTTCATTGTGTTGTGGCTTGTTTTCGTTGTGTTGTGGCTTGTTTCCATTGTTCTGTGGCGATTCCATTGTGTTGTGGCTTGTTTTGTTGTGTTGTAGCTTGTTTTTGTGTTGTGGCTTGTTTTGTTGTGTTGTGGCTTGTTTTTGTTGTGTTGTGGCTTGTTTTCGTTGTGTTGTGGCTTGTTTTTTGTTGTGTTGTGGCTTGTTTTGTTGTGTTGTGGCTTGTTTTGTTGTGTTGTGGCTTGTTTTCATTGTGTTGTGGCTTGTTTTTGTTGTGTTGTGCTTGTTTTCATTGTGTTGTGGCTTGTTTTTGTTGTGTTGTGGCTTGTTTTTGTGTTGTGGCTTGTTTTCATTGTGTTGTGGCTTGTTTTCGTTGTGTTGTGGCTTGTTTTTGTTGTGTTGGCTTGTTTCATTGTGTTGTGGCTTGTTTCCATTGTTTTGTGGCGATTACGTTGTGTTGTGGCTTGTTTCCATTGTGTTGTGGCTTGTTTCATTGTTTTGTGGTGATTACCTTGTGTTGTGGCTTGTTTCCATTGTGTTGTAGTTTCGGCGCTGTAGTTTACTTATATTAGCTTTTTTAATTTTCATTGTGTTGTGCCCTACTGGGCCACTGTACCATAGGCTGGCATTATGCAATTACAAACCTACATAGGTAAGAAGTAAGACAGGAATTACTGACGACTCATTCCAGGCAGTTCAGAATTGGTTCTTTCTTTTAAGAGACAATGGCCCAGTCCCAAATGGCACCCTGGACACTTGGTCTTCTTACGATCCACACTTTCACAACGTAATGTCGCTTTGACTGTCAGGAATAAGTCTGGTCGTGAGCACCAGAATGACAAATGGGACACCCTATGGTCTTCACGATCGTGTGCTCATGGTGGCCATTGTAAGTCCACAAGACCATAAAATGTTGCATTTGGGACATGGCCAATAACTCTGTTTTTTGTGCACTTTGATCTTTGAAACTTTGCAGACCTTTTTATTTCACAAATAGAGCTCTATATTAGAAAGGTAGCATCCAAAGCATAATAGGGTCACTTTACATTCGTGCAAACATACTAATAAAATTTGTGAATTTTATGGTGTTATTATTTATGTATAAATAATTTAATTATTTTTTTTATTATTATTATATTTATCAATAACAAGATTGTTTATGTAAAATAGCCCTGAGGAATCTCCGGGCTCTACAGAAACTCTTGATCACCTCGTTCTGTGGGTTGGAGTAGGGGATCTTCAGCGTGTTCATGGCTTCTGTTATTGCACTCATAGCTTGGAAGATATTCTGGAAAACCAGTTTAGCGTAGCTACGCCTCTCGTCTTCTGAAAAGCCCTCTCCATGAATAATCTTCATCTGCTTCATAAATGTTGTCTTCCCGCTTTCTCCCGTGCCTAAATGAAAGTTTAAAAGAAAATCATGTGACTGAAAAATGGAAAATAAATGTGCTTAGTGGTTTACATAACTTTACACTGCTCTTGAAATAGTCAGTTTCCATTATGCACAGTGGTATGTGAACTGTAATGTATACTATTTTTTTTATTATTATTATTAATTGAATGGTCTTAATGGCTCAGCACTTGGGTGTGTTTTGATATTTCTTTGAAATATAAAGCTTTTGAAACATTATAAATGTCTACTGTCACTTGATCAATTTAATGCATCCTTGCTGAATAAATGTATTAATTTCTTTAATTTTTTTCCACAAAAAATAAATAAATAAATCTTATCGACCCCAATGTGTGTGTGTGTGTGTGTGTGTGTGTGTATTGTTTAATATAATGTATGAATACGAATATGATACCAAAATATGAATGTCATTGCTTTAGAAATCATAACAAAATGTCAAACCAGCTTACTTTTTTTTAAGAAAGTATTTTAAGAAAGACAGCACAAGCACACTTTTCAAGCAAACCATTTCACAAAAAAAAGTAATGATGAGAACTGAAGTCAAACATCAACTAAATCCCCTTAGGACCAGAAAAGTGAATTGTTGATTTGATCACATTTTAGGAAAGTCCCTCAAGAGATGGTCTAACAAAATGGCATTTACTGAAAACGTTTCATGCTCTGACTAAATTTACTTTTCACTTTCAGATAGAAATATTTTTTTTTTACCAAGATAAATGGGGTCTATTTTGTATTTTTTTAAACATGTATCAGCGTGTTTATATGTTTTAATACAATTTAGATAAAAGGCAGAATCCTCTCACCTAATAAAAGCAATTTGAGTTCTCTCCGTTCTCTTTTCCTCTGCTCTGCAAGGATGTGTTTGATTTCCTTATTTATGGCGATGGCGTTCCTGTCCTCTTCAGACAAGAAACATATGCAACATCCACAGTAGTAGTAATCCCCCATTTCTCCAACAGAAATTAATTAACTACAAAACATAAACAATTATTTTACAATTATAGCTTAATAACCAGCATTATATTTTGACCATGTAGTAGGGGTGAATTCAGGTTGGTTGGGAGGGACACTTTTTCCAAGCCATCTCAATGACAAAAAGTGTCGCAATCACCCTATATGTGCGTACTTTGTCCTTAATTAAATTTGGCAATTTTAGTTAGACTCTTTCATTGTCTATGGTTAGACTAGTGTAGTGTGCTGGGAGCTGAAAATGGAAAACCCGGAGTGGAGTTAAAGCAGAGTATCCGTTTTGAGGCGGCAGAGAATTAGCCTACCGCTCCACTCTTTTAAAGGGTCATGAAACCCCTCTTTCAGCTCAAATCCACCTCGTAATCTTTTTGAAAATGCTACTTAAATGGGCGTGGATGCCCGTGAGAAGAGGGGAGGGGTGGGTGTGGCAGAGCGAGGCAGGGGGGGGGAGAAAGAGTTGGGCGAGCAACTGTCATCTGTTAGTGCAGTGGCCCATGCCAAATCTCAACAAAAATATGGGGTTAAACGTAACGAAATGCAGGCTCAAGCTGGCAAAATTAAAGTCCAATAAAATACACTGACAACCGTCTGTTTGACCTTTAAAAGTAACCGAATGCCTTGCTGCATATATTAGATTAATCGGAATTGTTTAAAATTATAGAAATGCACATAGACAATTACTGTCATTTTATAAATATGTTGTGTTTGTATACAGTTTAAATGCATATTTTTAATTAGCGGAAAAAAACAACCGTTCCGTAACTTACATATAGCCGAGATCTAACTTACGCGCGTCCCTTAACACCCATAATAAAGATGGACCGCGACAGTGAAGTTTACAGTGATAGCAGTACACAGGGCTCTGCTGAGGTGGAGGACTTTTCTCCTCATGAAACCCCAGGTAGAAACGATCGAAAAAGTCGTCTGGACTTTGAACAGCATTGCTGGCAAGACGCAAACTGCGTTGCTGAGCAAAACCGAAGTCCACCTGTCTCCAGTTCTCGTAACTTTCATTAGAAAAATACTTGTTACACACAAACAGCTTTGAGGAATCGCTTGTTGATGGCCAACCAACCGCCCGCAGCCAGAGACTAGCCCTGGCAGCGTCGCGGGGAAAGCCATGCAACACACCCGAACCTTTACACCAGGGAAACAAACACTTACGACCCATGATCATAAACTCCTCTCATCTACTCCGTGAACACGCAGACTGTCACTTCTGTCATTGGAAAGAACCTCGTGCTGTCATGAATAATTAAGAGACGGTGTCTTTTCATAGGATAAGAAAATTCAGTCTCATTAATAATAATGAGACACCGATGCGTCACGAAGCACTATAGTGCGCTGCTACGTCACAAGCTGTGACGTGGACGCAATGTAGTTTTTAAACCCGGAAGACGAAAATAGGGTGAAAAACATACAAATTTACCAGTTTCACCTTTTAATTAAATCTAACAGATGCTAACATTATGTTCAATGATATTCAACACACATACCTCTGTTAAAATCTCAAAATGTAGCTGTAGGGTTTCATGACCCTTTAAACCGGTTTTTATTTTGTGTGTTAAGCCTGTATAACTCGATATCAGGGCAGTAACCACCATAGTGTGTGTTGTTAATCTTGGGGTGGGCTGATTATGCGTTCCTGACGATGTTGGACGTGGAGATTTTCCAAATTAAATGTTTCTCAGACCTCAGTGAGATCCAGGCAATCAGATGGTGTCACGTTCATGTTGACCACATGATGTCGCCAACACAAAACGAGAGCATATCGTGTTTTTGTGTAAAATATAGCAAAACATAATAAAAACAACATAAAATCGCTTTGAAAACAAAAAAGAAGGCATATAGTCTAAAGTTAGTTTGTTTTTACGTTTATGCTCATTGAAAGCAGGACTTGCCGACATCTTGTGACGTCAAATGACGCGCTGAGGTCAGGGTTTATCGATGTTCCCCGAGTTCACGCACGTCGAATGTCCGACTTTGAGTGTCGTTCCAGACGTTATTTTCTAGAAGAAAAAGGAAAAAAAATATCCAAATTCCGGTCTGAAGCACAGCATAACTCAGTAAACAACTATGACCAATCAAATCCAAGAAAGCAGGCTTTACTGTAAGCAGAAGCAGCGCGGCAAGAGCGCGAATTCCAGTTCTCTACCGTTTTTACCGGTCAGCGAGGTAAGTAGCTAAACATGTAATATTTGACTATTGTTTAACGATATAAATGTTAAAAGGACAATGCTGAAATCTAGTGATGCAAACTACTTTACTTCTTGTTTATATGTAACCGTTTTGAATTAAAAATATGTGAGTTGTGCATTTTGTAATTTGAAATGTGACGTGACAAAATACATTAACGGATTGTCCATATTTTGAATGACCCGTTCTCCTATAGTTTTTCCAATTAATTTATTAACTAGAACTTTAACCCTTAAACCTAAACTAGAACAAGAAAAATAGTTTTGTCTCCCATATACAATACATTGTTAAAGCCTAATATTTGTTGTTATAATATTGTTACATTATGGAAAGGATATTTCAACGACATCTTGTACATTATGTTGTATGATATTGCTTAGTTAAAATAATATGAATTTTTAATTGTTTAATTTTTATAGCCTAGTAACTTACATGAAAGCAATATTACACTCAAAATCGATAGGCGAGGCACTCTTGCTTCTTTTCAACATAATGTGTAGATTCTAACATCACTAATAGTGTAAAAAAATTGCTCTAACGTTGTAATAAAAAGTAAATGTATTCTCTGATTGAAATGAAAATGTTAAAGTTCTTCTGTGGACAACAGTTATACATCATATTAAACAACTAGGTAAACAGACAATCACTCACCTTCATTCGTAAAACCTACGGCGTGAAATTGGAAACAGTACTATCCATCTTGAGAGAAACAATGGCTGTGGCACCTTGAAGGAGTTTTCCTTAACTCTGTTTTCTGTCAGCTGCGTCATGATAGTTCACTACAGATAAACCAGTTTCACTTCCCGTAAGTCTGCCTTTAATGCATAATATGTCGGGTATGTTGCAGAGCAGAAGAGAACCAATGGGAAGTCAGTGGAATGTGCCCTGGCATTATTCCTCCCAGCTTAGTAACTCTTTAAAGTGACTGGCACTTGTTTTTAACTATACTGTGGTTTAAATGATAATATTTAGTTTTATTGTACTGTACAAACGTAGCAGAAAAGCCTATTTTAAGCTGTGTTGTGGCAGGTTCCCATTGGCCCGGTTTCCTGCGTTTTCAGTTATCTGATCAGTGATCGTATTTCTTATAGCACCAGTTTTTGGGCATGTTGTCACAAAAGTCTGAAACACTGTTCAATGAACTGTATAATTTTTTCCTGTGCTATAATGGTGGAAATGAAAAAGGGTTTGTAGGCTTTGTAGTCAAGACTTAAAGGCATGTGCCTATATAGATTTTCAAATCTGATTTTCAAAAAAAATATTCCCTAGTTAGGCCTAGTAGTAACAATTGTAATATAGAATTTAAAATCAAATAATTGATAACTTTTTTTTTTCTATACCAAAAGAATAGATATCCAACTAGTCAACTGCTGAAATAGTCTAGTTACTAGCAATTAGTGATGGGAAGTTCAGATCATTTTACTGACTTGGATCTTTTGAGGCTTATTATGCAAACGTTGATCACATTTAGAAAAAGACAAAACTAATACAGCCGAGGCCAAATTATGAGAAACAGAAATGATTAATTCATTGTTTAGCCTCATTACCTCACCTCCCAATCTGATCCAGTCTTTTGTCACATCCCATAGGCTAAAGTTATGCAGTCTGCACAGAAAAACAGAAATGATTAGTTCACATCCTGAGTCTTCAGGTCTGAGTCGTTCCTTCATCATGAATTATGGAAAAGAATCATCATGACATGCAGAAATACATATAACACGTACATTTATATGCGGCGGCAGTGTTATAGCTTCTCATTTACCTTCAATGGGTGATGTTATGCTTTGGCGAACTGAATGGTTGATTGCGTTGTGTTGGGTCACTGCCGTTGCTTGCAGCAGAAGTTGAACAATTTTAAATTGAGAACTGTGACTGGCTGTTGTCACTACGACAGTCTCGTCATCACCAAGCTTTAGACATGCTATCCATCAAGCGATTGACGCCGACTAACTTACTACGCCATTGTTTGTAAGGAATGTTGGAAATTATTAACTCATTTCTGTATCCAATACAGCTGTCATGTAGTAAACTAGGGAGGTAAACTAATAATTTCCGTTTCCGGTACAAACTGCAAAGCCTTAGCCTATATGGCTGTCACGGGATGAACAAATGACTCGGACACTAAGGCTCTGTCCCAAATGGCACACTTCATGTGCACTTTCGGTCTTGTGGACTTACAATGTGTGCGCGTGTCCCTTAAGTCCCAAGACCGCAGGGTGTCCCATTTGTCATTTTAGGTCTCAGAAGGGTGCACTTAAGCGCCCCCTTTGAGGTCGCTATGTGCCCTCGATGCGCACTTCTGCCGAGCTCGCACTGGTACGGGTTACGCAGCGGACTTCTTCCCGGCAGTCAAAGCGGCATTACGTTGTGAAAGTGCGGACTCAGAGGAAAACCGTGAGGGTTTAGGGTGCCATTTGGGACAGGGCCAAAGACTCAGGAGGTGAACTAATCATTTCTGTTACCTGTACAGAACCTATGGGATGTTGCACATGTGTGGTCAACACAAAATGAACAAATCACTCTGAGACAGCTGTGTCCCAATTCCGAGGCTGCATTCTTGATTTTGTCACAGCAGCGCAATGAAGGCTGTCCCAATAGAGTGGTGCAGATTTGTAGGCCAACCGGCAGTTAGCATCATAATGGTACCTTGACAAAAACCCAATAGGATATCCCATTAAATATGAACACAACACGACATGTAAACAAACCAAAAACAGGGCATGAAGTCACAAAATGTGACCCTAAAAAAGGACAGGATGCTTAAGCGTACCTGTTTTTTTTCCGCCATAGTCGCGATGTTGCCCATCTCAGTTCAGCACAGGCATCAGAAGAACCACATCTCCTCACAGCAGATCTTTGTTTGTGTGACGGAGGGATTCCTGCCACTGTTTTTTGACTCCTTCACACATTTTATAAGCTCTTGACAGGTTCTCAGCTGGTCTATATACAATCATATGTAGGCTACGCACATACACAAGAACATTTAGCCCAGCACACAGCACTGTTTTGAATGTTATGTAAGTTCCATAACGAAATATACATAACAAATGCCTGACCAATCAGGTTGTGAACATATCCCTATGCCTATAGGTTTGGTATTTTTAGGTTCAATGTTAAAATGCCAATGTGAAGGCTAAGCAGACCACCAGGACTTGTTTTTGGTCCGGACCAAACAAACCTAGTGTAAACACACCCTTACACAAAAACCCACTCAAAAAACCCATTGAAAACCCATTGACTTTTGGACAATGGAACCGGAAGTGCTAAAATGCAAACTCTTTTCCAGGTTTTGGCCTACAAAAGTGTGTCATACCTGCACCACTCTATTTTAAGGCTCCTTCAAATGCGGCCTTCATTTCCTGTGAAATGAAGTATACCACAGATGGATCCTTTGCGGCCCAGAATTCATTGCGTGCCGGTGATTACAGACCTTTTTGAGAGAAATTGCCGAAATACACTTTTAAATGCAAGTATTGGGTTTTAACTTACTCAAATATCTAAAGATACAAATGTAAAAATTACAACAAACTTAAGTGGTTTAAATATTGACTTTACTAAGATGCTATAATGGACCATGGTGAATATATTAAGACAGTTTGTGAACCTTGTTTTGTTTTCAGACAGTTTAAAGGGTTAGTTCACCCAAAAATGAAAATTCTGCCATCAATTAATCGCCCTCATATCATTCCAAACCTGTAAGACCTTCAATCATGTTCAGAACACAAATGAAGATCTTTTTGAGGAAATTTGACATATTTCTGTACCTCCATTGACAGCTACACAATTACCACTTTGACACTTCATACAATTAATAAAGAGATTGTAAAACTAATCCATATGAATTTAGCCATTTAGTCCAAATCCTAATGGGATTAGATGTTAATAATGTTAAATAATTGACTGACTATGATATATGAGGTTATAGATAAACAATAGATCTACTTCTGCAAATGGACCCTAAAAGAGTGAGCATGTAATATATATTATTTTTTAACAAAATAAGTGTAGTGAAAACCCAAATTATTCAAGCATGCTCGGTCATCAATAATGTTAAACAGGTTGATCATGCAAAAGTTGCTTTATAAAATACTAGTGTCTTTGTCTTTGAATGCATGCAGATTAATTGGCATGGAGATCAGTACAGTCTAATGCTGACTGAGTGCAGCTGAAGGTGTGTTCTGGACTCTTTACAACACTTCATAGTTATTAAGAGCCTGTAACAAGACAGCGTCTTTCACATCGCTGAAGAGTATCCGGGTGCAACTGGGGTCCAGGGCACAGGTGAAGTGGGAATAAAGGCTTTTGGAGTTCTCATTGCAAACTGCTTTCTGTTTATATAACTCTCTGATGAACTGCTTGGCATCTTGAACATCCTGATGTTTGCCTGAAGGTGGCGCCAACCCACAAAGGAAGGGAAATGAAGAGTAAATCAGGTAACAAAGAAAATAGATCACACTGATAATGCTGCCTTTCCTTTCATTTAATGTGCATCAAACTACCTTCAAATCCAGGAAAGTATGTTTTTAAATCCGAGAACTGAATCTTCTCGGCCAGGATGTCCATTTTGTTCAGGAACAGGATGACGGTGGAATTGTCAAACCATGTTGAGTGGATGGTCGTGTAGAAAAGTGACAAGCTCTCTTCCATTCGGTTCTGCAGCCAAAGTGAGGAAGAGTAGAGATGAACAGATTTATCAATATTACACAGAAAGGACAGGAGAGATATAAGAACAAACTGACATAAGACATAATAGAGTGCAACATTGCTCGCTCCCCCTTTTTCAGCAGCACTGGATCTGGAAGTATTTTTCTCATTCATTTCCCATAGGAATTTTAAAAGTCTTTGTTAAAAAGTTATAAGCAATACTTCAAGCCAATCAGCTACAAGGTGAATCACAACACTACAAACTTTGATTTGCAGTAAAAAAGTTTTTGAAAGTTGGACCAAAAGACTACAAGACTTTTGTGTATTTAATGGTTTTAGCGAGGGAAAGAACTACAATCCCATGAAGCATTGCGAACAGCATTCTCAAATTCAAAACAATGGAGAAATATAAAACTGCTCATTTACAAATGTTTATTAGATGTATAAAAACATATATGCATCTGTATAGAAATTATTTTGAAAGCGTAGGGAGATCTGTTTGAAATTGAATATTGGTGTACTGATTGCTGAATAGCATTTTATTTTTAAAAACATGAGATGTTATATGCCATCTCATGAATTATTGTCTTAACTTTTGGTCAGATGAAAAAAAGGCAGCTAAGCACACAGCATTGTGGGATATCTAGTGGTCATCTGGGTATTCTAAAGTTAAAAGTTTACCCCAATGGCCAGCTATATTTGCCAAAATGTGAAGTGTACAACCGAGTATACTCATGTAAGTACAGTATCCTACAATGCAATAAACTAGACTTGAAATTTCCTAAGGATTCTAAAAGTTCCAATGGCCACGTTTTAAAGCAAAAATGTGAACACATGTGCATTGACAGGACCAACTTGAAATACGCTTGTTGCTTCTCAATTGGTCCTAGTAAGGCTGCATATCTCTACATCAAGCTCCGTTAAAAGATGTCTCAATTTAAAAGATCCTTTGAATGCAGCCTTTGTTTTACGTCCTTAATTTGGTCTTTTTGGAAGGATGCATCAAGTGTATCCATCACGTCCTCCAAACACCCACAATCCTTTGCACACTTTCCAATTCACAAAAAAAGTATTAGCAGAAAACACTGAGCTTGTCTAATTTCATTACGTAATGCAAAATTATTTTTGAGATAAAGGCATTGTTTTGCACTTCGCAAACTTTCTAACAAATCCTTCCCTTGCAGGTCAAAATGACCTGAAGCCCTACAATTATCCTTTTTTTTTGTCCAGAAAGTTTTACATTTCATTTAGATAAAAACAAATATATATATATATATATATATTTTTTTTTTTTTTTTTTTTTTTAATGCAAATTTATTTTTATTTTATTACTAGACTTTATCAATAAATAAATAATAATTTAAGCACATTCTTCGCATTCAAATTAAATTCGAAATAACTACATTTCTTGCATAACCCTTATTTGAGCTAATTTAGCTCAACATATTTCACATTAGTTCATGACTGTTGCCACTAGATGGCCTTATAGCTCTATATGGAGCAAATGAGCTGTTCCGCTGGGTTTCTCTTCATTATGCATTCAGATACATATGTAGACATTATAAAAAATTTTATTTAGTAAGGTTTAGAATTTTTAGTTTGAATTTTGGGCATTCATATAGGTTTTTCTATGTGTACTGAAGCATTCCTCCCATTTATTTCTAAGGGGGTCAAGGAAGCCACAAGGGAAGGATTTATAGTATTCTCATATCATGACTGGGAGCAGAAACATGTACAACACTGCCATGCACACTATCTAGGGCGACACATTCTAGCGTTCAATGTGGAGGAGTACTCTAGCCTACAAGCCTCCAAAGGACTGGACTATAAGGACACAGCCTCACTAGGATGCAGTGTCTGGGAAACACCTGCTATTTGAGCATAAGCAACATTTCTGGGACACTTAATATTATATTTTTAAATGTTATTTAAAAGAGAGTGTGTCTGAAGTAGATGCCCGGAAGCAAATATGGCTGCCGGGTGAACTGACTGTCCTTGTGGAAGGAGAGAGGCAGAAACATACATCCTCGTTATTCTCTAGAAGTTGGTCGTACTCTGTGAGGGAGGCTAGAAATATGAGTGACGTCACATTCTCAAAGCAATGGATCCATTTCTTTCTCTGTCCTCTCTGACCACCAGCATCTACAATCCTGAAAAGACATACAGACCAAAAATCACTTTTAGGTGCCCTATCATGCACCGGGCCAATGCAACTGCAGACATAGCGCAAATGTTTTTTGCTAGTTTCACCCCGACGCAATTATCATTTTCACATCCAGTGCCACGTTTAAATGGCAAATTCATTTGCACCCATAGGCGTGCTGGTCTGAAAACGAGGTGTGTTCAGGTTCATTGGTGCATTGCTATTGCATATGCGGCAACTGAAAACCAACAAAAACCTGGTCAAAAGTCAACAGCACAGTATTTTTTTTTGTTATATAAAGGGCGCATTAGTAATATGCACCTATAAGCGGGTGCACAACGAGCATATTCTCTGAATATTACACACATGGTTGCGCAGCAGCACACAAACATTATTAAATATTAAAAATAAAAGGATTCATCAACTAACCATTCAGAAGTGACTCTGCGCTGAACATAAAAGGCTGAACAGTTTCTGACCTTTTCATTGCATGTCTGCGTGAGGTAATCGGAGCAGCTAACACAAGCTCTTGAAGCCCCACTCTCTTCTTGAAAGGAGACCAGGAGCACCAGCTCATTTGCATTTAAAGGGATTCACACAAAAACGGCATATTTTTGCTCAACCTCAAAATGTGCTAAAAATATTATCTGTAAGGTCAGAATATGAGTCTGATACTGCTCCATTGGGCTTTGATTATGGGGTGTGTTTCAACCGAACCAGGAAAGACCTCATTTGTATAGACCCACAACCAATCAGAGCAACGGAGCGACGCGTAATGTTAGTTGTCAAATGTCAACAGAACTCAACTGCACTGTGTTGCCAAGTCCGTGTTTTTCTCCATCTCCGCGGGTTGAAGCGACCCCAATTATGTGATTATATAAACCCAGAAATGCAATAACGTGGATGATTACGTTACTGTTTATCATCTGTCCATCATCGTCTAAAGCCCGCCCTGAAAATTTCATTGGCATAATTACTCCTCTATGGATCGAGTCCAGACCGAATTCCCAGTGCAAAAAATGTTATGGGTGGGGCTAAATTCGGCTGGCATCTTGGCTATCTGTAAGGTATTTTAAACACATACACACTCTGAGGACATCAGAGACTTATTTTATTTAAAAAGGGGCATTATAGGACACCTTTAATACATCCAAATTTACAAATTAAAGGTGCACTGTGTACATTTTAGTGGCATCTAGTGGTGGGGTTGCTAATTGCAACCGCCCACCACTCACCCATCCCTTTCGAAGCACATAGAGCAACTGGTGCCCAATACAGGACAAAGATGTCATTGTCTGAGACAACTGAGAGTAGCCAGCGCATTGTAGAGCAGTTTGTCCATTTAGGGCTACTGTAGAAACATGGCGGTGCAAAATGGTGACTTCACTGTAAGGGTTAAGGTGTATGTAGATAGAAATGGCTCATTCTATGGTAATAAAAACATAACGGTTCATTATGTAAGGTCTTTATACACCACTGAAAACATACAGTATGTATATTATATTGCATTTCTGTCAATAGATCCTCGTAAATACTACACACTGCACCTTTAAAATAGGCAAGAATCTGCAATATATTTGTTGCAAAATGCTAACTATTTTACAATTCATTATTGATTCAGTTTAGAGGTCTATGTGTTAAATGAATATTTTGGTGGGGCACTGTGTCATCTGCCCTTACAGGTGAGCCGCAGTCACAGATGATGTCTTGGTAGCGGCTCACTAGCATTTGATTACAGATGATGGCAGAATTATTTTGGTGAACTGTCCTTTTAAATGCCAGCATAAGCTTGGTTGGGCATTGCCATACCTCAGAGTGATGTTCTCAATACTAACACACTCCTCTGTGATGCCGTTGGAGGGAGATCGAACACGTAGAATATCGCCCAGTGTAGGGATGTAGTCTTCGCCGGCGATGCGGTCCAAAACATCAATAAAGCTTAAAAAACATGTTTGTTATTGTTATTAATAAAAAAGAAAAATAATGCAATAACAAATATCACTTTGACTGTAAACAATACCATGTGCTGATACCATTGCTTATGAAGGAATTATTTGCATAACATTCATTTTGTAGCATCAGGAAAGGAGAAGACAAAAATGCAGGAAGTCAGTAAAAGACAGGAATTGTCTTGAACACACTTACTACTTAGTGGAGTCTAGTAGCTGATACTCTCTGCGCCGTCCGTAGCAGATCTTAAAGCCTTGGTCTTCCCATAGGTGACGAATAGCCTCTACATAACTTCTCTGCAGCTGCGTTATCTGATATATGTCCTGATCCTGGAACCGCTGGGCATAAATCTACAGATATCACAGAACTCATGAGACTGGAAATACATTACAGTACAACATCCAATCTTTATTAAATTAGTGCAAACATACAGATACAAAACAACTTTTTACTGTTAGTATGTATAAATAATTGAATAATTATTCAGTCTCTTGATCACCTCGTTCTGTGGGTTGGAGTAGGGGATCTTCAGCGTGTTCATGGCTTCTGTTATTGCACTCATAGCTTGGAGAATATTCTGGAAAACCAGTTTAGCGTAGCTACGCCTCTCATCAACTGAGAATCCCTTTCCAAGTGTAATCCTTATCTGCTTCATAACTGTTGTCTTTCCGCTGCCTTCCGAGCCTGAATGAAAGCAAAACAATCGCATGCTTCAGCATTAAGTCACAGATATAATCAGCTCTTAGAGGATCACATCATGAACTTCACCTCAAAAGATGATGTAACAAACTAAAAATTAGCACACATGATGACTTCAACATTACATCACATACACAAAAGTTAAGTAATTCAAAGGAGATAATTCTAAATACTCATATAAGTTCATATGATTGAACTGATTTGTTTCATTTGAGTTTACTATACTCAAACCATTGAATTATTTTGAGTATTAGAATCCACAGTGTAGCTAGAGCAGAAAAATAGCCAACCAACGCATTCATAGAAAGGGATTTTTCTACTGATGATGACTGTGTGGATAAAGCAAAGAAACCACGTGGACCTCATCAAAAGTCATATATAGCTACCTAGATAGAGCAAATAGTGTCGCCCAGATCCGGCCCACATCTGGTACATGTGGATCTGGTAGATGTGGCCCGGATCTGGGCCAACACTATGTTGCTGTCTGGGTACAGCAACTTATGATGTGATGCACTTATAATGTTGCACTTATAACCAACAAAAAAAGCATTCAGATCTGAAACTTACAGGATATTCTTATAGTATGATGACTTTTTATATTTCAAAAGCTCAAGGAAAATTTGATTATCTTCTTTAAGAAAATTTATTTTAGTATAAAATGTATTTTTTTTACTATAGTCTGTTATTCAGTTCATTGTATTTAGTAGACTGAATAGAGGTACCCACTTTATATTAGGTGGCCTTTGTAGTAACATTTTCATTTATAATTTGACAGGCTACAATGCACTTATAAAATTGCATACATGTTTTTACCTTGTACTTACATTTTTTAAATTAGCTGCATGTAATTACATTTGTAATTCATTTCTGTAGTTACATTTGTAATTACACTGTAGAGCCTTCCCTTACCTAACCCTGCCCTTAAACTTACCCATATCACCACACCTGTCCCTAACCCTACCCGTATCCCACCTCACTATCAGCAAGTGTTTTAAAATACAGTATGAACACAATAAGTACATTGTACTTATTTTTTATGTTAGTAAATAGTAGTTAAGGCCACCTAAAATAAAGTGGGACCAGTAGGGTATTGTATCACTTGAACCTGGGCAAACTGAGTGGCAGTCATAGAGCCGGGTCACAATTAACAAAGCTTATTAATGATTTAAAACGTTATCATCCAACATGATGGCAAATAGGCTTTCCATTGAATGTATATCAATATTTACATAGTATAATAGTACTAAATTGATCTCTCAGACGTGTCCCGCAAAATGTCCTGCAACAGAGCAGTAACCAGGTGGTCACCCTAGATATTGTGTGGAAGTTTTAATGAAATTTCTGATAAAAGACAGAATTCATCTCACCCAATAAAAGCAATTTAATTTCTTTGTTTTCTCTTCTCTTCTGCATAGCCAGGCTGAGATCGATTTCCTTATTTTTGGCAATGGCGTACCTCTTTTTTTTAGACAAGCACCAGACGCAGCATCCACAGTAGTAGTAATCACCCATTTCTCCAGCAGAAATACAATAACTACAACAACAACAAAAAAATCAATAATACTATTCAGGACTATTCGTTTTTTATTTCTTTTTAGAAGCCAAAAAAGTAAGTCCTTCATTAAATGGAAATTATTCGGATAGTTTGGATTTCTCACAATGGAAAACCCTTGTGTGGAGTTTGATTACAGAGCAGGAGGTAAAACGTAGACCCGCTCCACTCATAGCCTACTCTTATCCACACCGGTTTTTAGTCTGTGCATTGCCATGTGACACGCAAAGCCTTGGCTTTAATACTCTGGTCAGTTTTTTGTCTGGAAATGAATTTACTTTATATTAATTACTTGTTTAATTTATGTATGACGACATTCAGGTTAACTTCACTCTTGCTTGTGTGATATTGCTCAATTAAAATAAGCCAAACCTTTTAACAGATCCTAACATCATCACTAGTAGGCTATGAAAAATACAAGTTTCTAATAAAATATAGACTACTGGAATGCAAATGTGAAAGTTCCTCTATAGACAACAAATAAAGTCAGACATAGATCGCCATATTAAACAACAGTTAAAACTGAGACAACAGAGGTGACAGAAAATTTCTCACCTTCATTCATAAAACCGAAGGCATAAAATAGAAAACAACATTCATCTTCCTTGAACAATGACTCCTGAGGCAATTTCCATAAACTTAGTTTTCTGTCAGCTGCGTCATGATAGTTCACTACAGATAAACCAGTTGCACCTCCTGTAAGTCTGCCTTTAATGCATAATATGTCGGGTATGTTGCAGAGCAGAAGAGAACCAATGGGAAGTCAGTGGAATGTGCCCGAGTATGAGGTCTCTGCGGAACAAGAGTGGGTGTTTCTAAATTAGTGGGTGTTTTCAAACTGATGGGTGTTTATACATCAAGCAATGAAAATGATCCCCTTCACCCGACCCCACCCCTAAACCCTACCCACACTGTGACGTGGCCAAATCGGGTAACACAGTTGAAACCGTCCCTCTGTTTATGGCCACACCCACTGATGAGGTAACTCCTATTACTAACCTGCAGAGACATATACTTGATTATTCCTCCCAGCTTAGTAACTATTTAAAGTGACTGACACATCTTTTTCATCATTGTCTGTATAATACTTTTCACTGTTAAAAATAAGATTTATGCATGTTCTAATCACAATTATTTTAATGGATTTGAAGAGTTTATATTTTACTTTCAGATGAATTAAACATTTACCTGAACTTTAGCTATAAGTTTACTAAAACTTCAACTTCAGAATAGCAATGTACAGTGAGACATTTAAAGGGATAGTTCAGCCAACAATGAAAATTACGTAGCATTAATTCCAGTTACGTGGCAGTAAATGGCAACCAAAAATTTAAAGCACAAAAAAATGTATCCATCCATTATAAAAGTGCTCCACATGGCTCCGGGAGGTTAATAAAAGCGAGAACTGTGAGAGGCGTTACACTTTCTTCATAAGTTGAACACGGAAGGCGGTCCGCTGTTAGCTAGATATTTTACCTTATTAAGATTTAAATATGGATATTTTTCTCACACAAACCCATCGATTTGCTTCAGAAGGTCTTCATTAACCTCCCAGAGCTGTGTGGATTACTTTTATAATGGATGGATACACTTTTTTGGGCTGCCATTCACTGCCATTATAAAGCTTGGATTAGCCAGGAATAAAAAAAAAAAAAACTTCGATTGTATTCTACGAAGCCCTGCACATGACATGCAAGAAAAAAAAGGCAAATCATGCATATGATTTACTCATTCGTTCCCTCAATTTATAAATTGTGCGCATGATTTAGCCTACTAGTTTTTTACTGCATGTCATGTGCAGGGCTCCGTAGTATTCATCTGAAAGAAGAATGTCATATACACCCACGCTGGCTTGAGGGTTTACACAAGTAAATTATGAGATTATTTTCATTTTTGGGTTGTTTAAAATCACCCTTTACAAGTCATTATACAAATAATTGGAACAGAATTTAAAAAATATTTTTATATAAAAAATGTGTATTAATGCGTAAAGATTCTACAAAGAAACATTTATCTTTAGTAACAATTTATGGTTATGCCAGTGACACAACAATGCTGGTATAACCATAAATATTATGGGAACAATATGCATCACATGACTAATGTGTCATTGTTTTCGAATACCTCCGTTTTCACTGTCCACACTACAACAGCATTTTCAAATTTATCTACTTGGGAGACTGTTTTCAAAAAGCTCCATCATTAACAAAAACGCCATCTCAGGGGCCATTTTTTCAAAAACTTTTATCCATTTTTGGTCGTTTTGGGGTACTGAAAATGCAAACTTTTATAAACAGGTTTTAAAGTTTTGAAAATGATACGCTATTGTCTCCGTGTAAAATACAAAAACGCAAATTTGTGAAAATGGTGATGCCGTGTGTATGTGCATTACGTGTTCAAGTGACATCACCATCTACTGGCCTGAATAATACAGCATTTTTAGTCGTTTTCATAGATCTGTGTGAACGGGGATTGTCAACTTTGTCGTCTGTATGCAAAAATAAAAAACACGCATTTTGAATGCAGATGAATTCAAGTATATGTCTCTGCAGGTTAGTAATAGGAGTTACCTCATCAGTGGGTGTGGCCATAAACAGAGGGACGGTTTCAACTGTGTTACCTGATTTGCCTGTGTAACTGTGTTACTGGGATTCGCGGCTGCGGTTGCATTCACAGCACGTGATCAGTCTGGCACGTGTTCAGTTCATGTCTATGGAAGCTTAACTTTCATAGGAATTCATTTGAAAAGTTGAAACCCTCAATTTGCTCTCCATCGCTCCGTTTACATGAATCTCCGCAGCTCCCCGAGCCGAGTGCTGTGAGTGCGATGTTTAAAACATGTGGAAATAGCGCCCTCTGCTGGCTGTAGTCTTCAACCTTTGGACAAAAACTCCTTCAAAGACGCAAAATGACGATATTTGCGTCATCAGAGGAATTTTTCCAGAAATAAAATACATAATTCTCTTGTCTCAGGGTCATATGAGGGGGGAAAGTACGATAATGTGAATATACTCATGGGTTTCTACTGATACAAAGCTTAATGCTAATCGCTGAAGTAACCCTTTAAATGCCTGTATAAGCTACATTGTTGAGGTGCGTTATCAGGTTTATTGCTGTACCCTCAACACACTCCTCTGTGATGGCGTTGGAGGGAGATCAAACACGTAGAATATCGCCCAATGTAGGGATGCAGTCTACGGCTGTAATGCGCAGTTCAAGACATCAACGAAGCTTAAAAAAATATTATTATTATTAATGAGACATCAAAATATATCACTTTAGTCAAAACCATACCATGTAGCCTCTACATAACTTCTTTGCAGCTGCGTTATCTGATATATGTCCTGATCCTGGAACCGCTAGGCATAAATCTACAGATATCACAGAACTCATGAGACTGGAAATATATTGTAGTACAACATTAAATTCTGTCAGTGTATATAAAATAATTATATTAATATATTTTATTTATCTTAGTTTTATATATATATATATATATATATATATATATATATATATATATATATATATATATATATATATATATATATATATATGCATACATACATATACACATAATATAAGGTGCATAATATGATTGTTTATGTAAAATAGCCCTCATGAGTCTCCGGGCTCTACAGAAACACACTTGGTCTCTTGAAAAAAAGCACTTACTAATAGTGGTTTAGCCTTGGGTTACATACAAGTTTAGAGTATAATCAGCCTTTTCATGATCACATGTAGTGACCGTCCCCTCAAGAGATACATGTCAACATCTAATGACACTTTATGTCACATCTAATGCTCTGACTAAGATTACTTTCACTCATACTGTAGAGACTGTATAGACTTCTTCTTCGAATCTGTCTTTTTGTAAGAAAGTGTAAGCACACATGATCACTTCAATGAGATCATGTGACTAAGTTTTAATTACATTTCTGATAAAAGACTGACAGAATTCATCTCACCCAATAAAAGCCATTTGATTTCTCTATTTTCACTTTTCACAAGGCTGAGGTTGATTTCCTTATTTTTGGCAATGGCATTCCTCTTTTTTTAGACAAGCAACAGATGCAACATCCACAGTAGTAGTAACCACCCATTTCTCCATCAGAAATAATCTACTATAACTACAAAAAATAACAATAATATTAAACTTTTAAACCACAGTGGATGTTCATATTGTAATCATACCACATGTTGCCAACAAGTTTAAGACTGCCAAAAAAAAGTAAGTCTTCAGGGCTTTTCAAGCTTGGAGTAGTTAACCGGGTAAACTGAATCCTGGGTTATCTTGCTTCACGTTTGACACTGGTCATAATTAACCGGGTTAACCTGTAATCCTGGGTATTCATAAAATAACGTTTCACACTGTACAATCCTAAACCCTGGGTTAACGTTCTTATTTGCATATTTGCAGTGTCAGTGTCATTATGAACGCAGCATGCAAACTGTTGACATTAAAGCTCTAGCATTGCGCATCTTTGTATTGCCGACTGTACTGTCAAGTTTATACTGAATGGACATTTCGGACTAAAAGGTAAAGGTAAGAATAAAACTCTTATTAACTCAAATTCTGCCAGCATTTGACATTTTTCCTCTCAAGCGCTGAATTTACATACAATTCGCATTGTTTCCTTGACTCTCCAAAGCACACAAATATGTATGTGATTGGTTGTCTGCTGCTAAGCTGTAACATTCTAACAGTGCATTGTTTCACACCATACAAGTTTGACCAAGTTTTTACCCGGGGTTAGAATGACAAAAACCTGCAGCAGGGTTAGCGCTGTTTGTGTTGTTAACCCTGCATTGTGTGCCAAACTTGTACCAAAGGTCCTTTGAGACAAGTCATTTCACTCGTCGGCCATCTTTGAAACTCTCGGGCATGCAAGTGCAGCTCCTATCTCTTTGAATGGAGAAACATCAAATTCTACAAAACTGTTCGCCAAGCTTAGATTAAATTTCATATTTGAAATCACTAATAAAATCTGACAACAACTGTTTCATACATTTTCTTTCTAAACGCTTTTCTAAAAAAAAATTCAACCTGGACAAAGCTAATGCGCATGTGCCTGTCTCAGAACACTGCCTGTTTCTATAGCAACCGCAGCTTCTAATGGTAGCTGCAGTGACGCGATGACTTAACTAATCAACAATTGGCTCTTTCATTTAGAAGGCGGGACTTATTCGCCATATAGGGCGTTGCACTTTCTCATTAATAAGTAAGTGCACGTCTTTCTATAAAGTTATTGCTTTACAGTGTGAAACAAAGCGGTGTTAGAATGTTACAACTATGCTTAGCAACCAATAGCATGCCTTGAATTCATGTAATTTGGACAGTCATGGAAACACCACAAGCTTTATAAACAGTAGCTTCAGCGTTTGAAGAGAAAATGTCAAACGGCAACAGAAGAAGAGACTGTTTCATTCTTACCCTTATAGTCCAAAAAGTCTATTTAGGATAAACTTAATAGTACAGTTGGCAAATTCGCCAATATATAATATTTTGCTGCAATGCTAAATCCCTTATGTAAGCATATCACAGGCGGTGTTAGTCCAATCAGTGACACTGATACTGATACACAAAAAAGACGTTAACCCAGTAAATCTTTCTTGAAATAAACAGTGGCTGAGGCAACTTGAAGGAGTTTGCCGAATGCAGTTTTCTGGCAATTGTGTCACCATCGTTCAGACAAATAGTTGCATGAAAATCTGCCTTTAATGCATAATATGCCGGGGTATGTCTTGCAGACTCAGTCAATGGAATGTGCCCTAACATTAAAGACGTGACGGACTGCCACTAGTTTTCAACTTAAAGTAGCTGTTTCCATAGTGTTTATTATATGTTTGTGTTATTTTATTAGGTTACTTGGTAGTGGAGAATGGCTCGATGTCATACTGAGAAGTTATAGCTAGTAGGGTGAGTCAGCAAAACTGGGACATCGGCTAAAATGGGACAAATAAGCTTTTTGGTGTATAGAACTATTTTAAAAAAAGAAGAAAAATGGTGATAATGGTGGGTGGTCTTGAAATGTTGTAATAACAGTACTTAATTTAAATATCAACATTTTATTGGTCAATTGTAAATCATGTAGGTCTAGCTTATATAGCTTCCACCAGACCGCCTTCCGTATTCGTTTATTTACGTAGAAAGTGTAATGCTTCGCGCAGTTCAAAACGTTTACGCTATACATCTAAGGTCATCGTTGCCTGCAGTTGCGCCAAAGAGTATAGAAGCCCAAGAGGCGAAACTCTGTTGGGTTATGGGTAACAGTCTGTAGATGGCGCTGTGGAGGCGCGGCCGCCATTATGGACTAGAAGCTGCTGAAATCGTTAGGGCGCCTCACACCTGTGAAGATGAGCAAGTGGTCAAAACGCAAGCAGTGTTCTGCAATAAATTGCAAAAATTATCAGTCCACTAAAAGCGATTTTGAATAAATATCTTATTACTGTGTGTCTGCCTATATATTATTTCATGAATTTCTGTTATTCATATAAGAAGGAAAATGCATAATAGAACATAAATATTGATAGATTAAAGTTTTGCAGTAATTTTATAATTGTATCTTTGCAAACCGTAAGTGGTAGGCTAATGAAGCCGATTCGGTGGGGGGGGGCATACCCTTACGAAAAAGTTCTATAGGAATCTTATAGTATTTTGGGACAAAATATTATAGTAATCTTATAGGAATACTATAGTAATTTGGGACATACTATAGAAGTACGATAAAGCAGCTTTAAAATATTATAGAGGTATTACAGAGCATCACAGAAGTAGCCTATGTTATGTTCTGTAATACCTCTAATATCCTAGAGCCGCTAAAGTATTTCTATAGTAGTCTTATAGTACTATAGTAATATTTTGTCCCAAAATACTATTTTCCTAAGGGTAATTCGGCCATGCATAACCAACACATAGACGTAACATTTTCTGTCATTTAACGTCGGTCATCCTCATTGATGTATTTTAAATTGTTTTCATATTTAGATATGACAGCCAGAAAAAAGTTGTTAAGTTTTTGTTATGTTAAGTTGGTTCAGTGCCATTGACTTCCATTATTTTTTGGCGTTTTCCTTCAGTTTTCAGTCCATAATTGCGGCCGCGCCGTCACGTCATGGGGGCAACTGTTGCTATGGAGCGTTTTATTGAGTTTCGTCTCTTGGGCTTCTATACTCTTTGGTTGCGCTTTTTCCGCAAGTTGAATATGGAAGGCAGTCTCGCGGAAGCTATATATTTGACTTTATAACATTTTAAACATGGACATTTTTCTTACACAAATGCAACTTTTTGCTTCAGAAGTGATAATGATTTTTGGGTTTCAAATTTTGGACCGCCATTATAATGCTTGGATTAGCCAGGACATTTTTTTATATAACTTTGTATTCATTAATTGAATTACTTAAATATATAGCCTTACTGGAGAGAATTCTAAACCATAATGAGCGTTTACATATAATATGTAATACGTAATAACTAATAGCCTACATTAGCCTATTCAGCACTCAACAGTACACATAAAGCTTGCCACAAAGAACTGGCAAAAGTAATTATTAGTCTATTATGAATGTGTCATAAACAGCAAGGAGACATTTTTAAATATTTATTAACAGCCTAAACTAGTGTTTTCTGTGTCAGTGCCGTCTACAAAGACTATAGAGAGAAAAACACATTTCATACGCATTAGCCTATATAATCAGAGAATGGCATATTTATTTTCGTTTTGAATTGTTTCGTTTAAAAAAGTAGACATTTCAAACATTCTATAGACATATTTCTCATGTCTGTGAAGCAAGTAGCCTATACGCTGAGTTCATTTTTAAAAAAGCACTTCAGTTCACGCACAATGCAAGTGATCGCGCAGGTGCCTCCATGTCATGATTAGCTATGTTTATTTGCTTCTTATTTATTAAATCCAGTCAATTGGTTGATGAAACACTGATTCAAATTAAGATACAATTTATACACTTTAAAGTAATGCTAAATAAAAATAAAAACAGCATTAATTAGCACCCTCTCATGGTACAGCCGACTGCAGGCGCCACTGAACTATCCCTTTAAGGTTTAAATTCTAATACAAACAGCATTTTCGGCAATGATGTGTGCAGGTAACTGTACCAATTTACCTTAACATGTAAGATAAAATGCATTTAGCTAAAGATACAAAAAAAATACATTACTTAATGTGAGAAATTGTTGGGATTAATGTCTTAATTATTCATTTACATTAATTAATTACGTAAACAATGGTGTACTGTGCTGTAAATAGGCTATGTATGTTTTGTTTTTATTGTATAAATGTAGCAGATAAGTCGATTATAAACTGTCTTGCGTGGCAGGTTACCATTGGCCCTGTTTCCTGCGTTTTCAGTAATCCGATAACAAGTGGTCGCTATTTAGCATGCAAAAGCATTAGGCAATAAACTTTCCCTGAGAAATATTCAATGGAGTAAAATGTGAGACAACTAGTCTATTTAATTTTAAAATTTCCTAGCAACAATTACAATATGGAAATTTAAAAAAGCAATTGTTTGATAAATAAATGAGTTACCAACAACATAATAGGCCTACTGTGGATACTAGTCAAGTGCTGAAATAGTAGGCTACATACAACGAGCAGTAGCAGCTTTTAAGTAGTTCCAATTTAAGTGTTTAAATAAAAACGTCCCATAGCCAGGGAGTGCACAATCTTAACAATGCCCCAGTTATACAATTTCCTAGTCTTTTCTTCCAATCAGTTTCCACATGGTGTCGATAAAGAGCTATGAATCACCTGCAAATCTGGACGTTATCTCTTATTACAGTTTGACGATAACGACATCTCTCAAGTCAAGTCACTTGAACTATAAACGGAACAGAAGCACCACATGTATAGTCTCCGATGTTTAAGTAATATGCATTTGTTATTGAATATATGCTTTCATTTACTATATGAAACTATTAGAGGTGTTTTATTAGAATATACAGAGGCTAAGACTTCAGCAGATATGTTTGACTAGGAATGGGCGTTGTCCATTCAGTCGAATAGCAGGGTTTGTGGCGAGGCACGCCCAGCGAGTGCCACAGTCGTTCCTCCACCAACCTTGCCTCATTCCGGGATCCGCCCCCCTCGCGCGTTTCTACCTCTGATTGGCTTAGCGCCCTGTCACTCACGCTCCATTTTCCAGCTGTCGCAGCTCCAGGTTTGTGTGCGACTCACACCGGACTGGACGGTGCGATCATCTGGAAATTTTTTCACTCCGTCGATTTTTTAGGAGCCCACACCTGTGTCATTTTTTTCGTCCATTTCTCGTCTTTAAATATTCATTAACCCCTATCGGATGCATAGAAATGAGCGGCGAAATCAGCGCGTGGAGTGTAAATAAAGATTCCGGCTAGCTAGCAGGTTAGCCCACCCAATTAAGCTAGTTAGTGCGCTTAGCTAATTAACTTATCGGGTTTTGTATGCTCGAAATCAAATGCTTGCACTGTAGTCAGTGTTGTATGGGCACACAGCGTCTTTAAAAGCGCATATGGCTGTCTTCTGCCACCTGTCGCCGTGTGTTAGCCAGAGATCCGGGTAGCTGATGGACAGTGTTGCGGTGATTCTGGGCACTGGGGCGGTTAGCTTAGCGAGACAGCAAAGGACAGCACGGATGTCGTGGCAGGCTAGTTTGTCCCTCCGGGACTCTAGTTGGTAGTCGTCGCAGATTATTAAAAACACGGCTTGGGTTGGTCTAACAGTGGGGAGATCTTCAGATTCACATCTGGCCTCCAATCTCATCCGGTCTTTGGCCTTGTTTGATAGACCCGTTTGTATGAGCAGGCTGAGGTTGTGGTGCTCTATTTTGCTTCATCGATTTACGTGTACCATCAGAAGGCATCCTGGATTGCATGCTGCGTTTTTAAACATCATTCCCCCAAATCCATCCTGTTCCTCTTTCGACACGGTTGCAAAGGGAAGCGGGCCATAGAAGTGAGTCAGATCAGGGTTGGGATCTCCAAACGCTGTGGTGATGACTCTGGAGTCCATGATGGCCTGTTGCATGAGTGAAGAGGCGAAGGAGTCCAAAAGAATCAACGCCGAGATCGACAAGCAGCTCCGGAGAGACAAACGAGATGCGAGGCGAGAGCTCAAACTGCTCTTACTGGGTAAGTGCATCGCAAACAGCTGCTGATGGCGAAGAGATGCATGAGGTTTGACATTAACGCATATCGCTTTGTGGATCTAATGCATAGTGATGCTGACATGCGGGTCGAGTCAAAATAGAAGGCAAATGTTACCTTCACTGCTTATGTCATTCATGTACAGATGCATTCACTTTATGTAATTCATGCACGTGTCGCATTTTGCTTTTAGGATTGTTCTACGAAATGTCCTTGTAAAAATCTTAAAGAATGCGATTGGAATATTAATCTTAATAATTATACCAAGTTCTAATACTATCCTGCGTTCCCACGGTCATGGAAATATCGGGGAATTTCATGGAGTGTTTTTTTTTTTTTTGCTTGATTAACATTTTGGCATGGCGAACATTTAAAAAAATATATATATATATTTTAAAGTAAATAGTGTATGTTTTTACATTTCTGCTTGGCTACATGGGGATTAATATATATATATATATATATATATATATATATATATATATATATATATATATATATGTATATGTATATATTGTGTGTATATATATATATATATATATATATATATATATATATATATATATATATATATATATATATATATATATATATATAATTATGTATATATATTATGTATGCTTTTACATTTTTGATTGGTGACATGGGGAAAACTATTTTAAGATATATTTAAATTACTTTATATAGTTCATGTATCATAGGCTTTGTGCTTTTGGGATATTCCATGACACATCCTTGTCAAAAATCCTAAATAGAACCCACTTCTAATGGGTTCCAGTGTTTCCACAGTTAATAAATATGAAGGAACTTGATGTAATATTCTATATTTAATTGTTTGCTTAGTTTCATGTTAAAATATTTTAAAATATACTGTATATAGTGAATTTCCCCTCCCCATTTTTGCTTGGTTACATTAGTGGAATATTTTTTAAAATATATAGGGAATGCATTTAAAATTTTTCGAAATGTCCTCGTTTGCATTGGAATTTAACATTTGAAACAATGTTTTAAAGTACCATAAGGATCAAACATGAATGCTCAAAGAATCAGAAAAGTACAGTTGTTCAATTTAAATTGTTCTGAAATTAAAATAGACATTTAATTCATGAAAGTACCCCAACACATCAGTGTTTTGTCACTGAAAGTCTAGATGTTAATTTATTATCAATGAACATTAGTGTTTTGCACGAGTGTCAGTTTACATTCATCTCGTGATCTGACCATTAAGCTGCTCTTTGCTTTCGTTTTGGTGTCAGAGCCATTAGGTCATTTTGTGGCTGTAAGCAAAGCTAAATTGTCAGCAATTTAAGCCTAAGAGATCGTATCTGAATATTTCAGTACTGTAGAGCGTTTCATAACGCGCGTCCTAGCATTATTCTCAGATCGGAGAGATGCAGTAACTATGAAAATAATTAGATCAGAGGCTTAATTTGAAACTCGGGTTGCAAAATCTATTTAGGACCGTGTTTGCATCCCAGTTTATTGCTCTTAAAGTCAAAGAGAGTCCTGATTGCGTGTCTTTAACTGATCATTGACGCTCGGATGAGCCACAACAAGAATACGCAGCGCCAACGTGGAGAATGAAACCTATTCTGAACAGACTGTGGTTTTGCAAGCTGATCCTGTTCCCAAAAATGGCAAAAACTGTTTATCTGGCAGCCACGCGGCAGGTTGCTGTTAAAAACGGCGGGTCCGGTCAGAAAAGGGATCCTCAAATTGCGTAGATGAACAGACACGGTCACAGGGCCTTGTTGTGTAGTGTGGGCTGACCCATAAAAGTGCTTCATAGAATGCATGTCCTTAGAAAGCTTGGGCCCTGCCGCGTGCAACACAACCAGCCTTTGTGCCGAGAATCTCAGAGGAAAGACGGCAATAAGATACGCCTCGGTGGAGGAAGAGTGGCTTGCGTGACCAACGAACACTGTTAACCTTCTGCTTCTGTCTTGGTAGACTCTTGACTGCTCTGTCTGAAAGCTGACAGGAAGTTGTTAGTGTTGAGGGGGGTTTGAAAAACCATGTTCTTAAAAGATCAACAGATTTCAGTTTTACTAATATACTCAGTGTTTAATCCAGTTAATTATTTTTGAAGGTTTATAATATCATTTGTTTTCCTTGTGGTGTTCCCCAGAAGTTCTCAAACACTTTGATTTCCTGCCTCTCAGGTCTTTCCAAGAAAAACGTCCGTTTTGGATAGTCTGGTTAAACTGGATTCTTGAAGTGTGGTTAAATAGGAATGATATGAAGCCTTTGCCCTTGCTCTGAATATTTGATTAACTTGTTAGCGTGACAACCTTCCCTAACATTGTCGTTTCCTTCCAAAGTAATGTGTTGGAAGAGTTAGCTGCACATGATGCTCAACATTCATATATGAGATCTGATGTTTGTTCAAACACTAGCTGGAATACAGAAGGTAATCGCCTTCCGTTTGAACCAGTTTCAGATTACAACGCTCGCTATTGTCCTAGAAATCGATTTGTAAAATTACTTTTGTAAAAATGTTCCCACAAAGTTGTCAATGTTTTCTCCTCCATGCTCATTTCTTGGAATGTGTAAAATATTTAGCCGATTAGTTTGTTTCTTTGTTTAGTAGATATGGCAGTTTTGACAATTAAATCAGGCATGAAATGAATTTACCTTATCTATTTTGTAAATGCGTGGTATTGATCTTATTGCGATTTGATTGATTGATTTATTCATCCATATGTTTTTTTTGTTGTTGTTGTTGTAATTTAATCAAAATGTCAACTCCGTCTTCTGGTAAAATGACAGACTTTTTCTGGTGATGTATGCAGGACTTATCCAATCATTTTGTCTGTTCAAACTTCTCCCCTTTCTTACAATATTTCTGCCTTTTATCTATTCAGCCGTTGAATGGAACCCATTCCCAACCCCTTTTTGACAACCTGTTACACTTGGAGGTACATCATAATATGACAGAACAGATCTGTTGAGACTTCTGTTTAATCTGGACTTAAACTTTTAAACAAAATTGACATTGGATGGGCTTATATTGTAGCCTAGAGATCTAGACGCACCCTAGCGACAGCAAATCTAATTTGCCGCGTGTGTCGTCTAGCAACTCTCCATAGACTTGTGAACTGGAAAAACCAAACTCTGGTCAGGCCAATCACATCGTGTATAGAGTTGGTGGGCGGGCTTAACATAATGACGGCAGAGTTGCAGAGGTTCCGCGTGCTACTTGTAAACAAAGTAGCTGGCAAATGGCGGTCTTTCGAATCGACTTTGGCCGCGACTCTCGAAGACTTGTTAAGCTTTTCTGAGAGAAAAGAACAAAGGATGGCACTGAAGTAATTCTTAAGAAGGGAAGATGTGTTCGGAGTTTTGCCGACCGGATACAGCGACGGTTTAATCTATCAACTAGCTCCGCTTCAAGTTGCTCTTGGTTGTAGCGCTATCCTATTGCGTGCAGAGGGAATTTGAAAGACAACCGTTTATCCCGCCCCTCGGATTGAGCCCTGCCAATGGTGAGTTCCCAGACTTGGCTCTGGCTTGATAGGCTACTTATATTGAAATTATGACCAATAATTAGTTTTGGACGATATTCTAAAGGCCCATTCACACCAAGAATGATAACTATATTAGCATCCACACCAAATACGCACATGCTTGTCTGCCACTTTAAATGCTCGAAATTGTTACAGAAGGATGGATTCTGATTGGCTGTTGTTTTTATCATTCATCAGCTGGATAAAATCGCTCTGAAAGTGATTCCAACATTATAGTTTCTGTGTCACGCTGTGGTGTGTGAACTCTGCTGTTCTTAAATATTGAACGATTTTTAGAACTATATCTTTTATAGTTATCGTTCTTGGTGTGAATGGGCCTTAATTCCTTTTTTTTTAAATGCTTTGATTTTGGCATCAGTGTTGTTATATGCAGTATGAAATATGGATACTATGGCAGTTAATCAATGTAAAAAGGTAATAAAAAAATAAAAAATCCAATATAAGACTTCGTTATATTGTGCGTTAACTGATATGGTACTGATATATCATTCATGCACAGGCTGAACTAAACTATTTTAACATTTTAACTTTTTTAGCACTTTTTAAAAAAATAAAATAAAGGTACACTCTTCATGGTTTGCAAAAATGATATAAATAAAATAAGGTATAGATATAGGAATTAAAAGATTGTAATTTTGGCTGATCATTATTTTGTTTGGATGATATTACATTTTATTTAAGCTACAAGTAAAACATTTTTAATGTTCAGTTTGAAAAATGGATATTCATTTTCAGATTTGCTAAATATTATCTGAAAATAGCTGATTCTCTACCAATAAATAAACAGAAAATCTGTAACACTGCCTGATAAGTAACTGATATGATGCCAATGATAGTGCATCCCTGTATAAAAATGTTCCAAAATGTAAGCACAGAGCCAATAATCCATTTTAACATTCGTCGTCAGCTATTTTCATTCATCGATTTGTATGATTTCGACAGGTTAGCTGCAGCCCGGCGTGTATGAGCTGCGTTTTGTTCTCTGCTGCAGGAACTGAAGATACAGGCTGATTGAGGTAGTGAGAAGCCTGTGTGTGTGTTGGCGTTCTCTGCTGGAGGGACTTGAGCCGAGGGCAACCACTCTTCATTTTCAGCCCACACTTCTGCTGCACACATGAACGCACGCTGTTGCTGTGTCACATGATCCGGATGCAGAGATCCAGAGAGAGAGAAAGCTAGGAAAAGGATCTCATCCGTCACTCACTCGAATACCTTATTCACGAAAAACGTGCTACTAAGCAACTTGTTTCTGGCGCGGGCACGTCTGAATGACAACCCGGACTTCCAGGTTTCTTGTTACGCCACATGGTCGACTCTAGCCAATATTTACCTAGCCGAGTCGAAAGCGCGCCGGAGTATAGAGTCTATAACACCTGAGTGTTGCGGAGGAGCTCGATGACTCATAAAGATTGTACAGAATGTTTGTTTTTGGACACACCTAGCACAAAGCTGACATTGTTCTCATGCAACCAACATATGGCCTGTTTTCGTTTCACTTTATTGCTAATATGTATGTTTTTATTTGTAATGCGTATGCTTTGTCGTTAAGTGTTTCTATACGAACCGCCTGGAATCCAAATTTTAAGTATTACACAACCCACTGGCGATAAATTGCTCTTGAAAAAAAAACTGATTTGTTTCAAACTCTGCCCCTCACTCAAGCAAAGCAATCTGACAACTGTGGTGGTGGTTTATGAAACGCCGGGTTAGCATTTGCAACCACATAACGATAAGGATTCAGCATTTGCATGCAAGTTTAAAACCATGCAAATACCCCGCTAATACACACCTCATGATTTCCATGTTCAAAGCTGGAGTTGCAGAGACTGTAGAAAGTGTTTGTGTTTGTTCAACAACGCTCCAGTATCGGGTTCAATCTTGTGAAATAGGAGGGACCGGCAAAGTAGAATTAGCTGGTTTTCTTTTAAAATCACCAAAGTGCTTTTTTTTGTTATTACATGGTTCTTATTTTATATTTTTATATAATTTAATATTTTTTAAATACATTGTTTTTTATCATTTTATTTGTAATACATTTTCTTTTAAATGTTTTTTTATTCATTTTATAATTGTTTTTAAAATTGTATTTAATTTTTCTTTATTTATTGAAAGTTCAGGCCTATAGGCATCTCCATATGCTTTTGTTGGAGCGTAGTGCATTTCAGTTGTAAATATGCTATAAAATATTGCAGAAACTGATTTCACTACAAGATTCAAATGTTACATCTGTTCATAGGGAAGCTTTGTCTTACCCTCGCTTCCAGTTCTCCAGTATGTGTGTTTGGCAAGCACCCACACACACTTGTATCTCGACATGGGTATATTAGCTCATGTGAGCTGATTTTACTATCCGCCATTTTACACTAGCAGGGGAAACCGGTTATGTAGAGCTGGAACTTTCGTTTGAACTGATATACATTTAGTAGAATAATCAGATGGATGTGTAAGTTATAGAATATAGGTTGAAATGAAAAATAATTGTCTAATTTTCCTTCAAAATGCCTCAGTTAAATTGCTGCCATACAGCTGCTGCCTCAGACCATTTGCTGATTATATTGGCTGTTATTCTAATACATTTTACCAATAAAATGCCAATATATTTGACAATACAAGGATCAAAATGTACTCTAATGCATGTTCCTGGTCATTGTGCACTACTCATAGGTGTATGTCATTCTTAAGATGAACGATTTTTGAATTACATTAAAATTTGCTAACTAGGGATGCACCGAATATTCGGCCACTGAAAATTTTGGGCCGAAAATGGCCCAAAGGGGCATTTTCGGTTTTCGGCCGAAATACTTTTATCACCGAAACAATACTGCCAAATTTTTTTATGATGACGCAAACAGAATCCGCGACCTGCATGTGGTTCATCTCACATCTGATGACGCATGGGTTGTAACTTGAAAAAAATAATGCTTTGTTTCTGTTGATGGATACACGTGCTGGCTCCTCAGTGATACAATACAACAACAGCAAAATAAAAGAACAACGTGGGCAAAACGGTCTCTCTTTGTAAACTTTGTTCATTGAATGCGAGTGCTGCCGTATGTTCGAATATGACCAGTCGTGTTCGCCGTTATCACCGGGTGTAGAGCCAGAAGACGCGAATGAGAACTTGCGCGCTGTGAGAAGATCTGTCTCTGTGCACTCATCCGAAAGCACGCAATCGTCTCACAGCGTGCAAATATTGAGTTCTTTATTAAGTCTTGCGCTTAAACGGACAAACTCACACAAAAAGTATGTCAATATGGCCATCTTGATGAGTATCCTTGCAGACAGTCTGTATATGCCTTAAGTGAACTGTCAGTCGAGAAAGACGACGCAAATCCCTGCATTAGGTCTTAAAGGGGCAGTAGCCTTTACTGCGGTCTGTTTAATCTCAAACAAAAGACAAGGACATCACTCATTGCTCTTGAGTGGATAGCTTTTGTAAGTTTAAAAAGGATTAATCTTTAATTTAAACAGTTAAATATGCAGTTATTTTACGTTTGATTACTTCATTAAATGTCTGTACCTTTCTGCAGGCCAGTAGGCCTGTACAATAGTGTAAAATTAGTTAGAATTTTATTTTATACAGTGCATTGTTGCAATGTGCTAAATAAATATTTGCATAATTTGCAATTGATTTATTATTTGAAACTTTAATATTAATTTATGTAATTGCAATGCCTTGATTTTTAGTGAAGTTCATAGTCATAGCCATAAATGCAATGGTACTAATAATTGGCATAATTTATTTCGGTGTTTCGGTTTTCGGCTTTCGGCCTTGGTTTCCTCTTTTTCGGTTTCGGCCAAGAATTTTGATTTCGGTGCCACTGATAGGCGGCTGCTTTCAGTCGCTTCCATGTTTTTCTAAGAGCTCTGTGAAGAACGTTAAAGGTTTTAATACATGTTTTTGAAGTGTTGATCATTGTAGCCAATCACAAACATATCTCGTGAGCGAGTGAACACAACGGCCATTGAGAGGTGTTTAAGTTAGTTAGAATCCCCTTAAGACTGCTCAAAACAAAGTTTATAAATTAGTTGAGTTTTGATTTATTAAATTGTTTGTTTTTAGTAATTTATTACTTTGTGCAAAATTTGTCCACAGAAGATATATGTACATATTTTAATATTTAGATGAACAGTGTTTAAGTCCAAACGGAGGGGGAAAACTGAAAGAAACTGTCGTCCTGTCGGTTCCGCCCAACCCCCGAAGCAAAATGCGGGTTCTAGCTGTTCTGTTAATAACCCTCTGATGATCCGACTGCCCGTGGGCGGGGATATAAACATGCAGAAGTACAATCTGTAGTTTTCATGGAAGCCCGGGAGTGTTTTGCATCATCCTGAGGCCTTTGCTGACAAATAAATGTGAATTACTCGGACCAGGTAACACAGTGAACAAGTAAACATTGTTCATTTTTGTCACTGAGTTGAGTATATCGTCTCATTTCCTTTTGTCCAGTAGTTTTTCCCAATGCAAAACGTGCTTTGCTATTCTTGCAAAGCCATTTTACTTTCTTTATGTATTATCTTGTTACTATGTAGCAAGCAGCAACTTAGCATGGCTGAAATGTAGAAATGATCTTTTACAAATTTGCTAGTTCCTGCTTGCCATTTTGTTTGGTTTCCGTTCGAGGATTGACACATTCGATGGTGAAAGAAGAGCAGGGCTTGCTAATGTATGGCTCTTCTTTGAATCATTGCTGTGTGTTAAATGCTTTAAAAATGTTGCCATGGCAACCTGCTTTGCTGCACTGTGAGCTCACAGACTTGAATATAGGATGGATCCAGTCTCACTGGTTGTTGAACGCTGTGTCCTTCGTCAATAAAGAGACCATTGGGCCTCATCGCCTTGAGTTTTGACCTGTCGTGTAGTTTTAAGGAGATTTTGCTTTCATGAAATCAAAATTGCCACCATTACATATTCTTGATCATCTTATGCACAATTAATCGTCAGTTGACACTTTTTTTTCAAAATGTATTATCCAATGTCATACTTTTTGCCTTTTATGCTTTGAAATGAATATTACCCATTAATGTAGCATAAATGATTACCGTATACTATTTAAAAGTTTGTGGTCTGTCAAATTAAAAAAAAATGTTTTTGAAAGAAGTAGGTTATGCTCACCAAGGATGGATTATTTGATCAAAAATATAGTAAAACAATAATATCGTGAAATGTTATTACAGTTTAAAATAACTATTTTAATATATTTTTTTAAATGTAATTTATTCCAGTGATGCAAAGCTGATCTGATACCTGGGTGTGTGTCTGTGTATATATACAGCTGTATACTACAAGCCCTGTATGAATTGCTAGATTTATTCTATGCTGTGCTTCAGACTTATCCCTTAATAAAACATGAACAAATACATAATAAAAATACTGTAATAAATACAGTAGTTCACCTTATCTGACATGCATTTGACAGGAATATTACATTTTTTTTAAGAGAAAAAGAAATTCAGATGCAGCCACAAATCTAACACCGCAAACTGAAAACTTTTAGTTTTACAATATAACTGTATAAAAAACAAATAAATCAAGGAATATAATAAATCATATATTAATCAGAAAATAATCTCTTTACAACAAAAGTGAAAAATATGCAACCATCTAGGCCAGGGGTCTCCAAACTCAGTCCTTGAGGGCCTATGTCCTGCAGAGTTTAGCTCCAACCCATATTAAACACACCTGAACCAGCTAATCAGTGTCTTACAAGGCCATAGTTAGACACTGGTTAGCTGGTTCAGGTGTGTTTAATTTGGGTTGAGCTAAACTCAGAGGACATAGGCCCTCCAGGACTGAGTTTGGAGACCCCTGATCTAGGCATTATTATTATTATTATTATTATTATTATTATTATTATTATTATTATTATTAGAGTTGTATTATTATAACAGAGACATAGCTAAATCTACTGTAGGCCACAACAGTAGCCTAATATATTCTGTCAATGTCTTCACGTGAAACCAAACTTTTATTTTGACGGGTTGCCTTGAAGTCCTTTGAGGGTCTGTGTTCATGATATGACCGTTTTCTGAAATGAAACCGTACATTCTCATTAAGTGATTATGTATATCATATAGTGACACGGCAGAGACTACTAAAACAGCGAGTGAGTGTCCGGCGCGAGTGCATGCACATTTTTTAAATTACAGTCCCGGTACTTGTGACCTCCCTAGTAGCCGTTTTACTGGCTGTTTGGTCCAGCCTGAAATACTGCTAAACAGCGGACATACTGCTAACACGTTTTCATTTCTTCTTCGCTTCTCTAAACAGTGGTTACTTGTGGCAACACGGCACAACTTCCTGTGTTTCCAATGCATCATGAGCAGCGAAGAAGAACCGTGCAGCAGTTAGGCAAAGCTAGCGATCATAACTATGGGTCTTTTTTTAAGAAAATGGTATCTGTTCGGTACATGGGTTTCGATACCGATGCCAGAATTTGTTGTGGTATTGGTGATATTTCCCATACTAGTATCGGAATCTGAAAAACTCTAGTAATAGGCTATTATTAACAGCAAATGCTTTGTAACCTTTTTGCCTGTCACCATCATGCAAACATGAAATATAACACAGTAGTTCTTCAGTTTTTTGCCTTCCATTGAGCTATTGTTTCTATGTTTGGCGAACGTGTTTGGCTGTTGCACTCGTGTCTTCAGCAGCGTCACACCCATGAAATGGCGTTGTAAAAACGTGGTGCTTAAGTTAGGAGAAAGTTCAACTCAGGTGTAATATCTTTTTCCCCATTGCACTGCCCGTGTCTTGTTTTGTTTTTTTCAATGCAGTAACGCATTCTGTGTGCACAGCCGCTTAAGATGTGATGTTTTCTACGTTCGTAGAGCGCGTCACATGAGAGGCGTTATTTCTTTTCTTAACTGTTATCATTGCTGTATTGTCAACATGTCTAATTGTAACGTTTGCTAACATTGCTATTCAAAACCGCAATTTCTTGATTTTTAAAAAGAATAAAATCGCAGCAAAACATTAAATCCGAAATAAGTTGAAAATTCGCCCAGCCCTAGATAATAGCCTATTTAACCAAAAGTCATACAACTTTTTAGCCATTGTTTTGTTTTTTTATTATTGGCTTTATTTGGGTAAAGAACAACCCCTTTTCACCATCCTATCATCTAGGGGTGGGCGATACATCGCTAGACATGATTAACCGGTTGAGTTTTTTGACCATCGTCTGCATCGCGCTTACGCTCATGTAAGCTTACGCTTACGCACAATCACAAAAGTTTCATTTGCATGAGTTTCTAATATGAGGTTTAAAAACAAGGGATTTTTAACTATTGAAGCACCATTAAGAGCGAAAGACTACTCATTTCAGTACACGTGCACACTTTCTCAAAGACCCGCCCCCCTTTAGTTACAGTTGCTACGTCCAACAAGCAATGGCACTCTCATGCCACACAATGTTCTCACGCAGTGAAAAATACATCGCGGTGCAAAGAGTACACTGACAACGTGCAGACAGAGCAGGTTACTTTTGTTATGAAAGTCTCAACTTTCAAATGGTCATTTATTCAGAAATTGAAACATTAAATGTCTTGACAGATCGCTGTAGCGTCTGGGTTAAAGCTGCTCGATCATCTGTTCCCTCTAGAACAGATGAATTATGAAATTTCAATGGTATCAAAAATGTTAATATCATAACCTTATCTGAAGCAAAAATAGCTATTGTGATGTATATTGTTATCATGAAATAAAATGACTCGTATCGTGATGTAAAATTTTGGTCATCGCCCACCCCTACTATCAATTCCCAAAGGATAAAATGTTGCCCATCATGTTTCGTTTAAATGCATCAGTTTACGGAAATAAAATTTGGTTTCAAACATCAATTTACTTTGTAGAATTATACTATTTGTTTTGCGCATGTATTAGTTTCACTACCAGGTCTCCAGTTTCTTTTTATGGTCTTTGTGTTGTCATTAATTCAAACCTTAGTGCGTTTGTTTTCCACAAAATGACCTAATATGGAGGAAAACCTGATATTAAGGTGCTCCAGTAATGTTCAAACAGTTGTGGTGCTATTTCTATGGAGCAACTGTTGTAAAGCTTCAGGGAGGTGCAGCTATTTGGCAAGCTGAGGGAGCCAGGAGTGCAGCGGTTATGCAACCAGGCTTTTTATTGGGTTTCCCCTGTCAGCAAACCACCGGCAGTACAGAGAGACAGATGGAGACAAAGACAGGGCGCAGATAGTCAGCAGGGAGGCTGGAGCATGACAGTCCAGCTGTTGGAGTTAAAACTACCAATGACTCAGCTTAGGGAGAAATGAGACAGGAAATTGATGCGAATTCGAACCTGCCTCACCCATTACGGGTTCAGAGTATCTTGAGCGTGTGGAGCGAACCATTCGGCCTTGGCTTCAAGAGATTTCTGAATCCTGGTTGAGACTAATGTAATTTACAATGGCTCGTTGTGTTCGTGACTCATGAACACCTTTGGTTGAATAGATACACAGAACTATGCAGTATTTAATTACAAATTCACCAAAAAATTCACGTTTAAAGTTGTGAAATGACATCACAGGCAAGTTCTCAGTGCAAAATCCCTTGTTTCCTTACCTGAATAGTGGGTTCTTGTGTAGCCATTCAAGATTGATGGGCCTAAACTCATGGTTTTTAATGGAGCCTTGTTTATTTACATAAATGGCAGTTGTCAAGGATGTCAACCGTATGTATGCCAAAATGAAACTTGTTGAACTGGTTATCATACCAATCGAAGCGTGACTTTTCCCAACTGTTGACATTGAATTGTCAAGAACGTGATGCATTTTGAAAACTCAAATAGTTACTTGACTTGTTTTTCCCCCAAGACCTCCCAAATTTCCAGGGAAGTCGTATTGTTGAACTTCTTGGGGATGGCTAAAACATTTTTCCTGGCTTGAGTCATCAGGACCAAAGAAATTCACAGGAAGATTGTTATAGGGTTTCTGTTTTAAAATGCTGCTGTATTTGTTTATGTAATGTTAATATTGTCAACAGCAAGACTAGACCCTGAACTTGAATGAATACAAGTTTTGTATCTTCTCTGAGGAAGTTGATTTTTGTGGAGAAAATAACATTTTTTTTTTTTATTACAAAATAGGATTGTCAAATACCAACTGAAATAAAAAAAGTTCTGCATAACCCTAATTACTACTCCTGTACAATAATGATTATGCAGTTCAGGCAGTTTACAAAAAAGTATAAAGATGACCAATAAAGCATATTAATAATTATATTAACTTATTATTATTATTATTATTATTATTATTATAAAAGTATATGGTTGAACCCCAAACAAACAATAATATGGTTACCATTATTACTATATTAATTATTTAATTTATTATTATTATTATTATTATTATTATTGACAGAACGAAGATCACTAGATGTGTATTGGTACCAGAAAGCATTTAATAAGCCATATTGGCAATAGCAAATATTGATTAGTTAGTTGTTTTGTAAAAAAATTCTACTGACATTCTGACATTACACATCCACAAAACTTTGAAAAAGACAGTTCCACAACAAACAAATAAATACATTTATCATTATGATTATTATTAAGCATTTGATTTTAATATATAGTTGTGTTAAACTGAACTAAAATCACTAGACACATTGGTATCAGAAAGCATTTACAGAAACATATTGTTTTGTACAAATGTTCTACATTTGAATGAAATTTAAATAAAAACAAAAAAGACAAATAATAAACATACACACACTTAAGTCTTTCAAAAGTATAACATTTAGTTTGATATACATATATAACTACATAATATGCAAAATAAATAAATGTATTAAATATTGTTATTAAATATGTTGGCTAATTGTTTTCTAGTACAGGTTTACCAGTTCTTACATCAATTTGAATCTGTTATAATTTTGAAAGACTTGATAATTATTAAATGTGTGTATGTTTATTATAAATTTATTTCTTCTTTTTTCATTTGTGTAGAGAATTTGTACAAAACAATATTTTTCAGTATTTGTTCTGTTTAACCCATTAATATATATTAAAATCAAACGTACAATAATAATAGTAATAAACGTGTAATAATAATAAATGTATAGTAGTTTGTTTTGTTACTTTTATATTTTTTAAAGGCTGTTATTAAATGTGTATGTGTAATGTTATTTATTAATTAAGTGTAAAAAAAAAAAAAGAACTAATCAATATTTGCCAATATGGCTTATTAAATGCTTTCTGGTTCAAATAAGAGTCTAGTGATCTTAGTTCTGTCAATAATAATAATACTTTAATGTAGTAATTATGGAAAATATTTTTTTGAGGTGCTAAATTTTATACTTTAATAATAATGATGATAATAATTTTTTATTTATTTAATAATTTGTTGCCCTAAAGTATTGATTTACTGAGATAAGCCAAAATATTATCTAACCATATTCCAACATGTTTTTTTTTCTTCTTCTATCTCTTCAGGCACGGGAGAGAGCGGCAAGAGTACGTTCATCAAACAGATGCGCATCATTCACGGGACAGGCTACACCGACGAGGACAAGCGTGGCTTCACCAAACTCGTCTACCAGAACATCTTCACCTCCATGCAGGCCATGATCCGTGCCACCGAGCACCTCAAGATCCCATTCAAATACGAAGAGAACAAGGTGACAATCCCTGGCTGTCACTGCGCTGTAATCATCTCTTTGATGCCCAGAGTGCAATTCGAGATGCAAATCAAACCCAGATAGGCCATAAACGTGGCTATAAAAAGCAACACGAGCCTCACTTGTAAATGTTATTGCCGTCACACCATGGTCAGCTGTCTGTCTTCTGCGCAGGATTACGAGTTAATTATTCTCATGTTTTGGTTTTAAAGAATCAGTTAATATTTCCTAAAGAAGATCCTTAAACTTTAACTTGACAACTTGTGACCTAGTTGGTTCTAAACCCCTCTGGAAGTCATTAGTATTACACAGCCATTAAGTCATAAACTGGGCTGTTTACTGTGTGCCGTGTCTTTATCCACAGTCCAACGCTCTGGTGGTGCGAGATGTCGATGTGGAGAAGGTTTGCTCCTTTGAACAGCCCTATGTCAATGCAATAAAGATGCTCTGGGCGGATCCAGGCATCCAGGAAGCCTACGACCGCAGGCGAGAGTACCAGCTCTCTGACTCCACTAAATAGTAAGTGTGTGCTGTTATTAGCCATTAGCGCCTTTTAACTTCATTGCTTTTAAATTAGTTGTTGAATGCTTTGTCTTTACTTGTGGTCCGTTAGAAGCATATTTCTTTTCAGACATGTCATACATGTATAAATGCAGTATTAAAGGGTTAGTTCACCCAAAAATGAAAATTCTGTCATCACTTTCCCTCATGTCGTTCCAAACCCGTAAGACCATTGTTCATCTTCAGAACACAAATGAAGATATTTTTGATGAAGGGCTCTCTGACCCCTCCATAGACAGCGATTTAATTAACCCTTTCAAGGCCCCGAAAGGTAGTAAAGACATTGTTGAAACCGTCCATGTGACTCCAGTGGTACAACCTTAATTTTATGAAGCGGCAAGAATACTTTTTGTTCGCAAAAAAACAAAGGCTTGTACACTGTTGACTTAGTGTAAACAGTGCAGAGCTTCCTAGTTCAGCGTCAGAACGACTCATGCGCATGCGTCGTGGTGCTTACGTGAACATCGTCGGCCAATGGTAAGCCGGCGTTCTGGAAGTGCTGCACTGTTTACACTACGTCACCAGTGTATGGCTGTGTCCGAAATCGTGTACTATGTGAGTAGGTACTACATTTGAATTTAAACGAACTTCGCAACCGTTAAAAAAGTACGTTCTATATAGTATGAATGAATAATTGTTGTATGAATGTAATCCGGACGTACTATATCTGCCATTTTATCATGTGACCTACCAGTGTCAGTTACTATGGTTACGTCCCTTCACCTCAATTTCTAAAATCGTCTCCCGTGGCCTCATGGGATAGTAAAGTGTCCATCGTATGCACACTTCAGAATCTCACCGGAAATAGTAGGTAATCCGGGTACTTTTCGCCTACTATTTTTCGAATACTAATGAATTCTGACATACTACTCTGTTGGCATACTGTTTTTCGCATACTATTAGGTAGAAAAGTATTGATTTCGGACGCAGCTTAAAGTCGTCATTAAATGAAAATTGAACCCATTTACCTTGTTAGCACATATTACAGGTCTTAGGGTGAACAATTAATCTGTGCAAGTTAATACACAGAAAAAAATAGTTTGATGCTGTAATCTTTAATCAAAGTCTGAAAAGTTACTTCCGGTCTGGAAACGGCGTTCCTTTTCAGATGACGGCAGTTTGACAGCTAAGGTTTGAAAATGCGTAACCACTCCCCTCCAACAGTTAGTCTGCTATGAGCGAGAGATGGAGAGGAGGAGTCAAACCCTGCCCTCTATTCAATTTTCTGTTTCACTTGGAAATACGTCACAGCACTGAAGAAAATTCACTTGCTACTTCCGGTTCAGTGGGACTTTAAGAGTCTGACAGGCTTGAAGAAATTTGTTTGTTTTTTGTGCAGAAGAAGTATTCTTGTCGCTTCATAACATTAACTCTTTCCCGCCAGCGTTTAAAACAAAAAAGTTGCCAGTCACCGCCAGGGTTTTTGTAATTTTTTACAAGAATTGAATAGTCCATAGAATATTGTGTTTTATGAATATCTGAGCATGCAATATATCAAAAGAAAGAGCTGACCCTCTTCTTTTAAACAAAAATTAGTATTACACAGCCATTAAGTCATAAACTGGGCTGTTTACTGTGTGCCGTGTCTTTATCCACAGTCCAACGCTCTGGTGGTGCGAGAAAAAAAAAAACTTTTTATTCTAGCTTCATGCATTCTTTTTTTATCAACACTTGGATATGATTAAGTTTCATAAAAAAAGCAAAATTTTGAGCAAAACGTTTTTGTGAAAGACTACATCCAGATTCAGAGCGATGATCAAACACAGATAGAGTTGATCGAGTCCATCAACACCCCTAATGCTTGCAGTCCTGTAGCTCGTCCTGGGTCAAAATTTCATTCAGTAACATTAGATAGTTTTGATTCATATGATGTTTAATGTTGATGATCACGTTATTTTGCATATGCATCTGTTTACATGCGATCGCTTGTTTAACTGCGTCTTCCTCACGTGTGTTTTGATCTGGAGACTTCGAACTCATTTAGAAGATGTGAAATAGCACCCCCTAGCGTCTAATAGTGAAAACACCGAAAACTCTGTGTTTGCCGGGGAACGAGTTAAGTTTGAACCTCTGTAGTCACATGGACCGTTTTAATGATGTCTTTACTACCTTTCTCGGTCATGAAAGTTGCAATGATGTTGCTGCCTATGGATGGTTCAGAAACATCTCAGATATCATCAGAAATGTCTTAATTCTGTTCTGAAGATCAACAAAGGTCTTTGGGTTTTGGATCGACATGAGTGCAAGTCATTGATGACAGAATTTTCATTTTTGGGTGAAGTATCCCTTTAAGGCCCGTTCACACTGAGAACGAAAACTCTAATGAACTATATTAGCATCCACATAAACAACCTGTTTATTAAAAGCGCACACAGTAATGTTGCCTGCCACTTTAAATGGTCGTGCTCTTTAAAGTCAGGTGGATTCTGATTGGCTGTCAATATTTTATTGTTCATCAGATTAAATCATTCTAAAAGTGATTTCAAAGATATAGTTCCTCTGTGTTGTTATAGTTGTGGTGTGGACTTCCTTGCTAAGATGATTATTCATTAAAACTGTATCTTTATCTTTGGTGTGAACGGCCCTTTGCAATACAGTAATTTAATTAGTTTTGGTCAAAAATGGCATAATTAGTTTGTTACACCCACATGGAATCTACACTCTACCCAAAAAGTTCCAAAATGTTCAAAACCTCCGTAGAACACAAGAGAAAACATTTTGAAGAATGTTTACGCTGCTCTTTTTTTTTCATAGTATAATACAATTTTAATAATAAATTGCAAAAGCATGTCTAATTAAGTGAATTCATAAAAACAATAGTTTTTTTTTTTTTTTCTCAGAAATTCAGTTTTAAGTGTATTTGTTTTTGGCTATCAAATGAAGCATAAAACATGAATTTAATGTTATTTATCTTTTAATCATATGAAATAAAAACTGTAAAACAAAGCGCTGCACAGCAGAGCTTTACTGCAAAACATGGAAGAACACTTAATTTAAGGAATAAATACATTTTTATTATTATTTTTATTATTGTTTTATTGTGTATTATGACATTGAGACATAGCTAAATTGTTTTAATAATAATAATTATTAGTGTTAGTATTATTACGTTGTACATTATATAATTTTACTATACAACAGTTATATATTTGTCGCAATTTCTTCGAGTTAAACCAAACTTTTATTTTGACGGGTTGCCTTGTGACTGGTGTGCTTATGATTTGACTTTTCTCAAATGAAACGGTAAAATGCTCATGAAAGGAGACTCAGCATAGTGGCTCTGGAGATGAAGTTCATGCATTAGTGTCCTCATATACTGAGACGGCAGAGGCTGAAAACACAGCGAGTGTCACGCGTGCTTCAGTGTGTGTGTGTGTTCACAGACACTAGTATATATTGCGGTTTGATTTTATTGTAATGACCTGCTTTTTTTTTATTCATCAAAAAAGTTACAGACAAATTCCGTGTTACAATAAATTCAGTTATTACTGGATTTTGTGATTCCATCCACGTTTTCTGCATCGCTGAAATCATATTGACTTCGTGACTATTAAAAAATACGTCAGTTTAAAAATGTTGTTTTGTGAAAGAAATCGAAACCAAGAAGAAAATGCAATATTATAACCATTTTAATTGTAAAAAGCAAACTCTCACTCATAATCCGTTGTCAGGTTTGATGTGCTATTGACTCTTACGTGTCTCGTAACTGTCGCGGCAAATTTGAATGTAAAACAGAGCAGTGTAAAAATCCTTTTGTTTTACAGAAGAAAATTTGGAATGATGAGGGTGAGTTTTTCCAAAACTCTGGGTGATTGTGGAAATTGCCTGGAAATTATGAAAAGTTTGTGAATTCCATGTGGGTCCGCTTATGTAGTTCTGTATATGCACATGTACATGCCTGTGTTTCTTACCGGTTCATCCCACAGTTACCTTAACGATTTAGAGCGTATATCAACTTCGGGATACGTGCCCAGCCAGCAGGATGTGCTGAGGGTCCGAGTGCCCACTACTGGCATCATAGAGTATCCCTTTGACCTGGAGAATATAATCTTCAGGTATCGCCAATCCACGGCACACCCTCACTGTCGCCGCTGTCTCCTGACCTTTAACCTGCTGCTGCAACTGCACTACTGCCTTCCCTGATTGCATTCTCACACCCACCCGGGGCTCAGCCTTTGCTGTTGTTTCTTTGCTACTCTTAAAGAGTTTTGTTTTGGGGAACTCAGTAGAGATCTTCACCGGAGTAAGCAGAAGGTTGTGCCGTCGCATCCCAGGATCCCGAGCGGCATTCTCTCACTGCTTTTCCAAAGCTCTTAAAGGGATCTGCTGCCATTCTTTATTTTGTTTTCTTCTTCCTCCTCCCCCTCTCTCTCTCTCTCTCCGTGTCTCTTTGTCTCTAGCTATCTAAGCGATTTGGACCGTATCGCAGAGCCGTCGTATCTGCCGACCCAGCAAGACGTGCTTAGGGTTCGCATCCCTACCACAGGGATTATTGAATATCCCTTCGACTTGCAAAGCATCATTTTCAGGTAGATCATAATGTCGGCGAGGACTCCTCCCCCAGTTTGAATGTCTTCATGTTTGTAACATTTTGCAAATCAGTGCGTTGATCTGGTCCACATCGGCCAGTTGAATGAACGAGAGTCGCTAAGTTCACACACTTTCTGTGACGTTATTGGCTGTTAATGTCCTTCTTAGTCATTAACCTCTTTGCATCATTAACTTCATTAACAATCATCCACATTTTTTTATTTTTTGTCTTTTTATTGTTTTTTTATGCATATGCAATTTAGGGGATTGTAGAAGGATTTTTTTTTTTTTCAGATCTTTCGTTCAATGGATGAAATGAGTTTTTGTTGTTTTTTTGTTTATACCAGTAACAAGTTCTTGGGTCAATCGTCAAACTTTTTGCCATATTTAAAATCAAATTCATGAAACGAAGGGGCCATTTTTTGCCGTTTATGCCTGGTATTAAGATGCATTTTGGTTGATCGGATCACGCTAAATACAGGTGTAAACTAGGGGTGCACCGATCCAACTTTTTCAGTCCCGATACCGATGCCTGGGCTTTGTGTATCTGTCGATACCCGATACCGATCCGATACTATTGTTGAATTAATTATAAACTGTATACCTTCCACCTTATACCTTCCTTGAAGAGACTAAAGGCACCAGACTTTATTAACTTAACATAACTAAGCCAAAAACAGATGTATGTAAAGTGTTGAATTCTTATTGAACTAAAATATAGAAAATTTATTTAATTGAAAAAGTTACGGTCTATGGTCATATTTGACCATCAATAAGTATAAGTGTAACCAATTAGTAAGGAACACCTGAGGGCTAAATACAAGATTAACATTAATGTTAACAGTGTTGCATCTCTATCAGTCTCCATGATAAAATGATCCTGTAAATATGGTTGACTTAATAATCAATGCACACTATGCTGTACTGTTTACCAAAACTTGCTGCAAACATCTGTATAGTGAAACTGTTGTGTATCCGCTTAAGCCATTCAAATGCATTGACACAGCGCTAGAAGTGTTGAGCGCTTCATGAACCACATGACAGTGCGCGCCTCCTGAAGATGAGAGCATGTCGCAACTCCGTTTTTCAACACCTCTGGCTTTAACATTATGCCACATTAGCCCCAAAACGCTATTTATTGTTTGAAAAAAGTAAAAGCTAAGCTTCGTTTAATATCAAAATGACGTAGTTTCTGCTGCGAAAAAACCCCCATGGATCGGCCAGTGGATCTGTTCATTTTTCCAATCCCCGATCCAGCTAATTTGTCAGTATCGCGGCCGATATCCGATCCAAATATCGGATTGGTGCACCCCTAGTGTAAACGGTCTAAAACTTTGAGCCTTTTGTCGAAAACTCATGTGACCAGATTGCTTTCTCAGTGTTAGACGCTCATGTGGTCAAATACGTTCAAAACATTCACAAAAGACCGCCTATTCTCCGCCTACTGACCTAATCAGTAAGCCTTATGGGAAGCACGCTAGCCAGGCGGGATTTAAACTCTGTCGGCTGACAACCCAAGTTTGGTTTGAAGATGAAAAACACACCAAACACCCAATGTTCTCTCACCATTCCTGATTTCTAACATGCACTCCAAGTGTTTGGTCTTGTGTCTGTCAGAGCAGAAATGAAACCTGCTGCTCCGTGGTTGTCCGTCGTCTCCAGTCATGTTCATATGTAAATTGCGCAAGCTTATTTCATCCATTAGAACAGTGGTCACCAACCTTTTCAAGACAAAGGTCACTGACCTCAGCCTTGATGAAAGGCAAGATCTACCTATAGATTTTTCATGGCCGATTCAGAGTTTTTTCGACACCCTCTGTCATTTTTTATTTTATTTTTTCTTTGTTTAAGCAATTTATTTTTTGTTTATTTGCTCTATAACTGGCCAAACTTGCCTTAAAAAATTAGCTATTTGAAATGCGAGGCAACCACTGCATTTTAATCATGATCCAAACAAAGATAGACATATGTAGCATGGGCAGTTGTTTTTGATTTAAATTACATTGCATAATTTCAAGACTTAGAGCAAATACAGAAGGGTCCGACTTTAGCTTTCTGAAATTGTTAAATAAAACACACCTGCACAAAACAAAAACAGATGGACTAAATAAAAATGCTAATTCACTTTCTGACAGTAGGTGGTATTTATGGAAAAAAAAAGTGTTTCTTCGGGTACCGCTGTAAAAATGCCTGCGAAACTATTCTGAAGAGTCAGTTTCATTCAGAGATACATTCCATGTAACCCCCCTCCCCGATTCAATATTTATATTTTTCTTCCTATATTTCAAGCATCCCCAACAGTTATCTTGCTGGGCCTATTTATACCTGCATGGTCCACTTCATGTGTTTTTACAGATAAGATATCTATCTGATTTATCATTATCACAATTTCATTTACACTTAGTCACGTGTCTCGGCAAAATGGATATAAATCAGATTCCCAAGCTACGAATTTTTAAGTTCACATAACCGAAATCAACAAATATGAGCTGCATTTCATTGATTAACTGCTCATTTCAAAATCAAGGACTGCAATAGGAGAGAGTGGCATAAGACTTTAACGATGATGATTGTGTATTGAGCATCTGCAACTTTTACTTTCATTTGTGTCAGTTTTCTGAAGAGATACTCAGATGCTCGCCTGCGGCGACGCATGCTGCAGTAGCGCTGTCATAACTATATAACATCGGTCATTTTTTGCTGTGCAAATTTTGAGGTTGCAGAGAATACATTTTGGGAGTATATGGAGCAATTTCGAGCCTTGATAAAGTGTTTGTAATGCTTTACACATAGAGGCCGGTTATTATCAGCTTCGTCGATCCCATGCACACATGGGGCAGTTTGCAAAACACTCCACTACAAACGGCGTTACTGAACAGAAAATAAACAGTGCATAGAGCAACAGAAATATTACATGATGTTCATACAGCTCGCGCATCCACTGACTGCCCACTCATCAGCAAGTGAAAGTGTGTGCGTTCTGCCTTAAAGGAGCAGTACCTAATTCTACTTGTTACATGTTGTTTATCGGGAGCTACCGGGACAGTGATAAAGATCAACCAGTCGATCGCTGCATTAGAACGAAAGATCTGGAAAAAACCCATACATTTACCCACCCATAGACCCTCCCGTCGGAGAAATCAGGACAGAAGCGGTTAAAAGTGGACAGGAGAGACGGATTAAAACTCCAGGTGTAAACGGGAATGTCTCCCTCGTCTACTTGTGATCCAAAATATCAGCTGTAAACAAGGACCTTTTTTCAAATGTTCTATTTTACGTTTTGATACTTTGCCTTCTTTTTCATGTTTTTTTGTGCCCTCTTTAATATACAATTTGTATTTAAATATAATTAAAGTTTAGGTAAAAAAGGTAATATGAAGCCTCATTTGTTCTTAAGTTTTTGCTTCATTTTATTTGTCGTTTTGTTGGACGTTCTTTAATGCTCACACATTGTCTGTGAGCTCAGAAAGCACCTAGATGCAAATTTAGCATGTCTACTTTAATAAAGACTTTAGGGTGTGTTCACACTTGGCATGTTTGGTCTGATTAAAATGAACCTTGGTGCGATTGCTCTGTTAGTGCGGTTCATTTAAGTAAGTGTGAGCGCTGCCACCTGAACCCTGGTGCGCTCCAAACAAGCCGCTAAAAAGATGGGTCTCAGTCCGCTTCCAAGCACCAACACAAAAGACATGTAAACGAATCAAAAACAGGACATGCAACCTTAACAAGGACCGAACACTCAAGCACACCTGTTTTTTTTTCCGCCATCGTCGCGATGTTGCCCATTTCAGTTCAGCACAGGCATCAGAACCACATCTCCTCACAGCAGATCTTCGTTTGTGTGTGACGGAGGGATTCCTGCCACTGTTTTGACTCCTTCACACATTTTATAAGCTCTTCACCAGTTCTCAGCTGTTACGGTTACAGCTGTTGTAGGCTACGCTCATACAACGAGAGCCTTTAGCCCAGAACACAGCATTGCTTTAGATGTTCTGTAAGTTCTGTCACGAAATATACATAGTAAAAGCTGACCAATCAGGTTGTGAACAAATCTCTATGCCTTTAGGTTCGGACCAAACGTACCAAGCGAACCGAACTACAAGTGTGAACACGCCCCCAATTGCATAATGAGAAATGAGATCTTTGGCTAAATTAAGTTAATGCTACAGATACTGTGTAAATCATAGCAAGGAAGCCTTGTTTTAATAGTGGAAATGATGTTGTTTTTGAAGTTCTTGGTGGCCAGGAGGAGTTCTTTGACAATAGTCAGCACCGGACACAATTTGATCTTTTCCTCATTGCAACTGAAGGCGTGAAAGCACACAAACACACTACCGATCAGGCATGTGAAGGGGGAACGTTTCCGAACCGTAGCTCGGCAGGTGATGCGGCATCGAGAAGCCCTCCACAACCCCCCTGTTTAGAGCCGAGATGAGAGAGAGAATTCCTCTGAAGAGAGGTGATCACAAAAGCCCACAAATCGATTGGAAGCCAGCGTGTCAAACCCCTCCTACGCACGCTGGCACCAGAAATAACTTCACTTACAACAAGGTTCCCTCTTGATCCATGCTTGACATGTACAAATAACATATTCGTGAATGTTTATTGCGTTTTTTTTTAAACAATAACAAAAACAAACACTTTCCAATCTACTCAGGAAGGTGGCTGGGTCACATTCCAGGTAAATGTCAAGGTAGATCTAGTACGTTCAAGGCAACTTGTGGTTTTGGGTGATGCATATTATAAAATGCAAATAACCTGTAGGCGATGTTACGAAATACAGGTGAAGTGTTTTAGTTAAGTAACCTACATGGTTACATACTAAACTACTCAACCCCAGCCATTAAAACATTCTGTAACAAGGTTGAGTTGTCTTCCTCTCCGGCTCCTCGTCCTCCAGAGTAAGAGAGCTTATCCTCGTAAGTAGGTCAGCCGTACCTCCTGCAGGAACGGAGGCTGGCTGAAGAGGCTTTATTTTAGGTTGTAGCTCCTGAAGGAGTCCATTTATCAAAGCTTTACGCCTGGCCGCTAGAGACTGAGCTAGCGAGACTGTGTTGCCTACATAAAATAAAACCCTTCTCTTATGTTTTCCCTTACTGAGCCCGTGTGCAGGTGTGATGGGGAGGGGGGATAGCACAGCTGAGAATTGCTCTGATTATTCCCTTGTTTTGGCTGGAATCTCCAGCGAGTTGTCTCCGTATATTTCCATTAATTTAGGAGCAGTGAGTGTTACCTGGCTGCTGAGCTGGGAATGGCCCATATTCTTGTAATGCGCTGTAGGCGAAGTGTTAAGGTCTGTTCACGCCAAGTGTGACACAGAAAAGCAGTTTGATCGTTCGCCTGCTTTAATGCAAGATATAATCAGTGCTGGGCAGATCACTTGCAAATTACTGATTACAAATTAAATGATGAAAATTGTAGTTAGTAATGTAATGATTACTCATTTTAGGTAATGTATTTGGACTACTTTTAGATATTGATATATAAAAATAATGTGAATGAAAATATTTCATATTCTTTATCAACAACATAAAAAGAAAATGCTTCAGCTTTATATTATGCCAAGGCTTCCCAAAAGGGAAAATCAATAAATCATGAATATGTCATCATGTAATTCATGTAATGTCTAACATCAACAATGAGCAGTACTTTTGTTACAGTATTTATAAATCTTTTTTTTAACACAAGCTAATAAAAATACAACCATTAATTTGTTTGTGTTGGCCCAGGTTCATTAAATAACACATACAAGGTTTGATTTTAAGAATGTATTAGTAAATGTTGAATTTAAAGCATTTATTTACCCTAGTTAAATGTTAGTTATGTTCCTAAATGAAATCTTATTGTAAAGTGTTAATTAAAAAAAATTCTTAACTTCATTAATTGAAATAAAATGAACGTTAAATGAAGAAAACATATTTTTTTTTATTTTCAGCTAGTTTCCAAGGTAACATTTTCCATTTTCATTTAGCTTGATGTACTAAAATAACTAAAACTGAAATAAAAATAATAAATAGATTGACACACAAAAGCAAATTAATAAAAAAAGACCATAACAAAACAAAATTAATAAAACTTTAAAATTAAAATATAAAAATATATTCTAAATTATAAATATGAATAAAATCTATAATAGCATCTCAATGATACTAAAATAACACTGACTGTAGGCACAGTGGATGCATAATTATTATTATTAATAATTAAAAACACAACTTTATTTCTATAAAATGAACATTAACTTAAAATATTTTTTGCAGCTACTTGCCAAGGTAACCATTTTCATAATTAACTTGATCTAATACTAAGTAAAATATAATATAGACATTTAGTATAATATAGACATAAAAAAACGAATTAAAATGATCAAAACACAACAAAACCTTGACTTTAAAAGTAAAATATATTTTAAAAATTCAACACTTGACATTTCTGATTTATCTTTTTAAAACATTTATTTTTGTTTCTTGATTTGATTTTCACCCCAGATCTTAACGTAAAATAATAAATAAATAAATAAAAAATCTGCAGAGAAATTAGTTTGTTTTAAACTAAAAGTTATATATTGTTGTTGATATAATCTAAACAATTAAGATTTAAAATGCATAAAGAGCTTGCTTAAGATGAAACGTGATGCATGACGGAAACTACAAAATGTAGTAAATATTTTTGTTGTGTCTAATAATGCTGTGATTGTCAAATGAGGCAAAATATTATTTAATGGTGTGCATTTAGTATACATAAAATGCTAGCTATGAAATTAGCGATTAGTGTCCAAAAAGTTTCAGAATGTATTAAACACATCATTTGAGATGTGGTGGAAATATATATATATATATTTATATTTTCTGCAAATCAATGTTACTGTACTAATTAAACTAGTGTGAAAAGTATTTTAAAAAGTACGTTTTGTAAAGTCTACAGGGCCAAAAGAGCCCATGGATGGAGAAACGTCCATGATGTAGCCAAAAGCTCACATCTTATTGGTCGAGGAGGCCTAGGATTATACTTTTAGTTTATCTTCAAATTTCCCCTTTGTTGTTAATAAGTTTAGCGCGTCATTAAAACATTTGTCTTTTTTTTTTTTTATGGTCGGTCCTGGAGCACCTTAGAATTGCGTATCTGTTTTTCCATCTGTCCCGGGGCTTTACTGATACCCTGCCAAAGTCTATGAACACACTTTTTCCTCGCTCATTCACCCCATCCGTCATGACCGTTTTTTTCTCATTGTCTTTGCATGGATGTTACTAACCCCAGCATGCATCTGAAACTCCACAGTTCTCTTTTTGTTTGTGGCGTATCTATAAGTGTTTGTGTGGAAGTTTTGCTTCATTTGTGAAAATCACAGCTTATAAATGTCACTGTTCTTTCAGAACCGAAGACGACCGGCTCCACACTTGACCATAGATTAGTTCTGCCGTCCTTAAACTCCAGTCGCATGATGAAATCATAGTTGCGTGCTTGTTTTCCCATTTGGATACTTCTGTAATTATTTTGTACTAAATTGGGAAGGTTTTACCTCTGCTGTCATGTTTTGAGCTGGTCTTGTTCGGTTCACGTTTGATACACAGTTGATACCTGGAAACAGTGCAATGTCATGACTTAATTTGTGCATGTTTGTGAGAATGAGAATGAATTCCAGATGTAATTTGATTAACCTCATGATTTTCCTGCCAAAATGTTAATATAATGATAACCGACATGTGATTTTTGAGGTGCATCTAATTTAGCATGACAAGTGGTTCCCATCCTGAAGTGGCCATTTATTTTGCTGCCGTTGCAGGGCCACTAGATGTAATTTGAGTTAATAAATGGGGAATATTGTTAGTCTCTGAGAAATCTCTAGTAGCCCATTCCACCGAAAGTGGTGCATGGGGAAGTGCAAACCTCTCAGAAATGGCCTGCTTTTTTCTCGACAATCAACATAACTTAGTTTTAAGGCCTAGTAATTTTACTTCAAGTCCAGAATGGTCACCATATGCGAGTGGAAAAGGATTATATGTAGCTTTTCATTTTTCATCGTCACTTTTTCATCAAGCCATTCTCTATGTCTACTCATACTTTGTTACTCTTGTCTCAGGATGGTGGATGTCGGAGGGCAGAGATCAGAGCGCAGGAAGTGGATCCACTGCTTTGAGAATGTCACATCTATCATGTTCCTGGTTGCCTTGAGCGAATACGACCAGGTCCTTGTTGAATCTGACAATGAGGTGATTTATATTATGTTTTTATTTATTTTATATATGTTTTTATAATGTATAAATGAGTATAATAAATAGGCCTGTTGCGACAGTCAATATATTGACTTATCACACGATATATGGACATGACCTTGATCATTTTTTTGACGCAATATATTGCCCATTATGTTTACACAAAAATAAATGTCAAAGACATTTTGCCAATCGTGCTGCCTCGTTCATCTCGTCTGCTCTCCGAGGCGAACGTGCGGCTCCTTCATACGGAGCTGACATCGACAGGTGAAAAAATGCGCTGTTTGAGTCGTTATAGTGTTTTCCTGACAACTACAGACAGTTTGGAAGAATAAGTGCAAATGCACTCAGTGACCGCTGGTGTAAATATAAACATGACCGCACAAAATAGTGCACGCTTGCAGCTAGTTTCTCACAGGACGCGGCAGTCGCAAGTGTCTAGTCGTTTTCATAGAGAATGTGTTTTTGCATTCCACTGCGCTGTTTTTCCATGGAGCAGGACACTCAAGTTAAAATAAGTTTTTCAAACATGCCTCTAGAAAACATACTTCAACAGGCCATATCTGACTGCTTAATCATTGTCATTTGAAAGTGTGCAGGCCTACTTGCATTATTATGCTGTTATATTATGATTTATATATTCAGAGGTATAAAATGGTCTTAAAATGACAATATTGCATATCGCAATTATTTCTGGGGCAATATATCTCACAACAAAAAGTAGTTATCGTGACAGGCCTAATAATATCCATATAATCTTTTATTTTAATTATTGTTATATTTATTATTATTATTATTAGTAGTAGTAGTAGTAGTAGTAGTAGTAATTTTATATATATTGTATAATGTATAAAGGAGTATAATATACATATATAATATATATACAGTGGGTACTGAAAGTATTCAGACCCCCTTACATTTTTCACTCTTTTATATTCCAGCCATTTGCAAAAATCATTTAAGTTCTTTTTTTTTCTTCATTAATGCACACACAACACCCCATATTGACAAAAAAACCCCACAGAATTGTTGACATTTTTGCAGATTTCTTAAAAAAGAAAAACTGAAATATCACATGGTCCTAAGTGTTCAGACCCTTTGCTCAGTATTTAGTAGAAGCACCATTTTGATCTAATACAGCCATGAGTCTTTTTGGGAAAGATGCTAAAAGTTTTTCACACCTGGATTTGGGGATCCTCTGACATTCCTCCTTGCAGATCCTCTCCAGTTCTGTCAGGTTGGATGGTAAACGTTTGTGGACAGCCATTTTCTGGTCTCTCCAGAGATGCTCAATTGGGTTTAAGTCATTCATCTTTCCCTCGATTGCAACCAGTCGTCCTGTTCCTGTAGCTGAAAAACATCCCCACAGCATGATGCTGCCACCACCATGCTTCACTGTTGTGACTGTATTAGACAGGTGATGAGCAGTGCCTGGTTTTCTCCACACAAACCGCTTTGGATTAAGGCCAAAAAGTTGGTCTCATCAGACCAGATAATCTTATTTCTCACTATCTTGGAGTCCTTCAGGTGTTTTTTAGCAAACTACATGCAGGCTTTCATGTGTCTTGTTCTGCGGAGAGGCTTCTGTCAGGCCACTCTGCCATACAGCCCCGACTGGTGGAGGGCTGCAGTGATGGTTGACTTTCTACAACTTTCGCCCATCTCCTGACTGCATCTCTGGAGCTCAGCCACAGTGATCTTTGGGTCCTTCTTTACCTCTCTCACCAAGGCTCTTCTCCCCCGATAGCTCAGTTTGGCCGGACGGCCAGCTCTAAGAAGGGTTCTGGTCGTCCCAGACGTCTTCCATTTAAGGATTAAGGAGGCCATTGTACTCTTAGGAACCTTAAGTGCAGCAGAAATTTGTTTGTAACCATGGCCAGATCTGTGCCTTGCCACAATTCTGTCTCTGAGCTCTTCAGGCAGTTCCTTTGACCTCATGATTCTCATTTGCTCTGACATGCACTGTGAGGTGTACGGTCTTATATAGACAGGTGTGTGGCTTTCCTAATAAAGTCTAATCAATATAATCAAACACAGCTGGACTCAAATGAAGGTGTAGAACCATCTCAAGGATGATCAGAAGAAATGGACAGCACCTGAGTTAAATATATGAGTGTCACAGCAAAGGGACTGAATACTTAGGACCATGTGATATTTCCGTTGTTCTTTTTTTAATAAATCTGCAAAAATGTCAACAATTCTGTGTTTTTCTGTCAATATGGGGTGTTGTGTGTACATTAATGAGAAAAAAAAAGAACTTAATGATTTCAGCTGCAATATAACAGAGTGAAAAATTGACGGGGGTCTGAATACTTTCCTGTGTGTGTGTGTGCGCGTGTGTGTGTGTGTGGACTGGTAATCCTACGGTATGGGGACAAAATGTCCCCACAAAGATGGCAATATCCAAATTTTTGTCCTTGTGGGGACAATTTTTTGGTCCCCATGAGGAAAACATCTTATAAATCACACTAAGTGATGTTTTTGAAAAAGTAAAAATGCAGCATGTCTCCTGTGATGGGTAGGTTTAGGGACAGGGGCAGTGTAGGGGATAGAAAATACGGTTTGTACAGTATAAAATGCATTACGCCTATGGAATGTCCCCATAAAACATGGAAACACAACGTGTGTGTGTGTGTGTGTGTGTGTGTGTGTGTGTGTGTGTGTGTGTGTGTGTGTGTGTGTGTGTGTGTGTGTGTGTGTTAGGGGTTGCACCGACTAGTTGACTAATCGACTAGTCGACTTTTATGCTCTGCAATGAAGCTTTAAGCTTAACGTCGACTAGTCGCTGGCCAATAGAGGGAGCAACAGGATAAGCAATTTCCTGACACACAGGCTCTGTTTTCAACCGTTACAAATGACAAATAAATGCATACTCCGAGAGCTCTCCACATGTTTGATTATACCATATGGATGCTCAAAATTGATCGGGAGAATGCAGGCTTATTGTACACGTTGATCATTGCACTAAACTAATGCGTGCTGCATTGCAACGCACACACATAGCCGATCGCACATCACGCGGAGATTGCGCCTGCCTCACAAAACCATTCAGTAGCACAGAAATGTATTGTCAACACTGTTCTGTGATGTATCAATAAAATAGCTTAGAAACTGAAAAGCTCTAGCATATTTCTTGATAACTAAAATTCACAGCTTCACTACGCTGGCAGGTAGAATTAATTCAAACGCAATCACTCACTAATGCAGTCACATGTAATCTTTATTGTGCTACTTTTTTCTGTATCTTATTCAGAACGAGGAGAAATCTGTGAGAAATATAGGCTAATGATCATAAGACAGAAGAACTAATACAAAAGCTGTTATGTAGGACCAATAACCTTATGGGCAGTGCTATTATTATTATTATTGGTTATTTTGTTTTATGTATACAAAAAAATATATATATTTATTAAGATTTTTTATGTATTAATATATTATTAAATATTTTATAATGTATAAAATATTGAATGTACATCAATATAATATACATTTTATAAATTAAAACTGTTGTTTTTTTTTAAACCTTTTTTTCCCCTTTTTAAAAGCACTGCATGATGGGAAGGCCCTTGTTCGTCAACATAAACCTTTCTTCAATCTGTTCTTAAATTTCAGCCCACATTTGTCTTGAGAACAATATTAAATCTTTGAAGTGGTCTCGTATTTAAATGGTTTATTATTGAGTACTATTATAGTACAATATAATATATTTGGAAATGCATCAATTAATTTGATTAATGTTAATGGAACAGAAGTGCATTTAACCACATTTAGTGATTTAGCGCAGTCGAAGCGGGGCCGCCATTTCATTGTTTTATTTTGGTTTCTGAAATCTGCAGAATCGCATGGAGGAAAGCAAAGCTCTGTTTCGCACAATCATTACCTACCCCTGGTTCCAGAACTCTTCAGTCATTCTGTTCCTGAACAAGAAGGACCTTCTGGAGGAGAAGATCATGTACTCTCACCTGGTGGACTACTTCCCTGAATTTGATGGTAAATTCAGATGAAGCCTACACTGACACCATGTGGTAGACTTGTGAACTGCTACCACTTCCAAAGAAAAAAATTCTAACTTCCATAGCCTGTTTTATCTCCATAATCAGTGCTTTGTTTACTTATCTCATCTACTGACTCGCAGGTCCACAGAGGGACGCCCAGGCGGGCCGCGAATTCATCCTGAAGATGTTTGTGGACCTGAACCCGGACAGCGACAAGATCATCTACTCGCACTTCACCTGCGCCACAGACACCGAAAACATCCGCTTCGTCTTCGCGGCGGTCAAGGACACCATCCTGCAGCACAACCTCAAAGAGTACAACCTAGTGTGAGAGAGAGAGACCGAAAGAGAGCGAGACACCTGCAGCCCACATACGGCCGAAAGCACTACACACCTCACACGCAGAAACACACATGCACGGGAACCGTGCGGACACACCTTCACTCCCATTAGGCACTGGATCTTCATGTAGTCCTTTTCTTTGCCTGTTTTTTCCTCTCTTCCTGAGTGTCGACCCCCCTCCAGTTGATAGCTTTATCATCCACTCTTCCTCAAACACGAGGGCTGGGCCGATAAACCGGTGCCTAATGACAAAGAGCATTCGTTTGCTCTGTAGATGGGCTGTAGGTGGGCTCTACCTGAATGAAACTGAGGTACGAACTTAACGGAAACGCTCGGCGGAGGCGCACGTGTATCGTAATAAAGAGTGGGCGACATTCTTGAAAGACTTCACCTCGCATCACTGAATTTAACCAGGTGTTAGTTGTGCAATCAGGTGCTATAACACTAGAGGTGAAGGTGATTTGGATGATTTGATTTAATACTATTTTAGGAGTGATGTTTAGAGATTTCCCATCACTACTTGAGTACTTGGAGAAAGACTTTTTCCGAAATACGAGGAAGATGAAATGAGAGCCACCGCAGATTTTAAGTGTGATTTCGAACGAATTGTGTCCTGAAATTTTCCAACGAGTACCCAGTTTGCATCTTTATCCGCTAAATTTATCATTTAGGCGCCAAACTGTTTCCTCCAGTCCAGTAGTTGGCAGTATTGGGTGTTTAATCAGTATAATTAAATGGATCCAGCTAGTATTCAAAGATTGTGATTTGTTTACATGCTTCGACACAAATCAGTTTTGAAACTATGGTTTAACTGAAGGAATCAAATAAACGCCTTTCCCAGCTGATTCATATACGTTTTTACTCAGTATAACATTGAAAATATGACTATCCAGTGATTGAAATGTTCGTAAACGCTCAACGCAGTACAACACAAAAGTGCTATATAGGGTGAAATCGATACGTTTTTTTATTTATGTAATTTATGGACCAGATATGTAATTGGACTCACATTTCCGCATGAGCGCACTACAAACGAAAGCGGGGATTGAGTCTCTACTGCTGTAAAAAATCCATTGGCAAGTGAGCTTTTCTTTTTGGTATTTCGTCAATTTGATTGTCACCGTTCTGTTCTTTTTGTTTGTTGTTTTTTTTTCCCGAATATTTGAAATGCTTGAAAATGGGAAGTTGAATTTCCATTTCATCAACGTCGCTTTATGCAAATAGGAAATTGAGAATTTTATCAGTGGTTGAATTCTTAACTGGTCTCTGCTTGCGTTTTATTTTTTTTCTTTATTTTTTTGAGAGAGTTCGCTCTTGGTTTCGTAGTATCATATCTTAGTTCTCACTTGATTCGCTTTTCTGATTCCATAGCTAGCTGGCTTTTTTTGGGATCTTTATGATGTAATTCAGGTGAGTTTTCATACTTTTCATTACAAGGGCTAATTGTGGGCGGAGAATGAACTGACTCTATGAAGACTATAGGGCAATAGGTACGCCGAAGTGGGTATCTGAATCAGGGACCGTGCGGGCGACGCCACAGGAGTTGCCATTTTCCGTAGGTTCAACTTGCAGTGCATCCAGGGAGCATCTTTTGTGAGGCCCTTGTGATCCTCGGAAAAAGTATGCTATTTCATGCCGCGAGTTAAGCGACTTTGGATGGGCTGTTTTGATTCTGTAAGTTGACGGATGAAGTATTAACCGTTTTACTCGGTGGCGGTTTTGGCACATATTTCTATTTGCCATGTTTGGTTTTGGGGGCCATGACGGTATCGCTTTTGAGTCCCGTTTACTCGTTTATCGCACACCTTGAATTTATCGCACATTAGCACTCATACAGTCTTACTGGCTTTGTATTATTGAAACAAAATAGCTTGAGAGGACTTGATTCGTCGGAATTTGCGGAAATAGCGGAATCTCACGTTATGATTTGGTGAAATATTTGAATCACAACAGTCACATTGGCGCAGTTTTTTGTTTTTGTTTTAAACCTGTAATTGAATGTATTTTAGGAGGTTTCTTTATTTGAATTCTTTAGTTTGAAAATGTCGGTCAGTGCACAAGGCTTTTGAAGGTGTTATTTATACGCACCCCACCCCCCAACCGCAGCTGTATATTTGCTGTTTTATTCGCGTTTAATCCTACAAGCCTTCTTTAGATATACATTTGGACCTTTTGGTGCGTTTTTACGAATTGTTTGCCAAATTGCGAAAAAACGTTTTTGTTTAACTAAATCTTCCCGTGCCAGGCCAGTTAAACTTTTTGTTTTGTTTTAATTTTTTTTTTTTTGTTGTTGTTTTGCTTTGTTTCGTTTCTTTCGTTTCATTTTGATGTTTTGTTTGGTTTAGTTTTGCTTCATTGTTTTGCCATTTCATTTTTTTCCGCTTTTCAAACATCCAGAATTTGCATACCGTCATGCTTCTGGGCGGGGCTTCATTCATTTTAAACTTTACGTTTACTTGGGTGGGATGGTACTGTCAGTCGTCACATGCCAATTTCAAACGGTTTCGTTGTTGTACAAATAGTGGACCTGCAAATTATGACGGCATTTTTGAACATGTGAACGTTTGAAGCTTGTACATACAGCTTTCATTTTAAAGGGCTAGGCCTAATCTGAGAAACACCTTTCTTTCTTTATCCAACTAAAACACTACAGCCATTCATTTCATACCCATTCAGTACAAAAGTACCAAAACATCATATGTTGTGCAGATGGTAAAAATAGCTTTGATATGCTACTCAACTGGTGTTTAAGGGTTTTTTTGGTCGTTCTCAACCAATTTGCGAGGAAGTTTGATAAGTTTTTTCCTCCCTGGGTTAATGCACTGAACCTACTCTGCAGTAATGAAACTAACTCCACTCATGTGATGTATCTGTTCCTTCAAACTTGTTCCTGGTACTCTGAGAGATGCAGACACTAATGAATAGAAATGGCGCTTTCGCTTGAGGTCCACACTGATGTGATGGATACGCGTACAATATGAAGCTATCTTTACTTTATTTCTGACGTCGATGCATTACCTGAACACTTGTATGTAGGACACTTTAATATAATAGATTTCTTTTTGATAAAACCGGTAAAAATAAACTTGTGTAGTGGTGTATAAAATCAAAGTATTGTATTACTTTGTAATGTATTTCTTGTTCAGTTGGTTGCTCTTTTTTTTTTTTTTTTCCAGTTCACTTTTTTTTTTTTTAAGCATACCAAATGTAAATGATGTACTATATTGAGTGTGCCAATCCCTTTGATTTGTAGAGCCAGACTCTTTACAAGTGCCAATGTTGTGGAAATCATTTAAAAAGGACTTGTGTATTTTATGGTCCGGTTTTTAAAAACAAATAAACATTAAGTATGTGATTATGGTAAATGCGCAACAGGAAAAGGACAATTTTATTCTGTATTTAAGATTAAAGATGACAAACTGCTGTTTTTAAAAAGAAATGACGTTTTAATTGCATGTGTTTGTTTTCGTTGGAGAGGGTCGGGTAAAGGAGAAACCGTATTAACGCAAAACCCTGCTGACAAGGGGCTTAATTATTGTTCATTTACAGTATTTTAGACACATTTCTCTTTTTGTATGTTTCATTTCAACCACTGTTGCCTGAACCTCATTCATACATGAAAATGACTTTCATAGCCTTCTCCTTTAAAGAAAAAAAATATCCATTTTAAATTGGAATAAAATTTGTTCCTATACATTTGGTTCTGTGTTGAGGTTTTGTTTTTCATTTATTACATGAAAGATGAACAAGGTAGATGGTCTTCCTGGTGAAATATGAACTGCATCAAGAGCTTCTTTGTAGTTATAATGATGATCTTATATTCCACCATATTTTAGTTTAGGATTACCCTCCCTTCTCATGAAGAATTTAATGAGTGAAAACTATATATAACTTCAGCTGCAGAGATGTCATTTAAGTCTCATTTATGCTTATTTATTGGATGACTGTTACATGTGGTTTTTGAATTTTGAGTTTTTATTTGAACGTTGGAAAACTGAAGGAAATATTTTTAAAAAATCAAATGTACGTCATAACAGTAGAGTGATCCGACCTTTATAGTTGCATTGATGCTGATTTTTAAAATAAACTGTGTATGTGTGTATATATATATATATATATATATATATATATATATATATATATATATATATATATATATATATATATATATATATCACATTTTTTGAAAAATATATTTCAGTATATACTTTTTATTTAACATTATTTAAATGAAAAGTATTTAAAATATAATTTTGGTAGATGTGTAGCTATATATTATATAATTGTAGATGATAAAATATGTTTTTCTAAAAATATTTGAGCTATCTGATGGTTCGGTTTTATTGTTCGATATTAAAATGTTTATATAACTTGTGTAAATAAAAAGCATATCAAATAAAAATTAAATATAAAATTATTTTTAAATATTTATATGAGCTGTTCTGATATTGTTATATTAATTATATAATATTATACAATAACATACAAGTGTAGATAATAAAAATTAAATTAAATTTAAAAATTACATTTTAAAAATGTTTTATATAAATTACTATTTGTGTAAATAAGTTTGCTGCTGTTGCTTTGTTATATATTAATTATATAATAACTGTGTGTATTATGTAGATAATAAAAATTTATTTCAAATGTTATAAAAAAAATACAAATTTAAAATGTTTTCTGTAAATTACTAATTGTGTAAAAATAGTATATCGAATAAAATGTAAAAATATATTACAAATTTTATATTTTTATACTGCTTTTATATTGTTATATATATATATATATATATATATATATATATATATATATATATATATATATATATATATATATATATATATATATATATATATATATATATATATATATATATATATATATATATATATATATATATATACACACACACATTTGAATCATACATTTTTAAATCAGATATATTTCAGATATTTGGTGGTTCCGTTTTGATATGGTTTCATATTTTTAAAACAACAACAACAACAACAAAAAAAAAACAGCAGCCATCAGCTCCCAAACTCCACTTCATCTCTTGCACAGCCACTCGATTTCCTCCAACCAGGGAGGAGAGAGACACACACCAGCCCTTGTCTGAGCTCATTCCAAACGTGGAAAAGGACAGGAAAGATACCATACCAATCCAGCAGATTCCAGCAAATCATCTACGGATCATTTTTCCATGCCGAATGCGTGTTAAAGAGCGCGCTCAGTGCGGCACACATCAGGCTGCTTTATTGCCATAGCAGCAGCGCGAGCTGCCTGTAGCTGGCACAGGAGCTAGCGACGAAACAAAGAAAACACACACAAATATATACGTCTATTGAGCAAACTGCTTCCCTGTTCTTTAAGGAGGAGAAGGCAAGACCCCGAAGACCAAAACTGACATGATGTTTCCACAATCCAGGCACTCGGTGAGTGTAAATCGAGCTGTTTGCTGGCGCCGTGTTGATGTTGTTAGCTGGCTTGAGCTTAGCATTGGCAGGAGAGACATCCGTGCAAGTGTGTGTTTTGCTGAAACTTATCGCAAAGATGAA
>CM040929.1:20481550-20654050 GCA_023029165.1 Gobiocypris rarus | reverse complement strand
GTGATGGACTTGCGCTGTGGGAAAGCTGCGCCCTAGAGTAAAGCAGCGGTCTGGAACAAAGCAGCCTGGTGGGGGACTGTTTAATGTGGCAGCACCTCGCTCAGACCTGCCTGTCGACAGACACACCGGGCTAAAGAACCTTTCCTGAAGCCCTTCCGCCTCCACAACCAAAGACCACGAGCAGCTCTCTTCTTACACTTCTTGTTGTTCTTGCAGTGCAACATTATCATAGGTTCACTCACTGTCCTTCATTTTCAGATTTTCATTTAAAGTTTACATTTTTTTTAGTTTTTAGTTTAGTTTTTAGTAAGAAATGAAAATGAGTTGTTTCCTTGGCAACAATTTTCTGAGATAAACATTTAAACGTAAAACATTGCATTTTGCCCATTCATTTACACACTGGCGTTTTGGGGTCCAGAAAATGTATCCTTTTGAAAACGGGCTTCAAAGTGCAAGTTTTTGAAAACGTCTCTGTATAAACGCCGTAAATGTGAATTTGTGATGCCAAAATCAGTGACATCCGCATGCGTATTACTTGTTCGGTCTATAGGTGCGTAGTGTTACTTTACCAATTGACATTGCCATCTACTGGCCTTGCATGAATAGAAGAGCGTTTTTTAATCGATTTAGCCCATCTTTGTGAACAGGGATAATTTTGACTTTGTACTATTTTTTACAAACACAAGGTAAACTTCCATTTTTAGTACACCATTGGCATGTAAACCTACCCTCCGGGGCTGTTTACATGATGCCGTTTTCAACTAAAAATGGGAAAACTATGTAAGCATTTTGGCCATTCATTTACACAATGTCGCTGTTTCAAAGTGAATTTTTTGGAAAACTATACCGTTATTGTGTCCATGTAAACTACAAAAATGTGATTTTGTGAAAAAGGTGATAGTATTCGTATACGTATTAATTTTGTCAAAAGTACCGACTGCGATACCAATTCGGTACTGAAATGTTATAAATGTGACGCTTTGAGCGCTGTTGAGCTGGAATCGTAAACACCTCTGACTGGCCATTGTGCTCGCGCTCATCGGATGTGTCTGTGATTGACTACAACGATTAACGCACGGCAGCGTTTGAAAGCAGGCTGAAGTGTCTGAAAGTGTTTTGAAAGCGGGAGCGTTTGAAAGCACACGAAAGTGTTTTGAAAGCACAAGCAGGCGTCGACCAGCCGACCGGTAGGCTGATAGGCGCCTGCATTCAATTTATCCTTCTGCGTTGAGTGTATGCCCTAGCTATGTCGTAGGCTGTGTGCAGCATGCGTAGACTACGACGTACCCTGACGCGCACCTCTCCCAAAATGTCGATTCGACGCGTAACACAAGCGCTGTGATTGGTCTGCCAGAACCCTTCCCTCAGGGGTATCATGCTACCTCTGCATGTGTACTGCGCGTTGCCGCGGACAACGACGCAGCAGTATAAATGAAAATCGACACGTAGAGGCTACGCCGCAGGTCCGACGCGAAGTATAAAGCATCATGTTTTTGAAATGCTGGTCGTTGTCATCATCATATTTGATGAGCGTGTGAGCACAATGGCCAGTCAGAGGTGTTTACGACTTCGCTCAACAGCGCTCAAAGTGTCACATTTTTTAAATTTCAGTACCGACTTGGTATCGCGGTAGGTTCAGCCTATAGGTGCATAGTGCTGCTTTACAAAGTAACATCGCCACCTACAGGTCTGGCATGAATAATACAGCGTTTTTAGTGGTTTTCGCAGATCTGTGTGAACTGGAATTGTTTTGACAACGTTGTTGTCTGTACATGAAACTTTTCACAAACACAAGAGAAATATGGATACAAACACTTAAATTACACTCAAATATGTTTTTTTTCATAATAATAACGTTTTATAATATTAACTTTACAATTACATAATCATATTTCTTGAAATATAAACATTTAAATGGTGGCTGTCAAAAACTTGCCAGATTTATTCAAACATGCATTAATTATTGTAAGATCATTAAAAAAATGACAATGAATATGTAATATGGTACATATATTTAGCAAAATAGTAAATTTTTCTAGCTGACTAACAAGTTTATGTCACTGAATATGTTTTTTTCTGAGGTAAATGTGACATCACATGACATTGTTTACGAGCTGTTTTACTGACGTCTTTGCACGGTTGAAACACTGATTAAGCCATTCCATGTGACGATGCGGATTTCGGTAAGTTGTACTCTATATTTTAACACACTTTCAGATGCTCATTCATGTTTATTTTGCGCTCTTTCTAGTATTAAAGCGGAGGTGATCAGATGATCAGTTCGTGTGTGTTCCGCACTGCCGCTTCTCTTGAGCTGAGCTGTCACACCGCAGCGGTATCTATTTTTTTTTAAATTTCTTAATAAAATGAACGTAATTTGAAATCTGAGAATTTGTTTTATAACAAAGCACAAATATTATGGCACAGTATTGGATGGGAGGATCGCTACAATTTTCCGTTCATTCATCAACTAAAAACAGGATGACTAATCGATTCTTGGGTTTTAAGAATCGATATCGGTTTGTAAAAATGAGAATCGATTAAAATCAAGCAATCTATATTTTACACACCCCTAGTAATTACATTTTTGGTGTGTTCCGCACCAGAATTATCTTTTTATTTTTTTATTTATCGATATAATTTTTATCCATTTTTATCTTATAATGCTTAAATACATAGACTTGCAGTAGAATGTTAATGAAACAATCTGGCCTTATTTTGGTTTAAATGTGAAACGTGAAGTCCGTAAGTCGCAGGGTTCTTTCCAAGGGGTCATTATTTGTGGGCAGTCGCTCGCCTCCCATGGCTGTTCCATTTGTTAAAGAGTCGGGAGTAATCTGCTGTCTTCTGGAGTCTCTGACCCATGCCGAGCTCTTTACCAACACGGCATCAATCATGATCGCTCCTGTTCCGTCTGTAATCTCGCAATCACCTTGACCCGCCTGCTTTTAATTTTCAGTCGGGAGCCGCTGTGCTGTTTGCGTTCTCTTCTTGACTGACGTTCCCCATCGCTCGCTCTCTTGATCCCCTTCTCTTTCACTACCCCTACCCGCTGTGTTGTGTATCCTTTATGCTGTGAGACAGCTATTTGTCTGTAATTTGACTGCCACCGTCGGCCTTTCCAGCATGAGGAAGCTTGTGTTTGGGAGCATGCGGCTCCTGAAGTGATAAAAGTTGAATAATTCCCTTTCAAATGACTCGATGAGGACGGATTGGAGTGGGAAATGGGATAACACCATTTCTCCTAAAGTGAAAGGGGGTGAGGGTTTGCAGTGAACGAGAATGGGCTAAGAGATAATCATCAAATTCAACTTCCTGTCCCAAACGTGATTAGACACCGCCATCATTTGGCCGTGTGGCTTCCGGTTCACCAGCCCCCATGATGCTTTTGCTTCTTTTAAGCAACACTGTACCTTAAGTCTAATGTGGATACAAGTTTTAATTACCAAGTAAGAGGTCTGTTCTTGTTAAATAATCAAGTTCTTTACACTGCAGAGATGCATTTTACAACTGTTTCCTGTTGGTGCCACAAAATGCTTTAATGCCCTATTTTTATTTTTTTATTTTATGTGCTGCCGTTTTCTCCGGAACCAGTTTAAATGTTGTGTGGCAAGAAATTTGGCACAGAAATCTCCATTACAAACCCCTGTCAGAACCTCAAATGACTCGACATTAGTCAAACTTTATATAGAACCTAAGAGCCCTAACATTTTAAACTTTTTTTTATTTTATTTTTTTATTAATGTTTTTGTTTGGTGTTTTGGTTTAGTGCTTTCGTTTAGTGTTTAGGTTTAGTGTTTGGTGTTTTGGTTTAGTGTTTGGTGTTTTGGTTTAGTGTTTGGTGTTTTGGTTTAGTGTGTTTTGGTTTAGTGTTTAGTGTTTTGGTTCGGTGTTTTGGTTTGGTGTTTTGGTTTAGTATTTTGGTTTAGTGTTTAGTGTTTTGGTTTAGTGTTTAGTGTTTTGGTTTGAGTGTTTTGGTTGATTGTTTTGGTTTTAGTATTTGTGTTTAATTAATTTGGTGTTTTTAGTTTAGTGTTTGGTGTTTTGGTTTTGAGTGTTTGAGTGTTTGGTGTTTGGTTTAGTGTTTGGTGTTTTTGGTTTAGTGTTTTTGGTTTAGTGTTTTTTTGGTTCGGTGTTTGGTTTAGCAGTGTTTGGTTTGGGTGTTTTGGTTTGGTGTTTTTGGTTTGAGTGTTTGGTTCGGTGTTTGGTTTAGTGTTTTGGTTTGGTGTTTTGGTTTGGTGTTTTGGTTTGGTGTTTGGTTTGGTGTTTTGGTTTGGTGTTTTGGTTTGGTGTTTTGGTTTGGTGTTTTGGTTTGGTGTTTGGTGTTTGGTGTTTTGGTTTAGTGCTTGGTGTTTTGGTTTAGTGTTTGGTGTTTTGGTTTAGTGTTTGGTGTTTTGGTTTAGTGTTTAGTGTTTTGGTTTGGTGTTTTGGTTTAGTGTTTGGTGTTTTGGTTTACACTATCACTATAATAATTATTCATTTAAAGGCCTTTCTCCATCTGTACAACTTTTAGGCTACATTCAGACTGTCAGTCCAAATAAAACTTTTGTGCACATCCGATTGAAATCCGATCAGATTTAGAATGTGACATTCTAAATTTAATTTTTATAAATCACACGAAAAACAAATCTATTTCGAGCTACATTCGTATGATGTTTGAAATCCTTTTCAAATCGGATTTCTGGAAATCCGTTTCAGTCTGACTGCTCTGATTGGATTTTGCATGGTTTGTGACTTTCTCACGTCATGACAAATGTAATCGTTAGACGTTGTCATAGGAAACATGCTGAAAGTCGTTGCAGAAACCAGGTTCTGTTATAATAAATTGCCGGATGAGCAGAAAATTACTAGGAGTCATGTGTTACCTCATACGGTTCTGCCGCTGCCTCAGAAGATACAGCAGTCCAACGTGGCTACACATTAACGTTGTAAATAAGACAACATTTGTATTGCAAGCACCTCCTTGGGGTAGTTGTTGTTTTATTGGCATATACCTACCAACGCAACATCATTGCCATAAACCAATTGCAGATATTCCGGAAAACTAAAGGGCATAAGTTAAGTCAGATTCTAATCGGATACACAAATAATCCGATTTGGACTGACTAGTCTGGAGTCTTTGACCCTGTTTAGTCACATAAGTAATATCAAGAAATGGAAGTTGAATACATTGCATTGTGGGATACAGTATTCCACACAGCATGTATTGTTGTGCATCTCACATTTTGACTAATGTCATAGTCTACTGGGTGTTCTTATGTATACATGCATTACACTGGAGAAATAGTACTATTAATAGCATGCTATTCTAAACATAGCATCAGATACAGGAAGACTGAGGTGAGGATTTGGCTGTAGTCATCCTAGTGCCTCTTGGTTTGCTGGCATTTCACCGAACCACATTCACTGTAATTCAAGTATAAAAATACACTCTTCTCCTCTTCAGATAACTACATCTGGGCCTTTGTATGTAATCCCTTGGGATGGGAAAAAAAAAACTGCCAACATTAGAGTTGAACGATTTTTCTAGAACATTTCTTTTTCTGTTAAACGGTGGGGTGGGAGGCACAACTGTAAATTACGGGAATGATGAATCCCATTTAGCCACAGAAGACTCACAATTTGCCCACCAGCGTATAAAGCCTTTTAATGGTTTAATTGCATCTCAAAGGAAAAGCGCACAGAAGCAGAGTCAAATTAGGGATTGTCCCATATTTTGGCTCTTGTGCTGCATGAGTGCATCTGTGTGTGGTTTTCTTTTTTTAAGTGAATATGGGATTTGCTCTAAAGCTTAAAATCATTAGACTAAGCTTCGCAACCTTGAAGGTTTCCATCACTTCATTAAGGCTGGTGTAGCTTAGTGGTTAAAGATTCGACCTGGTAACCAAAAAGTTTCAGTTTTGAATCCCATAAGATGTGATTCACAAACCAAAACTAGCTCAACTGGTAGTGAAGAGCCATGAGTCACTTTTAAAGAAAGGCCGATCACTCAGTGGCTATTTTTGCAAGGTTTTGAGAAGCTATTTCCAGTTATACAAGTAGAGCTCATATCTACTTTAATGGGACAAGACAGAAATCTCCTGTGTGATATGTTATGTTTGAATAGCGTTTTAAATTAGCACTAAATTCTGACCACAATGGTATCATAAATTGTGATTTGTTTCATACAATTCACATGTAAAAATGAAATTTTACTTGAATAATGCTAATGCAAATGACCGTTCAAGTCAAGATTAATTATTTCCCCGCCATTCACGGAAATTTCCAGCTTTCCATGTTTTTACTGTTATATGGTAGGGGTGCGCTATAGCGCATGTCTTCTGAAAGTTTACTGAATCTCCTCATCATAACAGAGGTGAAGAACAAACAGAAACAAGCGATAGCATATGTAAGCACATGGATATTTAAAATAACACCCTTATCAGCATTAAATGGCATATAAATCAAAACTGCCTAATGTTACTGAATGAAATATCGACCCAGGACGAGCTATAGGACCGCAAGGTTTTGGGGTTGTTGATGGACTTGATTCTTTTGATTTATATTGCACGTTCAGATTTTCATACAACAAAATATTCTGGGGGCCATGACAATTTTGTGGAAATGATCAAAAATGCTCAACTTAAATTTTTTTTTTTAAACGCTGCTGGGGAAAGAGTTAAGACACTAAAGGTAAAAAGGTATTATGGTATTGTATATTGATCATTATTAGGAAGATGAATAATTAGGATAGATGATACTGGAATTTTATACTTTTTTTGTAAAATAAAAGAAATAAAGCACTAAAAATCTATTGTTTTAAATGCTACACATGAACTTAGGCATCACTATTAAAACCTTAAAGGGTTACTTCACCTTAAAATTTAAATTGTCATTTACTCACACTCATGTTCTAAACCTTTTATGAGTTTCTTTCTTCTGTTGAACACGAAAGAAGATATTTTAAAGAATGCTGGTAACCAGACAGTTGACGGTAGCATTGACTTTCATAGTTTTTTTTCCTACTATGGAAGTCAGTGGGTGCCGTCAACTGTCTGGTTACCAGCATTCTTTAAAATATCTTTTTTCAAGTTAAACATAAAAAAGAAACTCATACAGGTATGGAACAACTTGAGAGTGAGTAAATTATGACATTTTGGGTTAACTATCCCTTTAAAAGTTCAGTCATTATAAAAAAAACCCCATTATTCTGCTCAGTATTAATTTCATTAGCACTCTAAAGCACTTTTTCGTTCACATAGCATGTGTAAATCTGTTTCAACACACTTGTATCAATGTATTAATGACTGTTTTAAAGTCCTATCTCTGCTTAGCACACAGCTAACACTGTTCAGCGCCTGCTTAAACCATCTAGATGACGTTATGGTGTAGCAAGCAGGTCAGCATGGCCTCTGTTGAAAGCGAGTATTGTGCGTACGTAACACCCGTGATCTCCCTGTCGCCGGACACTCCACCAGGGGCTATCGACTCAAAAACTTCCCCAATCGGCCCCATTCCCTCAGCATTCCCTAAGGAAACCGTATCTCCCGTGGTCACGCAGAAATGTAAGGACTACTGTTAGCGGCGTCTGAAAAAGATTGACTGTTTGGGCACTAAGTGCTCGCTGTTGACACAAGCCTCTCTTTCATATGCAGTGGAGCATAGAGCGTTCGGGCTAAGTACACAGTTTGTGTTAAAGGTTGGTTCGCTTGCACCGTGGGTTTCAAGAATTTCATCCGCCGAGCTCTCACTTATAGAGTGGCACAGAATTTTTGTAACGGAAAAACGCAAACACTCGAAAGGAGTCAACAACGGGTTGGCAATTTGGAAAATAACATGATGAATTAGCTGCTGGATTGTTCAAAAGAGATCAAAGCGCCGAATAAAACTCAAGTACAGCATGCTGATGGATGACTAGTGTCTGAATTTGGTTCTCTTTTGTTATCTTTGCATCTTTTTACTTGTAGGACTACAAGATCAAACATGAAAACATAATACTTATTATTATTATTATTATTGTTAGGGGTCGAAGCAACAAAGGGTCTGTAACCTCATTGTTTCTGTACTGATTTTCTTAATTTTTCTGCCCTAAAAGTGTATAGGTGTCATAATCAGTTTTGGGGAAAGTTACTTTGAAAAGTAATGCATTAAGGCTGGTGTAGCTTAGTGGTTAAACATTCGGCCTGGTAACCAAAAAGTTTCAATCCCATAAGGTGTGATTCACAAACCAAAACTGTAGCTCAACTGGTAGTGAAGAGCCATGAGTCACTTTTAAAGAAAGGCCGATCACTCAGTGGCTATTTTTGCAGGGTTTTTGAGAAGCTTACAATATCATTACAATATTGCGTTACTCCCTTAAAGCTACACTGTGTAACTTTTTTAGTTTTATTCTTAGCTAAAAACAATTAGTTCTTTCAAAAATATATGTGCTCATTAATGTATATTTACTTCTTTCAAGTAATAAAATATTCTCGTAAGTGTATAATATGCCATTGAAAATACATACGAGTGAGGGGTTCGAATTCGCGTCGCCATGTTGCCCCTCCATCTTGAAAGTACATGAACCAAAGAGGGACATACCCATAAATTCAAGCTTCTTCGCTTTAACACTCGATGGCACTGTGTCGAATGTGAAGAGGGGGATTGCTTGAGACTGATATAGCCTACAATGTAAACTTTGCCTTACGCTAGTGATGTCGCATACATACAGAATAACGATAGCACCGATAAAAGTTACTTAACAAAGATTAGCTTGCATTCGTCTGGGAACCTGATCGCTGAAATTAGCAATGAAATGGTAAAAAATAACTAAAACTTAAAACTATTATTCATTTTACATAGATGTCATAACCTACATGCTAACTGACAAATTAAATAACTGCAAATTATTATAGTTTTCTAAAGTAACCTCATCACCTGAAGGAACACTCATGGACGAGGTCGAACTGGAAGCCATGTTAATCGGCCACCGATGGAGTTAAAACGAAATTGGAATTAAGAGGAACAGAAACCAATATTCACTGGATGGTCATATACCTTTTCACCGCTAGATGGGGGAAAATATCACACAGTGTCGCTTTAAAAAGTAACTTATTGAGTTACTTAGTTACTTTTTAAGAAAAGTAATGCGTTACGTTACTTTTGCATTACTTTTTCTCACCTGGACTGGGCTTGTTTTTTTGTTTTTGTTTTTTTTATGACAAAAAGGTTCTATTTTTTTGCAAATGTAAAGACCTCTTCACACCAAAATTGAAATAATAAGACTCAGGCTGAGGTAAAAATACAAACTCGCACGCTCTGCTGCGCTGCCATTCTGGATAATGGAAGAATAGGACGCAGGAGAAATAAAAATGTTTAACTGAATAATTAAAGGTTTGCTCATGTTTAACTGAATAATTAAAGGTCAGCAGTAAATTGGTCAATAAAGGTAGATAAAATGCATAAAAATATTTGTTTTATTTAGCATTTACTTTTTGGAGATTTGCATATTTTGCATTTGACTGATTTTATTCTTTTTGAGGAATACTCAATCTTTATGCAAGTGAGATGAATAAATGCTCAAATTTAGTCTAGAACTACAATAACTATCATGTTCACACACAACGCCTCTGCACTTACTCTAGATTTCATGGGACAGGAGAGCTGTCAGTCAAATAAATGTGAAAAAGTAACTTACATTAGTTTTTTGAAAAAGTAACTCAGATATTTTGTTGTAAATTTGAAAAGTAATGCGTTACTTTACTAGTTACTTGAAAAAGTAATATTATTACGTAACTCAAGTTACTTGTAATGCGTTACCCCCAACACTGGTCATAATTGGGACCAAATTTGGCAGAATGGTTCTAATATCGCACCTCTACTCAGGTGCACAGACACACACCCAGCCAGCACTAGGTGGCGCTATAATAAAGTATTTTTCATTTCGGGTCACAACTTTGGAATCCTAGAAGCACCCAAACTGCATGATTAATCATTAATAGATTGCAATCTCGATTCAAACACCCATGCAATCTTATTCCTAAATGACCGCGTGATGATCGTACTTTCAAAGGTTAACCAAAGACAGTTAGCATCACATTGCAAGCATCAGCAGAGCATGAACTGTGCATATTTTGCCACTGCCCAAGTTAATGAATGACGGGTGTCCACTGGCGCGAAGCAGAGCAAGTATTTTCAGTTAATTCCTATGGAAGTTAAGTTAATGCTCGCTCTGCTGCGCACCAGTTGTTTGGCTATCACCAGACCAAGCTCAATTTAAGATTAAACATTGGTCTGGGGAGTCTGCTCTGTATTTTCTACTGCACAAGAGGCGTGATAAACGAGCATAATTTAAATTACTCTGTACGCAATTGGATAGTCCTTCAACCAATCAGACCACAAGAGGCGTGATGAAAGGGCAACAACCCATCGCTTAAATATTGATTGTGTTAAACCCACCAATAGTGGATAAGCCAGTCTGTAATTGGTTCCCGCAAAAGTTTAACAGAAGCAGTAGAAATTAATTTACAGGTTTCCAGACTAAGTTGCAGGGCGAAATCAAATCGCCAGCAGATCAGGCTGGGTTTACCCAGTCTAACGCACCAGTGGACATGCACCTCGAGAGGGTCGGCCGTCATGCTTTCGATGTGAATGTGAATGTTCTCATTCATTGAGATTGGCAGTGGCAAAACACGCTCCGCTGACGCTTGTGAAGTGAAACTGTTTAAAACAAAGACTTTGGTTGACCTTTTGTAAGTACGGTCATCACACTGCATCATTGAAATCTGCGTTTGTGCTGTCGCTCGTCCAGAGAGAGCAGGTGCCGTTTTTTCGTATTCGTCATCGTAAAAATGTCACTCACATAAACCTTGCACAATGAGTCCGATTCATTTTAATTAATCCGTTGCGAAAAATTCGCAAAACAATTCAAAGCAGTCTTCAAGCAGTGAGTAGGATTTTGTTGTCCTCTCTCTTCTTAAAAATACTAAATGAAAGAGGAATAAATGGGTCCATCCAATCCTGAGATTGCTTGATGGTTTGCTAGCGATACTGGAGCCACATATTATTATTATATATTGACACTTTGTTTGTTATACAGTGCTTTGTACTGTGAGACGAAGTGGATCAACTTGTCAGACGGTATTCTGGATTTTGTCAGAACCTCTAGTTTGCATGTTATTTAGTTTTTACACAAATTGTGATTCTCAATTTATCCAGAATCGTGCTCCAAGTCAAGCCCCACAATGTACTCTACATCTCAAATTTCCACCTTTAAAAAAATAGTAAATCCACCTTTAAAAAGTAGTTATAAAAAACAACTTTTTATAACTCCTAGGCCAGATCTTTATCAAATGGGCACACAGCAGCTAATAGCGCTTTTCCACTACACAGTTCAGACTCTACTCGACTCACCTTTGTTTGGTTTTCCCATGTGTAAAAGTTGTACCTGTACCTGCTTCCAGGTACTTTTTTTTGTATCACTTCCGGCGAGGTTCTGAGCAAGCTGAGGAGATACTAAAATGTGATGCGAAAACACAGCAGACTGCTGATTGGTCAGAGAGAATCATCACTATTCACTGCGTCAAAATTGCACGCTCCAGACAGAGTATCCTGAAAAAAAGCGGCATTTTTAAATAGCTTGGCCAGAGAGGTGCCGACTTTCCTTTGTTTGGTTATCAGGTGTGTGTCGCGTAGAAGATTACATCACGGCAGTTTCCTGCGGTGTCGCTATGACTACCTGGTACTATTGTGGAGGTACTATCTGCAATGGAAAACGGAGCGAAGAGTCGTCGAGTCGAGTCGAGTCGAGTCGAGTCGGTGCTGGTACCGGTAATGGAAAAGCGCCATAAGTTGGCAAAAAGTTGAAGCATGGCAAAACAATTGGTAAATTAAATGGCCTTCTAAATTAAATTAATCTTATAAGGACACTTACACCTAGACCACAGGACATTTTGTCTATAATTCAAGTTTTGCGTTGGTTCAGTATGTGAGTCATATGTCAATTCACCAAAGACTCAAAATCATTTGACTCATGTCTACATGGACTGGTAAAAAAATAGAAATAATCAGTTAATTTTACTGTCACATAACAAAGCAGTCAGAATATACTTTTTTTTTTTAGAGTTTGAGTTTGGTTTCAGTAGCCAGAATCTGAAACATTGGTAATACCAGAGATCGTGTTTTTTTTTTGTTTTTTTTTCAGCATTACTAGAATTACACTGAAAGCTGGAAGGCCTGCATTCATCAAAATTTAAGTATGTCAGTTGCTTATTGGGAAAACCGCCAACATATCACCAAGTCTAGGAAAAAATCTACCCTGAAAAGCGCAAAGCAGTTCCAATAACATCTGCATTTTCCCTGCAGGTGTGGCCCCCACACTAGGGAAATAAGCTCACCTGCAAGCCGAATACATGTAATTCAAAAACCTTGGGTGATGTCAAGCTCCAGACTTGACTGACGCCTTCTAAATTATGAGTTTTGAATGTCGCAGTAAGCCCTGTGAGATTATATTTGCTGCTTTTTATACAGTACACTTGAATTCACTCTTGATTGCAAAATTTCCTGTGTAGAAAGCTGCATCTGTTTTGGCCGGAATTTTCTGTTCCTGGCATTGAAACGGCTGCGTCCCCTGGATGCCCAGCTGATGTTGCGACTCACGCTTTCTGAATAATGCAATTGACCGCCGTAAATTGCTTTCGTTACAGGCTTCATCGCAGCAGCTGAAGTTCACAACGTCAGACTCGTGCGACCGCATCAAGGACGAGTTCCAGTTCCTTCAAGCACAATACCACAGGTATTCACACGCACATGCAACATCTTAAAGGAATAGTTCAATTAAATGTATAGTTCTAAAGGAATCAGCAGATTGATTCAGACCCATAACTCATGTGTCTTGTGCAATAATGCAATTCATTAAAAGTATTGGTTTATAAGAGTCATTTGTTGTTGAATCAGACTACAGTAGAAAAGAACAACCAGCAATGTAGTCAGATGTAGTCAACTGCTCTGATTGATTCACCGAGTTCATTCTGTGAGGGAATCGCCAAATTGATTCAGACCCATAACTCATATGAATGGAAAAGAGCAACCATCACATGCTTGAGAATTGAAAAGTAATGACTTGTGATTCAGTGAGTGAGTCAGATTTCAATAGGCCTTTATCACATATCCTGCTCTGATTTGTAGTGCAATCAGATTTCCACCTTTTTTACTGTCAATGGACGATAGCCAGTTTTGACAAGAAAATTACACCTAGTTGCAGATGTTTCAAATGGTTTATTTAGCCTTACATGATACCCTACCATCTGTGTAATCTTTAATCTTTTAATGTGCAACAGTGCATTTAGTAACGTAATCCATTACATTTCACATTTAAGGTAATCTAATCAGACTACTTTTAGATTACTTTTATGAGGAAAAAAATAGCCAGTTTTCTTGTCAAAACTAGCTATCCTAACCTACCTACCTTGTTTATCACATTGATTTGATTAGGATAAACTTTTACCGTATTGATATAAAAATACGAAAGAAAATATTCCATTCTTTGTAACATAAAGTGCATTAAATAATACATTGCGTCAGGGTTTTGACATAACTTAAAATAAATACATTTGGTCAGATTCAGAGATTCAGCTGACAAAAAGAGGAAGGAATCCCTGCATTGCATGTAAAAATGAAATGACGTGAATTTGTACGTTTTAATGTGTTTTGAATAACAAAAGTCTTCCAAATACATGGTAGAATGAAAATAGTAGGGAGGAGCAATGAATAAGGAATGATTTACTGCCGTTGTGAGAATAAGATGTTATCAATAAAAAAAGTGCCGGTAACTGTAGTCTGATTATGAATGTTTTAAAATGAAATATAATCGAATTACAAGTACTTAATTTTTGTAATCTGATTACATAATCTAGATTACATGTAATCAGTTTACTATCCAGCGCTGCCTGGAGGATGTGACTCGTTTAATATGATAAACCAGTTAGCTATTTTTGAATAATCGACTCTGGGCTGGAAATATTCCTTTTATTTAAATAACTTCAATTTGATCTAATACTTTTTTTCAGAAAATAAAGTAAGTGCATGAAACCAATGTGAGCATTATTATTGTTTCATTTGTACAGTATTTACTAGTAATGTATAACCGTACCTAATTCTAATGCTCTTTAGTGTGATTTATTGTTTGTATTCTGTTCTTGCAGTTTTGTAACAAAATAAGTTATTCAGACACTGAAGTATTGTACATGCACACAAAGTATGGCTTGCACGCTCCCCTTTAAAATCATGAAATATGCGTCAGAATAACATGCCATCATGCCATTGGTTGATCGGATCACAAGTAGATGAGGTAGACACATTCCCGTTTACAATTGGTGTTTTCCGTCTCTCCTGTCCACTTTCAACCACTTCTGTCCTGATTTCTTTGAGGGGAGGGTCTATGGGTGGGTTTTTTCAGATCTTTCGATCTAATGGACAAAATACACTCATGCAATTTACATATGAACGCGACTGGTGACAACGGTAAATTTACAGAGCTCTGATAGCCCATGGCGAATGCTGTGAGTTTGTGTTAGAAATCAGGAATGGTGCTAGAGCATTGTGCTTGGTGCGTTTTTCAACTTCAAACCAAACTTGGGTCTTCAGCCGATAAAGTTTAAATCCTGTAAAGCGCACATCCCATAATGTTTACGCATTAGGTCAGTAGGTGGAGAGTAGGTGGTCTTTTGTGACTGTTTGAACGTTTGAACCAAATGAGCGTTTACACTACGAAAGCAATGTGCGTGCGTGTGTGTGTGAGAATCAGGTGTTAATTCAGTTGCTTTCCTGATTGATTCAGTGAGGTCATTCTGTGAAGGAATCACCAGTTCCTTAAAAGAACCAGTTCATAAGAGTTATTTGTTCTTGAATCAGACTACACAAGAAAAGAGAAACCAGCACATCATCAAAAGTTCTCATTTTGTGTTCCGCAGAAGAAAGAAAGCTATATGGGTTTGAAACACTTTTTAACCATTTCTTTAAGGCGGTCCTCTACCAAGCAGTGTGACTAAATTCACTATTAGCAGGCTTTTTTTTATCACTTCTAACAAGCTTCCCCTAGTGCCTCACTCCCATGCCGATTAACACGGAGCGGCTACTGTGATCTGATCCGTCTGATGCCTTGACTCCTGTAAATGGAGACGGAAGACTCTTTAAAGACACAAAGACGGTCCTACTGTCCCGTCTTTAAGGCAACATGTCTTTCCCTCCCTATTCCCATGACAACGAACAAACCCTCATTTAACCCTGGTTCACAGAAGAATAGGCCCTACGTTTTTGTATGTGTATTCAGAGCATGGATTCACCGCCATTGACTTCAATTGAGATTCAAAAGACAAGGGCTTTTTTGGTGCTGCGTTCATCCTTTTAAAGGAAATGTACTGCAGGCGGTCCCCAGAGCCTCCCCGAGCTGTCGCTCCCTTCTACAAATGCATAAATAGATCAGGGAATACATAAATCAAAATAAGGATGACAGCAGGAGCGATTTGGAGGCGGAAAGAAACGGCAATAAAACTCCATCAATGTGTCGTTTTTTGGCGTCTTTTTTTTTCTCCGAGAGCGTCTTTGGAACCTTCAGGAGGTCTCGGCCAATCAGTGGCTGGCATGGCCAATCACAGGTAGCCTGGCAGCAGGGAGGATGGTCACCATGACAACCCCCAATATATGTTACACAGTCATAACAGCCCAGTTTTTTCCCCCCTTTTTTGGGATAAGTGGAAGCAGCAGACTGGAGAGGTATGAAGAGACAGAATTCTTGTCATACGCCAACGAAACAAAAACCTCTAGTATGTCGTGTCACTTTGTTTGTATAGAGATCTGATGCTTTCTCTTGGCTTGCTTTTGCCAGAAGCTTTCCCATTCCTGCTTTTTTCCATATTGAATTACTAATTAATTATTCACTTTTTTTTTTTAGGAACAAATACAATTTTAAGTCATTCATTTTCAAGGCCCCAACCATAGGCACAAGACATAACCAAAGAAATATATTATACTATATTATACATTTTTTGTACAACCCAAATCCAACCCTGCTGGTGCGATGTCGCTCAACCGTTAAGAGCTGCCATTTCCGTTACATATGAGAAACCTCAAACCGCAAACAAAACAAAAGCGAAATGGTGCTGCGCTCATACACGGGCCAATCTCGATCACCTCAACCCAACACCGTTACTACACAGCGCTGGGAGATCCAGTGAGTAAGCGTTTGAGTTCACCACAGAATTAATAACATCGCTACTGCGAGATCTAGTGGGAAGCGTCCGCCGCAGAATTCTGTATTCAGGGGTTGCACATGCTGTATATAAAATTATTTGATTTATCACACAACTTATCTACTGATTTCTAGGCCTGCACAAGTAATTTAAATAAAACCAAATTTGGGATATGGCCTTGTGCTATTATCAAATTGTAAATACTGCAATTTCATAAAAATAAACATGTGCTTTGTGTTTCATAGTGAATACAAGTGGTACTTTATAAATTTTCCTATAAGAAAAAATAAAATGATCATCTGGTTTATGGTAAAATAACAATCACACTTTTTTGGCCAAATATTGCAACCCTATAGACAAGCACAGCAAACATGAAGCTTTTTTTATTATTCACATTTTAAATCGCATTCGCAATTTGTATCAAACAATTTGCAATTTGATATTTTTCCACAAATTGTGCAGCTCTATTGCTGTCCAAAAACTCAAACAAGCAAAACTGATTGACAGGCAGAGAGCTTTTCTGATTGGCTTGTTTCCTGATTGGTTAACACATAAGATGTGATTTCTCAGGATATCTGACATTTCATGTGTGGTTTTCCTAAAGTAAATTGCTGCCTTAGAGCATTTTCATCTCTCCATTTACCGACTCTGCCAAAAGAATGTGAAAAGGCCCAAGTCTTAAAAAAGAGTCTGAACTCTTCAACTGAACTGTTGCATAATATATGTCTAGTGTCTGTTTTTTTTTCTTTTTGACCAGTCTTTTATTCCTCTTTTCAGTCTGAAGCTCGAATGTGACAAGCTGGCCAGCGAGAAGTCAGAAATGCAACGTCATTATATCATGGTAAGTCTGCACAGAACGCACTCTCCTCCAGAGGGACGCGCCTTAGGCTAGATGTGCCGGAACATATTCACATCCGCAAGAAACTCACCTAGCCCTCACCTGTCTGATTTCATTGTGTCTTATTCTCTGTCTGCCTCAACACTGCTCTATTCTGCTGCTCTATTAACATTCTGTACCTCCTGTCCACCCAGAGGCGTCATGCACCTATCTTTTGAGGGGGCGCCAGTGGCATACCTGACCTACTTGGTTTCATAGACGAGATTATACTTGACTAACTATTATTTTTTCAACTTGATTATATTATATATTATTATTTTATGTATAAAATCTAAAACAAATTCCAAGATTCTTACATGTGGCTTTTCTTATTCTTATATACACTCACCTAAAGGATTATTAGGAACACCTGTTCAGTTTCTCATTAATGCAATTATCTAATCAACCAATCACATGGCAGTTGCTTCAATGCATTTAGGGGTGTGGTCCTGGTCAAGACAATCTCCTGAACTCCAAACTGAATGTCAGAATGGGAAAGAAAGGTGATTTAAGCTATTTTGAGCGTGGCATGGTTGTTGGTGCCAGAAGGGCCAGTCTGAGTATTTCACAATCTGCTTAGTTACTGGGATTTTCACCCACAGCCATTTCTAGGGTTTACAAAGAATGGTGTGAAAAAGGAAAAACATCCAGTATTCGGCAGTCCTGTGGGCGAAAATGCCTTGTTGATGCTAGAGGTCAGAGGAGAATGGGCCCACTGATTCAAGCTGATAGAAGAGCAACTTTGACTGAAATAACCGCTCGTTACAACCGAGGTGTGCAGCAAAGCATTTGTGAAGCCACAACACACACAACCTTGAGGCGGATGGGCTACAACAGCAGAAGACCCTACCGGGTACCACTCATCTCCACTACAAATAGGAAAAAGAGGCTACAATTTGCACGAGCTTACCAAAATTGGACCGTTGAAGACTGGAAAAATGTTGCCTGGTCTGATGTGTCTTGATTTCTGTTGAGACATTCGGATGAGTCAGAATTTGGTGTAAACAGAATTAGAACATGGATCCATCATGCCTTGTTACCACTGTGCAGGCTGGTGGTGGTGGTGTAATGGTGTGGGGGATGTTTTCTTGGCACACTTTAGGCCCCTTAGTGCCAATTGGGCATCGTTTAAATGCCACGGCCTACCTGAGCATTGTTTCTGACCATGTCCATCCCTTTATGACCACCATGTACCCATCCTCTGATGGCTACTTCCAGCAGGATAATGCACCATGTCACAAAGCTCGAATCATTTCAAATTGGTTTCTTGAACATGACAATGAGTTCACTGAACTAAAATGGCCCCCACAGTCACCAGATCTCAACCCAATAGAGCATCTTTGGGATGTGGTGGAACGTGAGCTTCGTGCCCTGGATGTGCATCCCACAAATCTCCTGCAAGATGCTATCCTATCAATATGGGCCAACATTTCTAAAGAATGCTTTCAGCACCTTGTTGAATCAATGCCACATAGAATTAATGCAGTTCTGAAAGCGAAAGGGGATCAAACACAGTATTAGTATGGTGTTCCTAATAATCCTTTAGGTGAGTGTATGTGTTATATCAACTTGTTATATTTTTTTCAACTTAGCGATTCTTAAATGTTTGGCTATTATATGAATTATATTATATTTTTATTCATTTATTTAAGTATTCAATAATTCTTCAATTTATGTTTCAATATATATTTAACTTTTTAATAATTATGTAAATGTTATTTTCTAAGATACAAGTTGCAAAATCTTTCAGGTTGAGTCTGGCCATGATGCTTCAGGCTCCATCATGTATGCTTTGTCTTCCTCTCCTCTCTAGCTTTCCAACCCCCCCCCCCATCTTCTCCTTTTTACCTTGTCTGTCATTCCTTCTTTTGTCCATACTCTGCTCTCTTTTCTCCTCCATCCCCCCGATGATATTCCCTCCCTCCCTCCCTCCCCTCTGCTCTAACCTCGTTGTCTCCGGGCTGGGCCTCGTGTTGCCGTCTGATATTCCGCCTCTAATTGATCCGTCGAGCGGCTTAATCTCATTTAATCTGTGCGGCGTTGCTCTCACACGCATCAGCCAGAGCGCCCTCCCTCCCTCTAATAGCCTATCGGGTTCCCCCGCTCTGTCCGCACCCGCTGGAAGATGGGGAGGGTGGGCGTCCGCTTTGCGTGGGTGGTAATTGCTTTAGGGACCTACTGCTGCTTGGCAAAGCCGACCCTGATCCAACTCTAGCTCCATCACTGATGCTCCCCAGTCTTGTTTAGCTGCAGAGGTTGTGTTACGCTGCTCGTTGACGTGTGGATGATGAGCAAGGCTAACACTTTAGCACACAGTAAGCACTAGTACTCCCGCACATGTTACGCTGGGGTCCTAGATGTTCAATGCTGTAACATGGTGTGTTCATGTCTGACTTAGTTTTTTTCTTTGCAGTACTATGAGATGTCCTACGGGCTGAATATCGAAATGCACAAGCAGGTGAGTTTGTCGTTTCTACGTCTAATCTCATTAAATTACGCCTATCCCTCAGAGGCAGTTTACACGCTCAGATGTTCATCTTCATCACTTTTGCACGTTATTGAATGCTGATTCTTTTAGTTTGAGACGGTCTAAACAGCAAAGTGTCAGTGAGATGCCAAATTATGCTTTAAAGGGTTAGTCACCCAAAAATGAAAAAAAACCTCATAAATTACTCACCCTCATGTTGTTCCAACCCATAAGACTCGTTCATCTTCAAAACACAATTTTTTTTTAATGACATCTGAGAGATTTCTGTCCCTCTGTTGACAGCAACACAACTACCACTTTGACGCTTCAAAAAGTTCATAAAGAGATTTGTAAAACTAATCCATATGAATCAAGCCATTTAGTCCAAATTTTCTGAAGCGACACAATCACTTTATATGATGAACAGTTTGGAATTCAGGCTTTTTTTATTCAATGGACTGAAATTTGAGCGATTTCTGTCCCTCCTTTGACATTTAAAATATTTGAATATTTTGAAGATGAACTAAAGTCTTGCAGGTTAAATACAACATGCGGTTAAAAAAAATCACAGAATTTTCATTTTTGGCTGAACCAACCCTTTAACAATTTATGACAATTGCTTTATTCATGGCATATTTGACTACACTTTAAAGGCTGTGATAGCTGGGAGTTTTTGAATGAACATGGAAAAAAAACACTGAAATCATTTTTTGGCTTGCCTTTCTAACATTTTTGATGGCTCTTTTTCAATAAAAGTAATAAATGACTATTGTATACATTTTTTTTTTGGTTAATTATTTTGTTTACACTTCATTTCAACGTCAATTTTTTTTGAAGAAATGAATTCTGTAATTCAGGAGGGATGCACTGAATTGATCGAAAAAGACTTTTGCGTTGTTACAAATGTACCACCGTTTCCACATAAATATTTAGCAGCACTGTTTTCAATATTGATGATAATAGGAAATGTTTCTTGACCAGCAAAACAGCATATTAAAATTATTTCTGAAGAATCATGTGACACTGGAGATGGGAATAATGATGCTGAAAACTCAGCTTTGCCATCACAGATACACTATATTGCCCAGATTTTTTGGGACGTCTACCTTTTACATGCACATGAACTTTAATGACATCCCATTCTTAATCCATAGGGCAGGGGTTCTCAACCCTGGTCCTCAGGGGCCACTGTCCTGCAGAGTTTAGCTCCAACCTTAATCAAACTCACCTGCCTGTAATCCTGAAGATCTTAATTGACCATCTTAAACTGGTTCAGGTGTGTTTGATTAGACTTGCAGGACAGTGGCCCTCGAGGACCAGGGTTGAGAATGCCTGCCGTAGGGTTTAGTATGGAGTTGGCCCAACCGTGGCTTCAACTCTTCTGGGAAGGCTTTCCACAAGGTTTAGGAGTGTGTTTATGGGAATTTTTGACCGTTCTTCTAGAAGCGCATTTGTGGTCAGGCACTGTTGTTGGACGAGAAGGTCTGGCTTGCAGTCTCCGCTCTAATTCATCCCAAAGATGTTGAGGTCAGGACTAAGCGAAACTCGGTTTGTTCCCACAAAGTTGGGAGCATGAAATTGTCCAAAATGTTTTGGTATGCTGGAAATTTAAGAGATCCTTTTACTGGAACCAAGGGGCCAAGCCAAACCCCTGAAAACACGCAAACACGATACAATGCTTAATTTCACTGAGCTATTGACAGCGACCCATTTTTTTCTCACAAATGTTTGTAGACGCGTCAGCATGCCTAGATGCTTGATTTTTATACACCTTTGGCCATGGAAGTGATTGGAACACCTGAATTCAATGATTTGGAGTGGTGTCCCAATATATTTAGCAATAAAGTGTATATATACATTTATAAATGAGTATATTTGAATCATGCAGTGAGTGAGAAAAAAAAAATACCACAACATGAGAAATGCTCCAATATTTGTTGATCTTTAGAAGCTTATAATGTCTATTGTGTCATCTGTATGTCCCAAACAGTTAGTGGTTAGTTAGACGTTGAAATCTAAGCACGTGCCATTGCCTCTGCTGCTGCCGTTCTCACGAACACGATTCATCAGTCCCTGCCCCTTTATGTGACACAGGTGAAATATGTTTTTAAAAAGTCAGCCAGCCACGGAAGAGTGTGTGCGAGAGAGAAATACAGGGCATGAATGCAAAGAATAAGGCATGCCAGGGTTTGGTATGCAGTCATTTCACTTTTTCTCTCTCTCTCTCTCCTGCATGCTGTATGAAGTGTCAGCATGGCAGGCTATTGAAACAGGGTTATTGTTGCCTCTCTCTTTGTCCCACTGCATGTTTTTTTCCCCTTTTTATTTTTCTTTCTCAAGCTCTCGCAGGCTTTTCCAATACTCAGAAAAATCACGTTTCCTGACATGAGCTTTCTCTATCTGTATATCAATTTTTTGTTCTTTTTTTTTTTTTTTTTACTAAATATGTATTTGTAGGCTATATATAAGAATTTATTAAATAAAAATTGTTTTAAAATTTTCTTGTCAGCCATCTAAAGTGGCAAGCTTTATATAATGTATTATACACATTGTGTGTGTGTGTATGTATATATATATATATATATATATATATATATATATATATATATATATATATATATATATATATATATATATATATATATATATATATATATATATATATATATATATATATATATATATATATATATAAAAGTATATATATATATATATATATATATATATATATAAAAAGTATATATATATATATATATATATATATATATATATAAGTATATATATGTATGTATGTATGTATGTGTATATATATATATATATATATATATATATATATTAACTAACTTATATATAACTTATATATAACTTATATATAACTTATATATAACTTATATATAACTTATATATAACTTATATATAACTTATATATAACTTATATATAACTTATGTTATATATATGTTATAATCATTTATCATTTGTGTTACATATAAGTCTGTTATATGTAAGTTATAATCATTTATCACCGGTCTAACATTTATATTTAATTTTGTGTTTATATTTTTGGAGCTAAATAACAGGGATTTGAGACGACTTTAAAAGGGAAGAATTTGCTGAGCAGTTGTGTGTGTGTGTGTGTGTGTGTGTGTGTGTGTGTGTGTGTGTGTGTGTGTGTGTGTGTGTGTGTGTGTGTGTGTGTGTGTGTGTGTGTGTGTGTGTGTGTGTGTGTGTGTGTGTGTGTGTGTGTGTGTGTGTGTGTGTGTGTGTGTGTGTGTGTGTGTGTGTGTGTGTGTGTGTGTGTGTGTGTTTCTCCCTGCAGGCAGAGATCGTGAAGAGATTAAATGGGATCTGTGCTCAAGTCTTGCCTTACCTGTCTCAAGAGGTACAGAGAGATAGCAGCGTTACCTCAGCGTTTAGTCTATAGCATTACACTTTGTCTTAAACGCATTTACAGTTAGTCTGATTGGATTTTAATGATTTTAATGTGAATGTGGGATCTTAAGGAGCATATAGTACGAGATGTGATTGTGATTCTGTTTTTTTCCAGCACCAGCAGCAGGTTCTGGGGGCGATAGAGAGAGCCAAACAGGTCACCCCACCAGAGATGAACTCCATCATACGGGTAAAGTGTGTGTGTGTGTGTGTGTGTGTGTGTGTGGGGCTCATGTGGGCGACATACATGTTTAAACAGAAGGCTATGTTTATGGAAATGCATCTAAATGGGTTTATGGCAGTCTAATTATGTATAAAGAAAGGCATTTAATTATTTTTGTGCATTGTTGCTGTGCATTTATATGGCTCTTTGAATATGTTAACGTGTAGAAACAATTTTCACTCCGTAATTGCTAGTAAATTTCACAAATTACAAAGAAATGGCAAGTAACATTGAATTAAACACTTTTTTAAAACACATTTTTGAAGTAGAAAGACTGAATAGTATTTTCTTGTAAAATGTACAGTACACCAATAATCTTTGTTTTATTTACAACATTAAAAAAATATATTTTTTTACAGTGCTTGACAAAATTAGTGTTTGCAGCTTTTGATTTGTACAGTGATGCAAAATAATGCAAAAATGAAGGAAAATAGCCACAGTGCAAATGGAGTAAACAATATTATAAATAACATGGCCAATGAAATAAAGCCATGACAGGCCATGCTGTTATCACAATTAAGAGAGTATTAAATAAAACATTAAAAAACTATTTTATCATATAACAGCAATGATCTAAATGTACCAGTGTTCAATAATTCATTACTTTTATTAATATTAATACATCCCTGACCGTGAACAGCAACAGAAGTTATATTGTTACACCATTAGATGTCGACAAAGACTGTCTTTATGAGCGAGTCACTCAGTAGCGAAGATTTTTATATTGAAAGGGCTGACACTTGTAAACACGGAGCAAGACGCAACTGACAAATGCTTTGACTTGCGCTGTCAGTGTCAAGAATGGGAAAACCACTTAGCTGTTAAAAGGCCGAGATATTGCAGCAGACATTCAAACTGATTTTTTTTATTATGAACATAGGACTGACCTGAAGGAAAATGCTATATCTAAATGCACGTAATAAACTCGCTCACTCTGTCTCTCTTTCAGAATACTCTGCATAATATCTGCGTCAATTAACAATATCAATTGAGAACATATGTTTACGTTGCTAAGAGTGGTGCTAAGAGTATTGTGTCGTTATACTAAAATCGTTGGGGGAAGCGGTCATAGCCGTGTTATATCGTGAATAAAACAGCTATTGACCAATCAGAATCAAGGACTTGAAGTAACCGGTAAACCAGTAAAGTGGAATATTACAATCTAGAATAACTGTTTCCTATTTTAATATATTTTAAAATTCCTATGATTGTCTAAAAGAACAGCATTTATTTGAAATAGAAATCTTTTGTGACATTATACATATCTGTGCTTTTGTTTTTGATCAATTTAATGGATCCTTGCTGAATAAAACTTTTAAGCTTACTTAACTAACTTTAGAATGGTAGTGTGTATAGATTTGATTAATTAAAAATTTGCTGGTTCATCCAATCAAACTATATGTTATAGTAATGTTGTATAAGCAAGTGCAAAGTAAACTATGAAAGTGTAATAAAAAATATGTAATTACGGTAGTAACAACACTGTATGTGTGTGTTTGTAGCAGCAGCTCCAGGCTCACCAGCTCTCTCAGCTGCAGGGGCTGGCGCTGCCCATGACCCCTCTCCCTCTCGGTCTCAGCCAACCGGCCGGCCTCCCCGCTGTTACCTCCAGCTCCGGCCTCTTCTCCCTCTCCAGCATCCTGGCATCTCAGGCCCAGCTGGCCAAAGAGGACAAGAGCACACGTGAGACCTCCGACAGCCACCGCGAGGAAGACGGAGACAAGTCCGACTAGTCGCCCGCCAAACCCGTTCCTTCGTCCAGTCATCATCCAGAGCTCAACGTAGAGCAGAGGCACTTGTTCCCCTTTTCTTTTTTTTTACTCTTTTTCCATCTTTCTCTCATCCTTCTAAATTGCTACCGTGTTCACTTGCCTATCGTCATTCGTTCTGGTTCATTTCCGCAGCTTTCTATATGTATTTATACCAATCCACCTTTTTATTGTGTTATGGATGCTTGATTTGATTTTTCTTTACACTATTTCTTGCCTGCGTGTATGTATATATCTATATATCTATAGCATAAGAAATATACAATTATTTATCTCTCTCTCTCTCTCTCTCTCTAAAGAGATAGATATATAGATATATATATATATATATAATTGTGTACTTCTTATGCACGTTGTGGAAATGGTCTACAAAATGGTGCGACCGTTAATGGACCATCGACCCTTCAGTAATAATTCCTCTTTGTTTTTCCCCCTCCTGCTCACGCTCTTCCTCTTAAAATCTTTCACCTTTTAAAGCTACAATCTACAATAACTGAGTCAAAAGCACTTTGGCCCCAGGCAGTAACTCTGAGACTAAAAGCAACTTTGCATCTAAAAACTAAAAAAGCCACAGCATAATCCATTTAGAGTTTAAAGGATCGGTGTTTTTGTTCGAAGGCACGGCTGTTGTATCCTCCCTTAAAGGGTTAGTTCAAGTAAAAATGAGTTTTGATTTATTTTTATGTTGTTCCAAAATTATTTTACCTACACTCTTTTGTGGAACACAAAAGGAGACGTTTTGAAGAATGTTCACGCTGCTCCTTTCCATACAATGAATGGGGACAGACTCGGTCAAGCTTCACAAAGGACAAAAAAAACTCTGTACTATATTTCAAGTGTTCTGAAGCCATTTGTGTGGGAAACAGAAATGTAAGTTGTTATTCACTGGAAATTGAGACACCATTCTTTTTTCTTTTTCTTTTTTTCTATAGAAATAAGCAACTTCAACATTCCTCAAAAAACATCTTTTGTACTTCATAAAAGAAAGTCATACAGATTGACATAAGAATGAGTAAAAAAAAATCTAATCTTCATGTTGTTTAAAACCTGTTTGACTTTTCTTCTGTGGTACTACAAAAGTAAGACATTTTGAAGAATGTTCATGCTGCTCCTTTCCATACAATGAAAGTGAATAGGGACCAAAAAACGATTTAAGCACCGTCCACATGTCTCCTACATTGCAACGGTTCTGAAGCCATTTGTTTGAGAAATTTAAGAAATGTAAGGTGTCATTCGCTGGAAATTTTGCTTGATAGCTGTGTCACCATTCATTTTCATTGTATGGGAAAGAGCAGCTTGGACATTGCTCTAATCATCTCTTTTTGTGTTCCACTAAAGAACGTTTTTGGAATGTGAGGTTGAGTAAATGATGATCATTTCTTTGTTGTTTCAAACCGTTTTGACTGACTTTTCTTCTGTGAAAGACAAAAAGTGATGATTTGAGCGATGTCCACACTGCTTCTTTCCATACAATGAAAATGAATGGGGACCAAAGCTGTCAATCTGTCAAGCATTATAAAACTAGTCCATAAAAGTGTTCTGGAGCAATTTATCTGAAAAAAACATGAATAATTTAAGTTATTTACTGAACGTTTGGTCACCATTCATTTTCATTGTATGTACAAGAGCAGCTTGAATATTGCATAAAAGATCTTTTGTGCTTTGCATAAGAAGAAATGTCATGCAGGTTTGGAACAACATGAGGGTGAGTAAATGATGACAGTTTTTCCATTTTTGGGTGAACTGTCCTTTCAAACTGCTTGATGAAACGAGATTAATAATGTTGAAATGAAGAAAGAACATTTCTACAAGGCCCTTCAACGTACTGTATATCTATCTACCTGTTTGCCTGATTTCTAATGTGTTTGGAAGCTGTGTTGTGCTGTCTTAGACAGAGAATATTAGACGAATACTCTGAGATGCTAGCTAACCTGCTCACCAAGTGAAAGGGATGCTGTTTAAAAGATACTTTTCTTCTTTTCTAGTAACGTCGATTGTCTACATGGTGAAAGTCATGTTTTTCTTTTTAAGGTTAGTTAGGTATTTGAAAAAAGAGTAGCACCTTCTTTAAACATTTATTTTTCATTGTTTTGATCGCACTACACAAACAGGAAGTATGTGAGATCATATGTATGGTTTTTAACAAGCCCTCCCAACAAAGAGAACAGATATTCATAACTCATTGCATCCTCAAGTGGTCCTAGGATGCAAACATTTTTTCAGTCTCCCAGTGTGATTTTGTAGTATGTAGTATGAGATTCTACCAAGAGGGGGCAGTCAGTCCATAGCAAGTCCACACTAACACCCTCAGGGTCACTTTAGTTTGGAGTTGTGCTATTTTAAGTGTCCTATGTATGTTTCTTCGAACATATGATATAAAATATGCTTCTTTTGATGCACCCATAAAATAAATAACCGGTCTAACATTTATTCAGTCAGTTTGCATCAAGAAAAAGCTTTTTTTGTGTCGTATTGAAACTGTAATTTGCAGCTATGGCAGTATTCTAGAAATAGATTGTCGCATTTTTAAGACAAAGTCACATTTTCTTCTCCGTTCATCTATTCTGGAAATGAAAACCAGACTTATCATGCTTTTTTTCTTCTTCTTCTAGTCCTATGGTTTTTGTGGATGCTTTAGATTTGGATTGTCCAAAACCGTAGGCTCATTTAAACTAGTGCTTTCAAGTCGATTAATTACATCTAGATGTGATTCATTTCTATTAATCGATTTTGAGGCACTAATTTAAACCATAAGGGATTAAGGAGTGAAGTTGCTTCATATACTTGTCTTAATGGGACAGTGCATTTTTCATTTAAATGTCAGAATTATGGCAGTGCCAACATAAGAAAACCAAGGCCATCTAATGATATCTTAGTGCTTTCAAAACAAATCTGCTCACATTGTTTATTAGTACAATGTTTTCTGTTTGATTCTGCCAGTGTATTTATGATAGAAGTGCCAGGATTTATCCTTGTGGCTTGCTACATATGCTCAAATAAATTCTGTTGAGATTTTTCTCTTTAAAATAAGGACGAAAAGTAGTGGTCGCTGCGTAAACGTTAAGAGTTGAAAATCAGATCTAGCCAAATGCGAAGTGTTTTGCTATAAAGGTGGGCCGCAGGTGTACTGTATGTGTATGTTATACATAGACCTAAAGCTTTATGTGCAAACGGATGCTTTCGTGTCAGTCTTGAATGATACGTCTGTGTTTTAGAAGACTCTTAACTCGTGAGGCACTTGAGAGCAGGTTGTCGCCCCTTCTTCCTTCCTTCCTTTATTCTTTCCTTTCTTCCTTTCTTCCTTTCTTTCTTTCTTGAACACCCCCGACAGCCCTCTCCTCCCAGAATTCATTGCTTGCCTTTTGCCATTTCTTACAAGCATTGTAAGCATTCTGTGCTTTATTAAAGTCTTTTTGTTTGTTTGTTTTCAACTCCTATTTTTATGTATATTGTACAACCTACAGTGCAAAAATAATTGTGTTATAAAATAGCTTCATTCCATATTAAAACAAAGTACATAAACATTTACTATACATAAATGTAAATTTCTGCAGTAAGGAAATGCTTCTGGTGCCTTACAAATAAAATCAATCAAATCAATGTAGAACATGTCTCTCTTTATTTTTGTTGTTTGTTTTCTTTTGGGAATTTGGGGATTACAGGTATGAAGTTATTTAATTTTTTTGACAATTTCAAAAGATGAATAGATTTAAAAGATTAAAAAAATAAATTAATACTTTTATTTAGCAAAGGCACTTTAAATTGATCAAAAAAGACAGTAAAGACATTTATGAACTTGTTACAAAAAAGTTATATTTATAATAAATGCTGTTCATTTTAACTTTCTACTTTTCAAAGAATCCAGGGGGGAAAACTTCCACAAAAATATTAAGCAGCACTACTGTGTTTAACATTAATAATAAGGAATGTTTCTTAAGCAGCAAATCCGTATAAGAATGATTTCTGAAGGGTCATGTGACACTGATACTGGAGTAATGATGCTGAAAATTCAGCTTTGCATCACAGAAATAAATTATATTTTAAAATGTATTACGACAGAAACCAGTTAATTTAAATTGTAATATTTCACAGTATTACAGTTTTTACTGTATATTTGGTTTAAATAAATGTAGCCGAAACAAAAAATAATTATATTGCAAATAATAGCAAAGTGCCATTTGCTTAACAGCATTTGTGCACCATTTCGGAACAGTATATTCAACAATCAGAGCAAGATGTTTTACCCCTTAAGTTTAATTGGGTTTAAATGCTTTAAAGAGAGAGAAACTCTCCATGGTGGCTAACCAGATGTTTTACTAAAGTTACATCTATGTTTGACGTTTACCACTTGAAATGAAACCCCCTCTGGATTTTGTTCATTGAAAAATTACAGTCTTTGGTTGTATGTCAGTCTAGTTTCCTTTACAGTAACAGACGGATAGCTTTTCTTCCTGTTATGAATCGTGTTTATTTGTGAAATCCAGACATCATGAGGTTTTAATCAGGGTGTTGGAGATGCTCAGCCTGATTTGGTTTCATAAGCCGCCGTCAGTAGCTCTCAGTCATATCTAAATGTGACAGTGTGATCTGTGGGTTTTTTCTGCGTCTCTCTGTACACACACTCACACACTCCCTCATGATTGTGGTTTTTGAATGACAGTCTGCCCTTGTCTCTGTGTACGAGCGGCTGGCAGCTCTCTTTCTCTCTCTCATTCTCTCTCTCTCATTCTGTCTCAAACTCTCACAGGATTTCTCTGGATCTGAGCCCAGTGCTTAAATAAATATGAAAGTGCCCTATTTTCTGTCAGAACGCTGTCAGAAAGGCAGGGTTTTGTTTATTTCGCTTCACTTTCTCACGTTTAGCACAATGGTTTAATGCTTAAAAGCTGTTGTGATCAATTTACAGAGCGGAATGAGATCAAGCCAGCTTTAAAGATTAAAATGGATCACAATATAAAATAAAGTTGTAAGCGTACGGGTGAATCTCACAGAAACTGGCTACATGTTCAGGTTACATTTGCCCCACAATCAAAGAACAATCAAACAATAATAATAATTTTAAAAAAGTAAATGAAATGTTCCTAAATTTTAAGTGTTTGCGCAATCTCATATATATATATATATTGTCACTGTCAAATGATTAATCACATCCAAAATAAAAGTCCATGTTTACGTGTGTACTGTGTATGATTATGGTAACACTTTACAATAAGGTTTCATTGGTTAACTAGATTACTTAACATTAACAAAGATTCATAAATGCTGTAGAAGTGCAGTTAAGTGTGTGTGTGTGTGTGTGTGTGTGTGTGTGGAGGCCCCATGACTGGGCTGTTTTGGCCGCAAAAGTGGGACCAACACAATATTAAGAAGGTGCTCATAATGTTATGCTGTTATGCCTGGTCGGTGTGTGTATATATATATACAGTATATTATAACTTTATTACTTTCTTTTATTTCTTTATTACTTTGGACATGTTCTTGACCCATTTCATGAGATTTGTCTGTATAGTGACTCACCCTCACCTCACATTTTCTGCTTAGGTTGACAGGTTTCCTGTGTCAAGTGGAAAGAGAGATGAGCGGAAGGGTGATTATTAAAAGACGAGAGGCTGTTGATTAATCATGATTGAGTCACTCTCTCTCTCGCTGTCTCACTCTCTGTATGTCTTGCCGCTTGATCATAATGGAGACACATTCTGTTCTGTGCTGTTCTAGTTTATTCATGTGAGCTGTCAATCCTTTTCTCTCTCGTTTTGTCTTTCGTTATCTTTGTTCTATTCCTTCAGGATCACCCCAGACTCATCATCCCATTGTTTCTTTTTTCTCAATCCGTTTTTCTCAATCCCTTCATTCTTTCCAGCGATGGCCAGAGCACTCATCTTAATCTTCATTTTTCTTTTCACCCTCTCTCTCTCTCTCTCTCTCTCTCTCTCTCTCTCTCTCTCTCTCTCTCTCTCTCTCTCTCTCTCTCTCTCTCTCTCTCTCTCTCTCTCTCTCTCTCTCTCTCTCTCTCTCTCTCTCTCTCTCTCTCTCTCTCTCTCTCTCTCTCTCTCTCTCTCTCTCTCTCTCTCTCTCTCTCTCTCTCTCTCTCTCTCTCTCTCTCTCTCTCTCTCTCTCTCTCTCTCTCTCTCTCTCTCTCTCTCTCTAAAATCAGGCTGCGGAGAGAAGTATGACCTTAAAATATACTGGTCTGGAATCAAATGAATTCCTGGTTGTAAACATCTAACCAACAATGTACTAATGTAAAAAAAATGGTTTCGCTAATATTTAGATATACATAGTTGTTTTAAGTAGAAACTTTTCAATGTAAGGTCATATGATATATTATATTATAATTATTATATTATGCTTATCAAGTTCATACAGCATTTCTATACCTCAACTGCAGCCTGGATAAATTGGTCTAGTCGGCTGGAGTACTGTTGGAGTTGTTTGATGGTTGTATATTTTATGTCCTTATAGAACATTGATTGCCATTATTTCTGGATGTATAAATAGATGTTAGTTAGTCAGTCAGTCAGTCAGTCAACATTTGATTCTTTTTTGTCATAAGCTTGACTGTCTCTCATCCTGGATGGATAAATGTTAGTTAGTTGGTTGGTTGGTTGGTTGGTTGGTTGGTTGTTTGTGATCATTGAATGTTGTTTTTTTTACAAGCTTGACTGCCCCTTGTCAAATATGGATCGATATTAGTTAGCTGGCTTGTTAGTTAGTTGGTCTACTTTAATGATACTTTTTGAGCTTTAGGAGCTTGACTGCCACTCATCCTGAATGGATATAAGTTAGTTAGTTAGTTAGTTAGTTAGTTAGTTAGTTAGTTAGTTAGTTAGTTAGACTACTTTTATGATACTTTTTTTGTCCTTTTAGCTTGACTGCCACTTATCCTGAATTGATGTTAGTTAGTTAGTTAGTTAGTTAGTTAGTTAGTTAGTTAGTTAGTTAGTTAGTTAGTTAAGACTACTTTTATGATGTTTTTTTTGTCTTTTTAGAAGCTTGACTGCCACTTATCCTGAATGGATATTAGTTAGTTAGTTGGACTACTTTTATGATACTTTTTTTTGTCCCTTTTAGGAGCTTGACTGCCACTAATCCTGAATGGATATTAGTTAGTCAGTTAGACTACTTTTTTATACTTTTTTGTCCTTTTTAGGAGCTTGACTGCCACTTATCCTGAATTGATGTTAGTTAGTTAGTTAGTTAGTTAGTTAGTTAGTTAGTTAGTTAGTTAGTTAGTTAGTTAGTTAGTTAGTTAGTTAGTTAGTTAGTTAGTTAGTTTTATGATACTTTTTGAAGCTTGACTGCCACTTATCCTGAATGGGTGTTAGTTAGTTAGTTATACTACTTTTATGATACTTTTTTTGTCCTTTTTATGAGCTTGACTGCCACTAATCCTGAATGGATATTAGTTAGTCAGCTAGACTACTTTTTTGTCCTTTTTAGGAGCTTGACTGCCACTAATCCTGAATGGATGTTAGTTAGTTAGTTGGTTGGTTGGTTGGTTGGACTACTTTTGTGATACTTTTTTGTCCTTTTAGAAGCTTGACTGCCACTTATCCTGAATGGATGTTAGTTAGTTAGTTGGTTGGTTGGTTGGTTGGTTGGACTACTTTTGTGATACTTTTTTGTCCTTTTAGAAGCTTGACTGCCACTTATCTTAAATGGGTGTTAGTTAGTTAGTTGGTTGGTTGGTTGGTTGGTTGGACTACTTTTGTGATACTTTTTTGTCCTTTTAGGAGCTTGACTGCCACTTATCCTGGATGTTAGTTGTTAGTTAGTTAGTTAGTTAGTTAGTTAGTTAGTTGTTGGTTGGCAGAGTGTCAATTTTGGGTATCTATACTTTATTGGAGTAATTATTTTTCAGCCTACTTTTACTTCTACTCCTTACATTTTTGCGCAATTATCTGTACTTTCTACTCCTTACTTTTTAAAATAGCCTCGTTACTCCTTTTTTTTTGTTTGTTAAAAAAACTATGCAGATAAATCGCGTCATCCGGATAGTGAATTTGACTGTGGTTGGATGAGAAGAAGTGTAAACATATACCATTCCAACACCCTATTGGTTACTACGAGATCCATCGCGCCGCAAATGGTTCAGAGCACAAATCACTCACGGTGTTGCCAGATTGGCGGGTTCCAGCGGATGAACACGTTCAGCCAATCAGCGATCAGCAGGCAGGCGCGCTCATTCAGATCATGACAGCCAGGTTTTTAGCGCGATAACTCCGTATAGCTGACTGTATATTCAAGAGATCGCTATGCTAAAGTGGCATATATATATATAAGTAGGCTACAGTAAGCTGTATCTACAGTAAAGAGTGGGAGAGTGAACCAACTCTCAAACGAGGATTACACCTGTGACTCAAGACTCTGTATAAATATAATCATGACTCCTGTCCATCATCATATACACACTCAGGACATCTGCAACCCCAACAGCTGCTGAAAGAGGTTAGAATCAACAATTCATCAGCTTTGACTGGGCTAAGTGTTCTACTTCACGAATGTACTGTCATTTTGTCAGAGCAAAGCTAAACGCATTGTTGTTATTTTTTTATTTGCGGATTATTGTACAGTATCGCACATTTTGGCAGTGGTGTGTTAATAACGTGTGAAATGCCAATGTCAATTACGGTGCTTTTTCCGATCTTTTACATTAGGCACTTTTTGCACTTAAAGTGGCTAATTCAATGATATTACATTATTTTCCCAGTTAAAATTTTTTTTTTTTTTTGAGCGGGCTGATTTTGGTGAGCTTTGAGCCCTGCACGGGCTTCAGTTCTAGGCCCTAGCCGGTCCGAGTCCGACTGTAGCCCGTGTTTAGTTTGTTTTTGAATCCTCCTTATGACACACTGCTGCAGTCATTGAAACAGTTCAGCTTTGTTTTTAATGTCAAAGTAGTTATATTTCGTTTCGTTTCTTTATTAAGTTCATTTAGAAAAATGTTTGGATATTTTTTAGTTTTTAAATTAAAGTTTTTATTTTTTAAAGTGACAACCAAGCAGTTAGCGTCGACAGTGAGTTACACAATCTAAACAAATAAAATAAAAATAAAACATGCTGGTTGTCTTACCTTACACCTCTCCGGAAATGAATAGCTATAAATCGATGCGCGAGTTCACCAAAAGATATGAGCTGCATTTTATTCATAATCATCTCATTTCAAGATCAAAGACCGCAATATGACAAAAAGCGAGCTAAGCACTAGTAAGATCATTTAGTCTCATTCATTTTATTGAAGATGATTATGAGTGTGTCTCAATCTGCTCCCTAGTTCAGTAGTCAGGGCACTGATCTGGGATCAGCCTATTGACTTATGTCCTGATCAGTGCCCTGACTACTGAACTAGGGAGCTGATTGAGACACACGCCATGTGTTTTTGAGCATTTAAGACTTATTTTTAGTTTCACTATGGCCGTTTGAGTGTTGAGTGTAGGCTACTCATTTGTGGCGACGCATGTTGCAGTAACGCCGTCGGATCTGGCTACAAAAAGCCTATAACACGCTCTCACTCGTTTATCTTTTAACAATTTGCCAGGAGTGAAATTTACATATGTGGTTTAAACAACCAGATGCATTTATACTTGTCCAGTTTTGTCTGAAATGTTTTGTAGACCACCTTCTGAATTGGTTTGTTTGAGTGAACACTCCTGATACTGCTGCAGGCATGGCCGCGGACTCTGAACACTGTGTGAGTCAGTTTTGACAATCGCCTATATCGCCTAATAATCGCCTAATAGCCTATCATGGTCTCATGCTGTTTCCACCAGCGCAGCACATCTCTCACTGTTTCTTTTAATTACTAAAATAAATATAAAATGAAGGAGAAGCCTAAAGGGCCCGAAGCCAGGCCGCGTTTGAGGTATGACATGAAAATTGGCCCAAGCCCGGCCATAGGGCGTTAAAAAGTCGGGTCCGTCGGGCTCGGCCAGAAATGTAGGGCTCTAAATCGTCGACCCAATCTGGCAACACTGATTACACATGTAGCCTACATTTACATTCCAAAAAGGTAATTGATAACATGCCCCGAAGTTTAATGTTTTGCACCATTACAATACATATAGGTAACTAGTCATCATATCTTTCGCTTGATAAAACACATGTTAATGCTCAGCAGTACACATATATGGTATATTTGCATTGTACTAAAATGCATTCATTTTCAATGGGTATATATGCGGCCTGAACAGGTAGCCTAGTGCATCCCAAATTTTTCAACATTAATATTTTATTACAACATTATAGTAATTATGGCCTTTAGAAAAATGCTTTTGAGGAGGTGGGGTAGTGCACTATAGACCCCTGTCTGTAATGCACTGTAGGCCCCTGCGGCCTAAGCTTTTGTCCTTAATGGCATTTGTTCTCCTTACATTACTTTTACTTTTATACTTTAAGTAGTTTTAAAACCAGTACTTTTATACTTTTACTTAAGTAAAAGCTTGAGTTGATACTTCAACTTCTTTAGAAGTATTTTTAAACCCTAGTATCTATACTTCTACTTGAGTAATGAATGCAGTACTTTTGACACCTCTGTTGGTTGGTTGGTTGGTTGGTTGGACTACTTTTGTGATACTTTTTGTCCTTTTAGAAGCTTGACTGCCACTTATCCTGAATGGATGTTAGTTAGTTAGTTAGTTAGTTAGTTAGTTAGTTAGTTAGTTAGTTAGTTAGTTAGTTAGTTAGTTAGTTAGTTAGTTAGTTAGTTAGTTGGACTACTTTTTGTCCTTTTATAAGCTTGACTGCCACTTATCCTGAATGGATGTTAGTTAGTTAGTTAGTTAGTTACTTTGACTACTTTTATGATACTTTTTGTCCTTTTAGGAGCTTGACTGCCACTTATCCTGAATTAATATAAGTTAGTTAGTAAGTTGGTTAATTGGTTAGTTGAACTAACTACATTTATGATATTTTCTGTCCTAATAGAAGCCTGACATGAATTATATATTTGATACATTTAGGAGCTTGACCGTCACAACTTCTGAATGAATGGATAGATGTTAGTTACTTAGTTTACCAATCACGACTATTTGCTTTCACTGTTGTGTACATTTTCTTTAAAATTTCTTCCATATTTCACTGAGGAAAGAAAGTTATAAATATTTGTAACAGCGTGAGGGGGAAAACATGACAGAATTTTCATTTTTTGATAAATCTTACTTTAAAAAATTCTAGATCAGTTAGTAGAAGCTGGAGTAAGAGCTTTTTAGCCTCAGTCACTATCTCCATCTCTCTCTCTCTCTCTCTCTCTCTCTCTCTCTCTCTCTCTCTCTCTCTCTCTCTCTCTCTCTCTCTCTCTCTCTCTCTCTCTCTCTCGGTCTGGATGTGTTGATGGAGGAGAATCTGTTATTCCTGGAGAGCTCTTTGATCTGAAATTCTCATTCTTTATTCATTCGTTTACCGCCTCCTCCATCCATCAGGCATCTGAAGTAGGAAAACACCTCGGGCTACCAGCACAATACTGCCCTTTTGCCCTTCTCCCTATGCTGTATGCTGTCAATCTATCCATCCTTTCCTCTCCTGATCTGTCACTCATATTGTTCTTTCCATCTGCCTCTGTCTGTCTTTCCTTCAACTTTTCAACTCTTTCTCACCTCTCCTCTCTGTTTCTTTTCTTACACCTTTTTGGTCTCCCATTCTTTCCCAACTTTCTCTGAATTGCAATTTAAGAGCCATTCTAAATTCTGGATGGTGCGTAACCCTGATGCAACAAATGCCTGACTTTTTCTGGACCGGTTCGGTTCATGTGCCCGGCGTAATAATGGTGGGAGGGGCTTTATGGGCTACTACTGGATGCCTCGACCTTGCCTCTCCATCCAAATGGTTTCCCACAAGGCTGCACTCTTTGCTACCGCCAATCAGCAGTGGCTGGGTTAATGGCATGTGGTCATTGTGTGGTCTGTTTACACCACAGGAGTGGTTGTGTCACAGTCACAGGCGGCCTGGAGTGGTAATGTTTCTGAGTAAGACGGAGAGCCTGGCCAAGTCAAAGGACTCTGCTCGTGGTTTAGCCGGTTATGTACGCTTCACATAAAGCCTCTGTTCTTATTTTAATTTGTAGTATTCTATACTATACAGATGGGATCTACCTCTCAGTGCTAACTGAATCATGCTAACAACCCCTGAAGTCTTGCATGTACACAATATGTATAAAGTGTGGGTCAGTATTGAATATTATAAATATTTGAAAAACCTTGTCTCCGAAATGGGTAGTGAAGACAACATCAAGAAAAATATAGCTGCAAGCACCGATTATTGGGGGCAAGCACAAAAGGAACAGTATGACATGCAAGCATAAGCCTGGTTGGGAGCTTCAGAAAAAAATTCATTATAACCTGACCACAAGGTGGCACTGTCTTAAATTTTTGAGTTCCTTCAGGGCATGGTCCCCGAGTTTCATAACAATATGTTAATGCGTTCGTGAAAATTAGGCTTTTCAAGGAAAAAATTTAAAAAGTCAATATGGGAAAATTGGGATTTATCATTCGACTCAGCATGAGGCACTGAATCAACCAATTTGGGGTGCTTTTCATCAAATTTGTTTGTGCGTTATTTGAGAATGGTTGAAACTTTTGATAACTTTTTGCCAACATGGTGTGAAGATCTGGCAAAATTTTCATGAAAATCTGACAAACTGTCTAAAAGCAGTTTGAAAAAGTACTTTTTTGGCAGGAAAATTGTCATGACGTAAAATAGCGTCATAGGGGCCAATCGCATAGACTAGAGCCAAGGAATCAGAGAGAAAAATCATTTAGTTTCTAGCCCTTAAACCTCTGATGACGATTTTTGCAAGCGCAACAGAAGCAAATAAAGAAGCTAACAGCAGACCAACTGCAAAAATGAGTAAAGACATTTGGAGACAGTTTTAACCAGAAATGTTAAAACCCCACATGAATACATTGAGTTGTATCGAGCCAATTTCATGTTTTGTTTAATTATAGCGCCTCTAAGAGGCACAGTCCTACCCATTTTTTTTGTGTGTCCTCGGAGTGAGCCCATAGAAGGTGTGTGGATTTAGGTGAAAATATCTAATTTCGTTTTTGAGTTATAGACATTTATATGAAAAAAACACATAAAAAAGACTGACACCTGACTTTGATTGGATTTTACTACCCCTTACTATCAATATTTTGACATTTGGTCTGTTACTTTTTGATCTATCGACCTATGTTTCCGAACTTCTGACGCTGGTTTCGTCTCGATCGGAGTAGCGGTTTCGAAGATATCAGCTAATGTTTTATAAGCGCTTAAATACTTAACAAAACCTGGCAAGTCTGGTATTATTGGACTCGGCAAGGATTCAGGAGCCAAAAAAAGTTACCCATGAAAATAAGTCAACCACACCCAAAGTGAGGTTACCCGTTTTATGATTTTTGGACAAGCGGTTCCGAAGTTATAAGCAAAAATGTCAATTTTTCGAATCTGGTTACATTTTTGTGCAAATTGGAACAACGGCCTAGGAGGAGTTCGCAAAAGAAGGTTTTTTGGATAATTCAAAATTGCGGGGAATTTGCATAACGGAAATTACGTCATATGGTGCGATCGAATCAGCTGGAGCAAATTAATCAAAGGAATTTTGTTTCTAGCCATTATGGTTCAAAAGTTATTAGCATAAACATGAGTGAATATTTGGACAGTTGGTGGCGCTAGCGGGAATGATTTATAGAGACTCCAAATTTAGTGCGTTTACTATTGGTAGTACTAACCTCTATAAATGTGCAAAAAAAAATTTTAAGATTAAGTAAATATTACATTAAAATAAAAAATTAATTAATGTAAAAAAAAACAACACAGAAATGGGTCATAGGTGGATCATGTTATCAGATATTGTAATTTTACCTTTATATGACAAGGAAAGGTTATTTAAGGTTGTAAAATGTCAAGTGGTGTGACTCCCCAAAAACAAAAAAAACGAATTTGTTTTGAAAATAATCATTAGAAAAAGGAGTATTCCATGTATGAACGTAATATGATTTGATTTAAAAAGTGATTTATATATGACAAAAAAATTATGATGTAGATTTTTTATTTTTTTTACATGCACTAATGAAATATTGACAACAAGACCTGTATTGTGATCATTAAATATTTTAGCTTTATGAAAGTTAATATGGCCCTTTTTGATTTCATGTCAACTTCAATACAAAGCCATATTGTTCATTAGTGCACTTAAAATCCCAGGAACCGTAATTATACACACCCCTGGTTACACATATAAATCCCTGGGGAAATTATAACTTTAATCCTTGAAAATGAAAGATTTCTTATATTTTTGTAGCCTGACTTGGAAGTTTCCATTCCTTCGTTTTTCAGAATAGCAGTCAGTCAAAAGCAGCGCCCCAGGTAATTTTTTTCCGTCTGATATTTCCTTACCTGACACTCCGGTATGAGCGCACGTGAGAGTGAATAAGTGACAAACGCAATCCAAACAGAGCAGCTTGTTTGAATGTTTGCGATAGACAGTCTCAAACTGTCCGAATATCTGTGATTTATAATCCAACACTCAAAGTTTCACTACATACAATATTTAGTGTGATATATCAGCCAGAGCTGGAACAGAAGGCCCTCAAGGGCCCAACGGAGAACAGGTCATTGGCATCAAAGGGTGTTAGAGTCACAAAAATTGAGTGATGGGGATGGAGAGATGATGTGTGTGGGGTGGTGAAGAGAGACTTAAAAATGACTTGAAGGATGATAAATCAGTGTGAAAGAGGGAGTGACTGTTGTGGTTGACAGTAAACAATATCTTCACTCACACTGGTAGTTTTTTGTTGTTTTTTTTAACTTTGTTGCATGCCTAGCCATGCCCGCATTGAATTGTCATGCAATGTTAAAGCTTTTATGCTAAATGTTAAAGCTTTGCCAAGCCTAACTCACTAACTCTGTCACTTTGTTCCTCTGTAATTAGCAGAGCGAAATCTCAAACATGGCCACCACGCACCACGTCTCCTTTTCAAGTGTTAGTCGATTGAAAGCCAAACTAAGGGAACATTATGATCTGAAATCTCATTTTACAGCTGCACTGTGGTATAGTACATTCAAGCCTTAGTTTCCTCACAATGTGCTTTAATGGCTGATGTCGAACGCTCTTGTAATTTTGATTTGCCTCTTTAATGCAAGGCTCCCAGCAGATGGAGTTATTTAGCTGGATTGTGATCTGTAATAGCCCATCGCACATAGCCACAAACCCTTTTTATTTGAACACTGTAAGCCAATACTGTTTTAAACAATAAAAGTTGATGCTGGAATCAAACCAAAAGAAAACTAAATTGCTTGAAAGAGGAAAAGAGATGGAGATCAAGAAGGTGGCAGAGAAAGAGAGTCAAAATGGAGAAGGAATTCTTACATCCTTGTGTTTTTCCGGGACGGGTTAATGTTGTCTGTAACAGGCGGCATTCCCAGATGGAAGACTTTTAGCTGATGAACTTAATTGGCATGACATGGGCCGGGCAACATGCCAACTGGCCAGACCCCTCTGCAGCTGCACACGGAGAGAGAACTTTCATCTCATTTATTTCCAAGATCCTTTCCTTGTCTAATTATGCCTTCAAAACAACAACAACAACAACAACAAACACTACATTATACTGTAAAACCTCTTGAAAGAAAAAAATACTTCAGCTGAAATTAAAAGTGTGTCATCATTCCCTCACCCTCATGTTGTTCCAAACCTGTATGATTTACTTTCTTTCATGGAACACAAAGGAATAAAAAATATTTCGCAGAATGTTTAGTGCTCTTTTTCAGATGAAGACTAGTTGTAGAGCTCCAATATGCCTGAAGTCTCTAGAATAGGAACAAATCCAAATTTAAAGTCAGCATGAAATGAACATTCACCCTATTTTATAAATGCATATTACTGATAATGTTTTGTAATGTTTAAACAAAATGTCATAACTGGACCTTCCAGTGAAAATGACAGGATGCAGGATTCTCCAATCATTTAGTCCAAGATTAAGTTCATCGCACTTTTGAGTGCAACACCCACATCTTAAAATCCAATCAACAACCAAAACATAGAACATCACCCTCCCTATATTTTCTTTTTTGATAATCTCGGGGCACAACCTAACACCTTTTGACTTTCTCAATTTGTATAAATCCACTTGGGGTTCAGAGTATTTATTTTTTTCCTGCATTAATTTCACACGTCTAGTACAATTATGTGGTTTTGTTTCATTAATACAGTGTATACTTTTATCTTTATTTACCCTGAAAGAATGAAAGTGAAATGTGACAAAATGCGCCATTGGTTGGGCACAGTGTGAAGTGAATAACACTGATTATCTCTTCATCACGGCTCTTGCTAGTGTTTGGGACATCTTAGGCAACAAGTGAACATTTTGTCCTCAAAGTTGATGTGTAAGATGCAGAAAAAATGGGCAAGTGTAAGGATTTGAGTAAGTTTGACAAGGGCCAAATTGAGATGGCTATTCGACTGGGTCAGAGCATCTCCAAAACTGCAGCTCTTGTGGGGTGTTCCCGCTCTGCAGTGGTCAGTATCTATCAAAAGTGGTCCAAAGAAGGAACAGAACAACAGGGTGAACCACCGACAGGGTCATGGGCGGCCAAGGCTCATTCATACGTGGGGAGTGAAGGCTGGCCTGTGTGGTCTGATCAAACAGACGAGCTACTGTAGCTCAAATTGCTCAAGAAGTTAATGCTGGTTCTGATAGAAAGGTGTCAGAATACACAGTGCATCACAGTTTTTTTCATATGGGGCTGCATAACTGCTGACCAGTCAGGGTGCCCATGCGGACCCCTGCCAACTGCCAAAAGCACCAACAGTGGGCACGTGAGCATCAGAACTAAACCACAGAGCAATGAAAGAAGATGGCCTGGTCTGAAGAATCACGTTTTCTTTTACATCACATGGATGGCCAGGTGTTTTTCTTACCTGAGGAACACATGGCACCAGGATGCACTAAAAAGGCAAGCCGGCGGAGGCAATGTGATGCTTTGGGCAATGTTCTGCTGGATCCTGCTATCCATGTGAATGTTACTTTAACATGTACAACCTTGCTAAGCATTATTGCAGACCATGTACACCCTTTCATTGACACGGTATTCCCTGGTGTCTGTGGCCTCTTTCAGCAGGATAATGCGTCCTGCCACAAAGCAAAAATGGTTCCGGAATCTTTTGAGGAGCACGAGTTTGAGGTGTTGACTTGGCCTCCAAATTCCCCAGATCTTAATCCAATCAAGCATCTGTGGGATGTGCTGAACAAACAAGTCCAATCCATGGAGGATCCTCTCACCCTTACATCAAGGATCAGGTCAAAGATCTGTTGCTTCTTCCGTTTCTTTGGGACTTTAAGTCACTATTTGCTCAAAATCTCCCCCTCAACCTTAGCTCCCAAATCTCATTCACATTTGTGTAGTTTCAATTATGGCACCTCAAAGATGCGACAATGATAATGTGATAAGAACCAACAACAATTTGACATAATTTACTTCAAAACTGACCACGTTTTGACTAAATGCAAGCGCAAGGAATATGTGCAAACTATGTGGGAGGGAAGACTTTTCTTATTTAGGTGAACTACAGAGGTTTGGCCCCTCTTTTGCCATCTGTGGCTGAAACATAAATATGCAACTTACTAGCAGAGTTGTTTTTGTAAAATGAATAGCCATTCCTTAAATCCACAGAATATTAACTTGATTTTTTGAAAAATGAATGTATATTGTAGGCATACTACTGTGACTTTTAAATTAGTTTTAGTAGGGATGTACGCAACTACTAAAGCCCAAAGTAGCTATACTTTGGATGCCCGCATAATTTAACAGTTTGCTTAACATAATTTTCGTCATCAGTAGGGTCCGTGGATGTCTGTGCACACTGTCCACGAGCAGTCCAAAGCCCTTCGGCCATCTGCGCACTATCCACATGATGTAATCTTCGTCATCAGGATGGTTTGCAGACGGGGTGTGCGGACGTCCGCGAACCCTCCTGATGAGGAAAACTACATCATGAGGACCACGCGGACGGTGCACCTATAGCACTGCATACGTAAGAAAGACAGAAGAGTCCACTAGGTGGCAATTTGTTGAAGTGCGGAAAGAGCAATTAAAAAACAACATGCTTGAAACAGGTGGATAAAAACACTACAATGGATGGCGAACTTGATGAGCATTTGTGCGAAGTTTGTTTGTTGTTGTTTCTGCTGTTCTGCTGTTTCATGCACACTTCAGAATCTCGCCGGAAGTAGATCATCCGGGAACTTTTTGCCTAGTCTTTAATGAGTACTGTGAATTCGGACATACATTTTTTGTCACATACTGTTTTTCGCCTACTATATAGTAGGGAAGTATGCAATTTCGGATGCAGCCTATAAGCCTGCATGTGAAGTGTGACATTTGGGAATGCAAACAAATTTCCTACCCGGGCCTTAATTTGAGGTTTTCTAACTAACTAGTCTAAAAGTAAGAAACACCCAGAAAAAAAAAAGATGTTGTTTAAATACATAAGCTATGAATCAAACAGTCAAATCAGCTAAAACCAAAAAAAAAAAAAAATGGTTAGATACATATACTACTAAAATATACAACCACTAAAAATAGATACAATTGTGGTGTGCTTTTGTTTACAGCCTTTATAAATATTTCTGTAAAAATATAACACATTTTTCACTTTCCCTTCATACCAGGCTGGATCTCAGAGGGGATCATGGGAAGGTAAAACGTGTCCTAAATAAAAGTCTGGTGCTGCTTCTCGCCGCATTGACCCACTAATGGAAAGAAATTAGGGTTGTGGATTCTGAGGCCATGAGGGCCAGATACATCTGCTACAATTTTAGGATGTAACTGATTATGTTCAAATCCTGGAGGAGAGGAAATGTTGGCACAAAGCAACTGAGGCTACAAGCGTTTTATTACAACACGTTATTGGGGTACCTCATGTACGAATTATTATTGCAGACCAGACTGGATTTCAGATCTGGATTGTTTGTGGTTGTGTTCCTAACTTGTGTGTGTTGCCTTTGTTTGCTGCATGCTGTGTTGTGTCCTCAGACTGAAACATGTGCCTATAATAAATCGCATAAATCCTCTTCTCTGCCTGTTAATTCACTTCCCCTATGAGTTTAAGCCGAGCTGTTTTTTAGGCCATTTAAACCACAAAATTCCCTCTGGATTCTCAAAACACGCTATCTGGAATTTTTCAGTGTTTACTCGCACTGTCTGGCCCTCAGGCAGAGCGAATACACTTTCTCTCTTCATCTTTCTGTCCTCTCTCTCATTCTGTTGATTATTTCACAAACCCTGCTTTCCTTCGCAAGCTCTTTCCATTTTCTCTCTCTCACACACACTACATCTGGTTACAAGAACCTCCGCATGTGCATTTTACACTTACATAATTCACTAGAGCAAGCCAAAGAGAAAGAGAGATGAGAATTAGAAACATAGCAGAGATTGAGTGTCTATTGACAAATTCATTCAGCATAGGTTTGTGTTCAGTGCAGTCATGTGAAATAAAAATTGACCCTATTTACTTTCTTAACTCTTTCCCGCCATTGATGGATTCTACCGGCTTTCCGTGTTTTATTGTTATTCGGTAGCTGTCGCTATTACACAAATTTTGAAAGAGTACTGAATCTTCTGATCAAAAGACGTTTCACTACTATTACTTATGAATGGGCGTAACTACAACTCACAATCAAGGGGGTAATCCAGCACCCGGAAAGCGTACCTTCCATAGGGGCGGCCATTGCTAACCAAGCCATCACCTGCTGTTAGCATCCCATTGACTCCCATTCATTTTGGCGTCACTTTGACAGCGAATAACTTTCCATCTGAGGCATTTAAAGACTCCATGTGTCCATTTTTTATTTCTAAAGAAACACGACAATGTATAGAAGGCTCCATTACCTTGTGTCTTAAAAATAGGCTAACGATTGCTTCATAACCTCGCGACTCTCTGTCTCAAAGTAGAGAAATTACCGTATAGACAGGAGGAGAAGCTCGCAGGAAATCTTTTACTGTCTATGAGGCAATCGAGGGGACGTGGAGGCATAAAGTCCGATAAAGGCAAGGGAGAAGCCCATGGCGAGCCAAAAGCAACTGGACAAAATATTTCAACAACGTGATTCAGATTTCACGTTGCACAACTACTAGAAGACTTACAACTGTCAGACAGGTTGTTCACATCACATCTACGTCATCAAGCTCAGTCTGAGGCTGCGCAGTACGCTCAGCCATCAGGAAGTGAGTGCTTCTAATTGACTTCACTTTTCTCCGTTGAAGTCTATGGGATCGCTGTGTCCATTTCTTTTACTGTCTATTCTCACAATATGGCGGAATAATTATGCCTTCTAAAGTAAAAGAGCCAATCGCTGAATGGTAAAGTCATTCCGTCACTGCAGCTGTCGTTAGAAATTCCGGTTTCCATAGAAACCTGAGACTCGTGCTTAGGACTGCACATGCGCATTGGCTCGTCTAGCCTGAATAATACGATTTCTTTAAACCTCTATTTGATAAAAGGAAACAAGTTTTATGGGGCACTTTATGTTAGATTTTGTCGCTGATTTGAAATATGTTATTTAATTTGCGAGTTCGGCAAGCAGTTTTTGAGATTCCGGGAATCCCCCATTCAAATAGGACTTGGACTTGAATGCCCAAAATAGCTGCCACGATTCGTTGCAAATATGGCCGCTGAGTGAACAAACTTTCCTTGAATGGAACTTGAAAGGTTTTTTGTTTAAAAGCAGAAGCTCTGTTCTTTCTTTTGATAATATATCAAGTATCATGTTGATCATGTTCAGATTTTCAAACAAGAAAATATTCTGGGGGCCATGAAAATTTTGTGAAAATCATCAAAAATGCTGGCGGTGGCTGGCAACCTATTTGTTTTAAAAAAACACTGGCATGGGGAAAGAGTTAATAAATGTTCGTATTGTGTATCATGTTATTGTAAAGAATAAATGTTTGTCTCAAATGTAATAACTTGCTCTGCCTTTAAATGACTTTCCTTTTCTGATGATGTCACCTTGGCCATTGGTTTTTGATAATTAGCCAAAACTATGATATGTTTTTGGCTACTGTTGAAGGTAACATAATGTGTGTGTGACCTTCAGCTTCAGCACTCACAGTCCAATCAATTTCCATTGGATAAAGTCCCACCCTTCTTTTTTCCCCTCATTAAATATCCTATTTTACATACGTATATATACATCCTATTACAGAAATAAATGGGTTGTGAATGCCATTTTATTATGATTTTAATACAGATTAACACATATTGATGCGCGTTCACTTTCATTTGTAGCCTCCAACATGATGTAATTTGCAAATGTGTCTCACAATGTCAAAATCTTCCACTCAGATCCATCACACTCTAGGACAGCAAAGGATCAGTCATAATTCATGGCGAACGTCCTCTATTTCCTGTAACTGCAAGGTTATACAGCTAGTGGATATGACTACATGTGCTGCCTGCATATATTCAAGTCCTCATAGGAAGTTTGTACAAGTTTGGAAGTGGTAATTACGGCGTCAGGTGTGTTCACATCATTTTGATCAGTGCAAAATGGCGATTCTACAAAAAAATACAGCAATATTTTTAATGCAGTCAATAAATCACTTTTGCTTCAAAAACATGGAAAAACGGTTAGATTTAGGATTTTATGGTTCGTTTCCATTAACATTGAGGCCAAAATGCATGATGGGAGATTTGAGCAAATCCGAAACTTTTTTTTTCTCAGAAGTTGGAATGATAGATTTCAAAAACGTTGCCCCAGCAAGAAAGCTATAATGCTGAATTCAGAACCGCATAATAGTATACTACTCATACTACATTTATCATATCTTTCTATGGCAGAAGTAGTATGAATAAAGGTGTGGCGATATTAAGAAGCGGTGAAATCCCGCAGGCAAATAAGGTCCATTGTCTTTTGTTGATAGTGTGATGTATGAAGCACAAGTCACTTTCAAACCAAGCAGCTTTCTGTTTGTCAACTCAGCGAATCCATGTGACACTTGAACCCATTCCGAAATCTGTGCCCTCACGCGAAATTCCCGATTGCATGAATTTCTTTTAAAATTTAGCGAACACCTATAAGATCCAGGGCCGTCTTTGGGAGCGGTGCAACCAGTGCGACCGCATGAGGCCCTGCGGCGAACAAACCGAGGCCCCCCCAACCCCCAGTATGGAATTGCGAATGGTACTCACCCCCTCAAAACACTATTGGAGCCCCACTTCCACTACCTCGCACTAGGCACCACCCCAAAGACGGCCCTGGTCATATCAGTACCAGTGTTGTGTTGAATTTTGACTCCCAGCCAAAATTATTGTTTGAAACCGCTACCTGATCGCCTAAACCTAACTCCACCTCCTAATCCTAAACCTTCCCATACTGGGGACAGAGGGAGAAATAATATGGCAGAGGTCAGAATTCGGCACACCGGTCTCAAGGTATGACTATTAGCACACCCATTATATTTGCTAAAGGTCTGTCTGTGGCTGCATCCGAAATCGCATATCGCACTTAACAATAAGTAATTACTTCATGAAAAAAGTATGTTGATGTAGGATGAGTGTGTGTAGTATGAATGTAATCTTGGTGTAGTTCATTCGCCATGTTTCCCTTATCATGTGGCCTACCAGAGTCAGTCATGTCGCTCCATTGCCATTCATAAATCCTCTCTCGTGGCCTCATGGAATAGGAAAGTCTCCATTGTATGCACACTTCAGAGTCTCACGGGTACTCTTTTATGAGTACTGTTCATTCGGACATACTGCTGTTGTAACATACTGTTTTTCACCAGGTGCTGGTCACATAGTTTGAATATCATAAAAAAGTTGATTTATTTCACAAATTCCATTCAATCCTCTCCAGGGTGCGGTTATCCCTATTGCTTGTACACTTTTTCTACCACATCTTTTCCTTCCCTTCGCCTCTCTATTAATGTGCTTGGACACAGAGCTTTGTGAACAGCCAGCCTCTTGTCAAGTCAGCAGTCTTCCCCATGATTGTGTAGCCAACAGAACTAGACTGAGAGACCATTTAAAGGCCTTTGCAGGTGTTTTGAGTTAATTAGCGGATTAGAGTGTGGCACCAGGTGTCTTCAATATTGAACCTTTTCACAATATTAAAATTTTCTAAGATACTGAATTTGGGATTTTCCTTAGTTGTCAGTTATAATCATCAAAATTAAAATAGTGATATAGGCTACATTACCGAAACAGCGAGTGCGAAACAATACAGAGAAGCAGCATATTTGGATAAAGATCTGTAGTTCATGACATGCTTACAGGCAGATGACTGAGGAAAGACTGTTGTGTTTGATGGCGCGAGACGCTACTCCGATTCAAGCTGCCACAACAGGTGAAGCCTTAAGTTAATTACTGGAGAGATGGGAGGCCCGGCCACACTGATGCGCTCGCTAGCAATCGGAGCTTAGTTCAGATAAAGAATAGACCCCATCTATCAGAGCAATCGATACTCACTGACAAAGGTAGTCTCTCTTTTCTTTCATTGTGTGCACTCCATAGGTTTATGTAAATATATGCACGTGCACACATCTCACTGTGACAACGCTAGTATTGCTTTAAATACTGTTACCATATATTTGTTTTACAGTGAAATTCGTGTAACAATAGGTGGCCAAACTATCTAGCCTAAAAAAATAGCACTCTGGTACCATGGTAAAGATATGATAACTCCCTTTGTGAGCCACAGAAGAAAAAGCCAAGCAGGTTTGGAACAGCATGGCAGAACAATGATGACAGAATTTTCATCAGTTTAACAAGCAATCTGCTCATTAATTTGCAAGGTTATCATAGAGCCACTATGACTCACCAGATAAAGAGAGGGTTTATTTGTTATTTCGCTTAATTGTTCAAGGCAGTCAACACTAGGTGCTACACGTTGCTCATTTGTCATTAGCAGTCATAGGTGATCATTTATGCGGCGTGATTGGCAGCTGGAGGCGGGAGCAGCGGGGGAGCGGAATAATCAGAACTTCAATGCCCACAATCCCTGTAGACTGGACTGCACACCGGCCGCAGCCAATCAGTGGCCGCGAACGCAGCAATTGGCCAGTGTTAATCTCTGATGTCGAACGCCAACGTGGGTCCCCTACGGTTTGATTGGTTGGATCGGATGAGTCGCTACAGCAAATCAGAGAACCACTGGAGAGTGCTCCACAGCCGCGAAGTTTTAAGGTGGTCCGGAGAAAGGTGAGGGATGTGATTTATCTCGTGCAATTTACTCTTTTGATATTTAATAACTTGTTTTATATCTAAAACACGAATAAATAAGTAGATAAATATGTGATATTACGCCATTTCCCATAGCTTATAGTTAGGTAAACATAAGACCGAAGTTTGCTCAAGAAAGCTGTCTGGAGGACACTCGAAAAAATTCTATTCATCAGCCTCATTATCTTTTATAAGCTTTTAAAAGCTCTACAGATACGACTTATAAAATGTGTCTTGTTTGCAATGTTACTACAGATGACATATTAGGAGTTAATAACATGCATGGAACTTTTTATAACATTATTTGAGAACGACTTGCCACTGTATACATGTACATTTCTGAATGACAAGCCCATTTAAACCATGATTTGTTCATTGATTATACTATAGATAGACAGATAGGGAAATGGGACTATGTAAAATGTCAGATTAAAGGCACAATATGTAAGATTTTGGATTAAAATATATTTTTTAAAAACACTAGAACAATGTTATATATTTTGTTGACTTGTGTACTTACATTATCCCAAATGTTTCCAAGAATGTTTAAATCCAAAAAATAAGCTATTTTAACTGTACGTCGCCTATCAATGACATCATATCCGTGTTACCCTCGATTTTGGAAACACCAAAGATGCTTTAAAATATTATGTGTTTTATTTGATTTGTAGGTGACCAACTTTTCAAGATTTTCAGAAAACGAATCATTGTTATATAGCTCAACACAGTTAGTCTTATTTTTAAAATCTAATTTTCTTGATTTACCATGAATATCATGTTTTACCATGCCTAAAATTGATCTAGCTTACTGCAGTGTGTGAACAAGTGTCTCATAGTAGCTGCTAAGTGAACACACAAAGCATTATAATATAACTTTCAACACACTCAAATGTGTCTAATATGATAAAACAGCGCTGCGCTACCCCACATACGCATGACCGGAAGAAGTGGAAGATAATGAAAGCTCAGTGAAATCAAAACGTCATCAAGCTACACTTTTGTTTTGAATAGACGACCTCTAGCGGCGAAAAATTACATATTGTGGCTTTAAGTTTAACTAAAGTGTAAATGCAGCAAATGTGATACATTTTCCAGTTCTTCTTTCCCCAATTGTTCTTTTATCTTATTTCAAACCTAGACAACAGGATGCAAAAGCCCAACCAGTTCAGGTCAGATTATTGTCAAGACAGTCTTTTCCATGAAGTCTGTTTGTACTCAGCCAGCTTTATAAGTATCGGTAATAGGTTGAATGGAGAGAGTCGTGTGAATAATTACCTGTCTAATCCGCACAATTAGATAACCGTGATTAGGGCAATACCTGACCTAAGAGGTTTCGCCGACAGAGGGATGACTAACAAGGGTCAATTCTGAGATCATGCTAATATGACTGAGAGGAGAACAAGGGAATGATGAAGAGATGCAAACGATACTGGACAACTGAAATTTGCTTAAGTGAAGATATTCTGAATAAATCAAGGTTGCGAGTATTGCAATCACAACTAAATTTGCCAGGGCATATAAATGCTCATCTGTCAGAGGGGTAGCCTACTCGCAAATATGAGGTTGGACACACACACACTCACACTCACACTCACACACTCACACACAGTGCTTTCAGGGAACTGCTGGCAAATTGAATCATTCCTAATCTCTCTCATTCTTTTTCTTTCACATCCCTTGTTTTCTGATTTGTTTCTCCCCTGAGGCAAATCTAATTGCTCTGAGGTTGCTCATTTGTGATCTCAGTTATACTTCACTGAAGTATGAATTTTTGTCTCTGATATGATATTTCTTCTAAAATTCATTAGGAAGAATGAATAGAGACCCAGTACAATATATTTGAAGAATTTGATGATGATATTTGAGTGCATATTGAAATCTCTTTTTATTGCAGATTTGGCAAATATGAGCACTTTTATTGAGATTTGCTTTAGAAAAGACACATGAGAGATTACTGGGGTAAGAGATGTTGTTGTTTTTTCAGTCGAAAAATATAAGCAGGACACTCAATAAGCAAGTCTCAATGTGGTTTCCATTTAATCTAGGAAACACAACTGAGATATCAAATTTGTGTTTTTCCCCTATAGGTCTATCTGTATGATGATATGAATCTATCGGCTGTTCAAAGCAACAATCATGTATAATTGGTTGTATGCATGTACTGGTATCTATTTCTGTCTCTATCTCTCCGTCTATCTATCTCGCCTGGTCCACCTTAAGTGCAGCTTGAGCAGGCTGTCGTGTTTGTGTTGAAGCCAACAGGCACAATATATTACAGTCTAGGGCTCGCTGCTGAAAAGCCTGCTGGATCTTCCAGTGACCTGCTGTTCTTTCCTGCTTTCCTGTGTGTTTTTTTTCTTCCTCTCTAGATTTAGATTAAAAACAAAGCCTGTTCCTCCTTCTCCTTTGCCTTTTAAGACCTCAGCAAAGAAGCCCTGTAGTTTTAGAGGTATACTGTTACAAGGTTGGAAGACTCGAATGGAGATACGTGTTTGTTTTTGTTGCTTATTGGGGACATTTGCAGAAGGACAAGACAGCTGGACTTGATTCTTCTGAATTCCCTGCTTCTCCCGGTCTCCTGATCTTTGGGACGGAGAGTAACGGAGTGGGACGTCAGGGAATTCTGGGGGGAATCCAGTCTAAGTGTGAGTAAGGGGATCTGTTTTAGGAGGACCCCTCGTCAGATGCGCTGACAGCCTTCTGCGGCTCAGAAAGGACAGAGCCGGGTTCCCAAGCTCGATCCGGGGATCTGTCCCCTGGAGGAGGGGGACGCAGGAGTACGGAGGGTCAGTGCGTTGCCCGTCAAAACCAGCATCCCTCCGGTGACCATGTACCCGCAGGGTAGACACCCGGTAAGTGCAACTCTCTCTCATTCTCCTGCATCCTGAACAAATGGGATAGTTAAAGCGATTGGATGTAAGAGAGACATCTCTTCAGGCTCAGTCGCACTTACGCATATTCAGCTTCACCCAGGTCCTCAAGAGCCAGTTGATAAAAAGTTGTGTGGGAGGAATCAAACACAATGTATGTCTTTATTAGTTTGTGTAATAACCCTTTCTCAACGCCCCCTCTAATAGATGTCATAGAGCATTTGGGCAAATCTACAGTGGTTTAGGTGTGTATGTGGGTGGGGTTGGATAGGGCTCACTGTGGGAAGTTTGTTTGTTATCTGTAATCTGTCTTTGGTATTTTGATGTTTCTAGAATCTAAAGAATCTTCCGTACATTGCAGCTTGTTTTAAGTGTGGTTCAGCGTACAAGCCTAAACTTGTAATATATGACAACACAAGGCATCAGATGTGTTTATGAATGAATTTCCCCCCAAAGACTTACATTGTAAGGGTGAATCTCACAAAACTGTCAAAGAATATCCAGAATCATAGATATTTAACATTTTCTTTTCTCAGAACTCAGAAGAAAAAATAGCATTACAAAATCTGCATTTTTTCCTTTTGGTTGTCAGTGATTTAGATTGAAAACAGTCTGTTTCACCTTCGCCCTCACCTTTTTTAGACCTCAGCAAAGAAGCCATCAGATGTCTTTATTAATGAATGAAAGATCCCTTGAGACTGATTTAGTATGATTTGTTGTTGTATATTTGCCCCATAGACTTCCACTGTCAATGCTATCAGTGGATTTTTAAAAATGTATGTCCGTGACAATCAACATTATGACCTAAATTCTTAGTATACAGTTTTTATTTTAACCCATAACATCTCTTTAACAAATATACAAACATGTCCCGAGATTCCTAGCTAGAGTGATCGAATGTGTTCTATAATGATACAGTGAACAAACTCCAAAGGACCAGTGAAATCTGCAGCCAGGTTTTATTTTTACCTTCATGGCCTGTGAAACATGACCTGCACCAGTTAAAAGGTGTGAGAAAGGTCTGTGTGTGTAACCATGCATAAACATTGCCTTTTGTGCTCACACCTTTTCTTGTTCTTTAACTTTCGAGAAATCAAATCCACATTTGTGAGAATTCCCAGCCCTATTTGTTTGAACCGCAAGAAGCATCTACTCTACACTACGCCATGCGTCGGGTCAGAGTTCACTCTTCCACAGGAACTCACTTAAATTTTTCTTACAAAAATGCATCACTTGCCTTCAGAAGGTTTTTATTAACGTGGCAGTATGTATTACTTTTATGATGGATGGATGCACTTTTTGGGGCTTCAAAAAACAAGGTACAATTTACTCCCATTATAAAGTTTGGAAGAGCCTGGATATTTTTTAATATAACCCCAATTGTGTTTGGCCTGAAAGAAGAAAGTCATACACACCTATGGCTTGAGGGTGAGTAAATGATGGGGTACTTTTCATTTTTGGGTGAACTATCCCTTTAACATCCATAGAAACGTTTCATTGGACAAAAGGTTCTTTATAGTAGAAAAGCTCTTTTACAGTGTTCTTCATATAAGAAAAAATGTGTCTCTTTTAAGAACTGTTCACTAAAATATTCTTCGGTGAGCCCAAAATGGTTCTTCTATGGCTTTGCTGCAAAAACTCCCTTTTGGAACCTTTGTTTCTAAGAGTATACTCATTTCTTCTTGGATCAGTAATCAACCAACCACAACACCCTAACCAAAACACATGCTAAGACCTCCGTAGGTTAGAACTCCTTAGCATCCACATAGCAATGACCTGCATCAACCACTCAGTCAATGTTTTACCAGTCAGAGGTAGGTCCATCAGTAGTTTTGTTTAACCGTTCAACACCATTCAGTGCAAATCAGATGGAGGCTATCAGTGTGACATGAGTGTGTTTGCATGTGTCAGAGTCTGCACATACTTGCCTGTGGAAAGGGTTAAGCCTGATTTGCAAGGCAAACTGCATCGGGAAGACTGGTAATTGGTTCCACTGGATTTTTGTGGTTAGTGTTATCTGAAGCAGGGGGATTGGAAGGTGGAATGAGAGAAGGGTTACAGTGCTCCGTGCTTCTCAGCCAAAAACAATAACAATAAAAAAAAGCCGGGCAGGGAAAGCTAATAATCCGCTGCAGCCACACCTTGAGTTTCCGACTGATACAGAACACAACTTTACAGAACACATGTTTTTAGGCTGAATATTAATCATCTAGAGGCAATGCTGGTATTCAATCAACTTTTAAGGGTGAGAAGTCCATAGATGCAATGTGTGAGGTGTAAGAAACATGAACTCTCTCTGCAGGAGGTCTGGATATGTTTGACATAGGAACCCGATACAAATAAGAGGCTGTAATATGAGTGTTCGCGCACGAAGCACATGATGCGTGTTTGCGCTCTCGCTAACAGTACCTGTGTTTGCAATGTGTGGATTTATGGGTTTTTCTAGGCAGGTGCTTGTGCGTGTTGTATCAGGATAAGAACATTTTATATGGATACTGAGCTCATGAGCTATAATGGTGAAGATGGCATAAAGAGAAGATTCTGCTCAATATAGCTGCATTTTACACATCAAAATATTTGTCACATTGAATGTTGCTTTCGGTGTGGACAGGCAAATTACTTGAATGCAGGAAATTTGTGTTTTGTGTGGTTTTCATTACTGCCTAATTTTTAGATTATTATTAGGGTTGAAAATTCATGAATGATTCCTTTTCCATTACTATTTCCTTTAGTAGATATTTCTGAGGGAAAATTATTTGGAAGAAAGGTTCTTAATGTGTTTACTGCTCTCAGGAGTGTTCAACAGAATGTAATAACACAGACATATATTTCATTTGATATTTATTGAATTCGTCACCGCTATTCACAGATCCTCTCCCGTGGCCTCATGGGATAGTGTCTTTCTTAGTGTCTATTTCAAAAGTAGTCGGTCATCTGGGTACTTTTTGCCTAATCTTTTACGAGTACTGTGAATTCGGACATACTTTTGTCACTTACTGTTTTTCACCTACTATATAGTAGGGAAGTATGCGATTTTGAATGCAGATAAAGCTTTTGATTCATTAAAAAGAACTGCCTTGTAAGATTCATTGTTCAAAAATCAGACTATAACAGATCATGCTTGGGAGTCACAAGAAAAAAAATTGGCTAGCATTTATTTGGGAATCACTACATTGCTCGGTTTGCATGAATCGGCTCAAATTCAGTTGAATTTGTTCCAAAATTAGACTTGATTTACTAAAACAAACCGGCTCATAAGAGTCATTTGTTCGGGAATTGAGCTAAATTGTTTGATTTGAAACGTTTTGATTCACTAAAAACAATCAGTTTTCCAAGAGTAATTACTTCAGTATGAGGTGTTTCAGTGTTTTTGATTCACTAAAAATGCATTGTTTGAAAAATGGACGGAAAAATGGCTTCCTAAACTTTTTTACGACTGTAGCATGGCCTGTCACAATAACTACTTTTTGTTTCACGATATATCGTCCCAGAAATAATTGCGATAAACAATATTATTGTCATTTTAAGACACTTTATGCCACTGAATATGTAATCCTAATATAACAGCATAATAATGCAAGTAGACCTACACATTTTCAAATGACAACCTTTTTAGTTCTTTAGATCATGGAAATTAAGGGTAAAAAATGTAAATTATCCTAAATAATTTTTTTAAAATAATTGTATAAATAGTAAATAAACATTTTCCCTTGTGAAACGGCTTTAACACTCGTCATTCTGCATTGACAGTTACATGTGCACCGGAACAGGAAATCGAGTTCATTTAGGCTTATTCTTCCAAACTGTAAGTAGTTGTGAGGAAAACACTAAAAGGCCTCAAATGGCGCCTTTTTTTCACCTGTCGATAACCGCTCTGTTCTCTGCCCGAGAACCACTTTCGCCTCCTTCACGGAAAACATACAAGTTGACAGCACAATCGAATAAAATGTTGGTGACATTCATTATCATGTAAACATAACGGCCGATATATTGCATCACAAAAGATTATTGAGGTCATGTACATATTGTGCGATATATCAATATATTGATTATTGCGACAGGCCTAACTGTAGCTGCTTTGATTATTAATACATTCTCTGATTCTCTGTAACGTTTTGTACAAAGCGTGAATTTGCACCATATTCATACGTGTTTTTTAGTGTGTTATTGCGTGTATGTGTGTTTGTCTGAGAGTGAATGCCATCTTTCTGTTGCAATGATGTGGTGGCCAAGTGAAAAACATGGCCAAATTCCATGGTCACAAAATTTGCATATGCTCCTTTAAAAAGCTGATAGGTTTAGCTGGTTTGCTCATTTTTACTCACAGCCGTATTGATTTAATAAATGTTTTTATTCTGGCCACATTTGGATGTTAAACTTGGTTTCAGGTTTCATATCTTTACACTCTTTTATTGTCACTCTTTCGTGTTCGTCGGAAACACAAATATAAGAACTTATTTCTTCCTTTCTTTCTGTCTTTCTTTTCAACTCAGTCCATTGCCGATTTACTCTGTGAAGTATAAAAGCTGTTTTCTCTGCCTGCCAATCCACAGTTCTTAATCCAGTATTGGACAGCAATGGCTTTTGCTTTGCCTCACAAAGCGAGCCACTCCTGAGCCGCATTGTCAGCAAGTCACCAAGATAGTCCCGAGCAGCCACCTGGCGTCCAGCATTCAATGGGGTTTAAGATCAGGTGAAAGCTTCCGATATGATGAGCTAAAGTGGAACGACTTTCTCTCAGGTCGTTTAATGAGCCAGTTCGAGGTGTACCTGCTGAATTCAAGCACCTCGAAATTACTATATCTATATCCTGGGAATTCTAGCAGATTTGTGGAGACAAGGTCTTGCAGGACTGGGCAGGAAAGAAAGACGGGTTTTTAGAGTGCGAGATCACACACACTCACACATTCACCCAGATCCCCCCGAGATCACACTGACACTTCTCTTCCTCCCACTCTCTGGTGATCCTCATCTATTCGTGCGCCTTTTCGCTCTAAATATTTCACCAGCGGATGATTATTTCATGGATCTCTATCCCAGCCTGTCTGCGAGGATGTGAGCTGAAAACAGCTCCGTATACGTCTCGAAAGCTGTCGCGGTTCCTCTTTTGACATCTCTCCTCCTTCAAGACGATTTAAGACACTGTGTCCAAAATAGCAACTCCAGCAGTGATATATGAGATGATCATAGTGGGCGATTGGGAGAGATTTCATTTCCCACCATTGTTATGGGATCTGCTCGTCTCTCTCTCCCCCTTTGACCTCTCTCAGAAGATAATCTCCAGTAATTCTAGGCTAGCCTGCTGCAGCTCGTCTAAATTGTGATTGACTAGCTGCTGTCCCACATGGCTTGCTGTCTGCTTCACCCCCTCCGTCCAGATTAACTGGATCAGTTTTGGATTTCAGGATTCCCCCTCCTTCTGTCTGACACACACTGTTGTGTCTAAACAGACGCTCTTAGCAAGGATTCTTTTTTTTTTTTTGAATGTATGTTTGTACTGTATGTTGTGAAGCCCCATTTTTAGTCGATTTTTATCATAACTAAAAGCAAAGAAAGGTGCTTTGTTTTTTAGTTATTTGCAGTGCTAATTACATTGCTCATAGAATACTTAGCATTATTATTGTTTGATGTAAATCATTCCGTGCCATTTGTGCTACAGACATGAAAAACATCTCATTTTAATTTGCAACTTGTTGAAGAGGTTGAAGGTATGCTGTTATTTTTCAAGCACATTAACTTGCAACTTTGGTGGATGATAAAACAGGCAAAAAAATCTCATAAAGAGAGTCCCATATGAATATCCACAATATTACAACTACCCAGGACACCCTAACAACTGCATAGTAACACCCTGGCAACCACCTATCACTATCCCAGCAATGCTCTAGCAACCACCCACAACATCTAAACAACTGTATAGCCACACCCTGGTAATCACCCATAACATCCTAGTAACCACATGTCAACTGTACAGCAAATCTGCATCAACTTCCCAGCATCCAGATGCCACTACCTTGGCATCTGCATAACAACGCTTTGACAACCATCCACAACACCCTCGGAATGGCATAGCAACACTCGGGCAACTGCAGTCAGTGACCCGGCTACCACTTACAAAGTGGCAACAGCCTAGGAAGATCCTAGTAACTGCATAACAATTCCCTGGCAACTGCATAGCAACCCTCTAGCAACCACCCACAACATCTGAGCAACACCCTAGCAACTGCAGTCAATTACCAGGCTACCACTCACAACATAGTAACAGCCTAGGAAGATCCTAGTAATTGCATAACAATTCCCTGGCAACTGCATAGCACTACACTGAGAGCTGCATAGAAATGCTCTAGCAACCACCCACAACATCTAAACGACATCCTAGCAACTGCAGTCAATGACCAGGCTACCACTCACAACATGGCAACTGCATAGGAAGATCCTAGTAACTTTTAAACAAATCTCTGGCAACTGCAAAGCACCACACTGACAGCTGCATAGCAATGGTCTAGCAACCACCCACAACACACTATCAACTGCGTAGCAACACCCTGGCAACCAACCACATAACAAGATCCTCGCAACTGCATAGCAATAGCCTAGCAACCATGGAGCACCGTAATGCTGCTTAAACCCACAGACAAAAAAAAAAACAACCCTTGGTAGCAATTTAAATTTCATGGAAAACCTGTGGATTTTGCAACATTGCACAACACCCTAGCAAGTGCTTAGCAACCATTCACAAGAAACTACACATTTCCTTCAGAAAATGTAAAAATTATTAAAAATTATTGAGTTGTCACTGATTTATATGAGATGTTTCCTCTAAATGTTCTTGTAATATTTAATTCCTGGTGATTATATTATTGTGTTGATGTAGAATACTGTGAGTTCCAGACCTGTTGGTGTTCAGGATAGTTACTGCACACACACACAAGTGTTTGAATGAATGAAGGTCAGTAGGGATATGATGACGCCCCCCCTATCCACACACACAAACACTGTGGGGTGTGTACTGAACTCATCCAGTCAGCTGTTCGCCTGCAGCTTAATTACTCGAAAGCTCACAAAGTGTCTGACCTCCACCGTTAGCCTAATTGAAATTTAATTGAATTTCGCTTGTCTAGACTAATTAAGCTCCTACTGAAACCGCCAATCTTCAGCCGCTCACCGGACAGCGAGCTTCAGAGAGAGAACTGGAAGCCCGGAGGAGTGCAGGACAAAGGCAGCCATTTTAGGAAGCAGCTGACAGAATGGCAAACATGTTTAAAAATAGCAAAGGAAAGAACTCAGGTCTTAATGAGGAGGACAAGTAGGATCAGATTAAAGCATGTAGGTCTTGCTCATAGATGGGCCCACATGAAATGTTTTCAGATATGGGGGGAAATGTGTGGATGTGGTAAACCTGGTCAAATGTGTTAAACAGAATTCAGAGTACTACTCTCTTATTTCAGTAATCTCAGCAATTCACCCTTTGCTGGGAGTTTGATTGACAGGTGATCTGGCCAATCATAATGCCAAATCCGCCATTTTGTCCGACAAACAAGAGAATTAGTAGATTAAAAAAATGGTGTGTATTGATGTCTTTCCGCGGTTCAAAAACGTACCTTCTGATGTTCATTCATCTTTATTTAGTTTTATAACCAGTAGGAAGATATTATCAGTTCATGTGCCAATTGAACTGAGGCGCTACAGCGATCTGTCAGGACACATTAAAAAGCCACAACACGCTATTTATGGTTTATGGACAAAATTTGAAAGCTGAGACTTTGCTTCCTACCAAAAGTAACCTGATCTGTCTTGCCTGTCGGCGTGTTGCTCCACAATGTATTTTTCACTGCTTGAGACTGACGGCAGAAGGTCTGGACTCTATCACAGCTTTCACTGGTCAAAGACCGCCCAAGAGGACGTGTGACTGACATGTAACAACCAATCACAGTTTGTTTTGTTCCGCGTCATGCGAGGGGCTTGAAAATGTAAAGTCGATGTCCCTGCAATAACAGACTGCCGTGCATCTATAATTCTAACATTAAAGAAAGTGTAAATTTACATCAACAAAAGAACCTCGAACTTCATATACTTTTGAAAGTCCAGCGTTAAGTTGATCCTGGTAAGCGCTCATTTTCACTGTTTTAAACACTACAGCATTCTTCTTCTTTGAGGGAGTTTGGCGTCACTGCATTTTTTCAAGCTGACCGTTAAAGATCGCAACACACGCATCTCGCGGACATCCTGTAGAATTCAACCAAGATGACGACTTCGAAACTCCTGAAGTGTTTCCACATTAGTGTGCCATATGCATCAGACATTCAGGGCATGACGTCTGAGGCTGAGACTACATGATGTGTGGCTTGAGAGCGCCATGGCTTGTCGGATGTAGCAACAGTAACTAAGGTGGGGCATGTCTTTGCGATGGGTCAGTTGATTCATTAGTCTTTTTGATTTACTAAAAAAAACTGCTCAGAAGAATCATTCATTCAGGAATCAAACTAATTTAAACTCTTTAGCTATGTTCTTGTATGAATATTTGTAGTGTGAGTGAAAGTCGGGCGTATACTACATCCACCATGTTGTCATATGATTTACTACGTCAGTTGAGTTGCTTCTCTATCATCACAACTCCTCTCCAGTGGCCTCATGGGATCAGATCCATCAGATGCACACTTCAGAATCTCACAGGAAGTAGTAAATCATCCCGGTACTTTGCTGTTTTATGAATGCTGCAAATTCAGATATACTATTCATGCTGTTTTCGACTAGGTCATTAGACATTTCAGATACAGCGGCCTGCACACTTTTTTCATTCATTTAAAAGAATGAACTCTTGAGAGTCACTAGGTTTGTTTTTGGTTTATTAAACAGAACCGGCTCATATTGTCAGTCACTCAAAATTCCAAATATACTGGTTGCACTTTGTTTTTGTGATTCACTACGAAGAGGTGACACAAAAGATTCATTGTTCAACAATCGGACTACACTGGTTCATGATCTGATTAATGTAAGATAAGTAGTTCATTCAGATTCATTTTAGTGACCTGTCTGCATTACCATAATAGTTTGTCATTATTAATGAAGTAGAAATCAATGTGCTGGTTATTTTTTTTGGAAAGAGATATTGAATTCTGAATATCTGACAGTACAATTGCAATATAGTACTCATAGATGCTCATCTCAGATTAATGATTTGTTCTTGAGATTAGGAAACACATTTGTGGCTACCAAGAGTTTGGGCTAAATCTTGTGAGAGCTTTGCAGAATGAGGGTTACCACGACCCAATAGAAGTTCTGCTGTTATCAAATTTTCTCTCCTCCCTCACTAAAAATGCATGTAGTGTTTGTAGTGAGGCCAAGGTCAAAGATAATGTGGTGGGAGCACATTTTCAGTTGTATATCAATGAGTCACTTTTGATAAATTAATTTACTCAGTCCAATCTTGAAGCAAAGAGTGATGGCTGTTTACTGATTAATCTCGTTCTCTCCCTCCTTAGGTACCTCTGCAGCCTGGACAGTCATTTAAGTTCACGGTGCTGGAGACTCTGGACCGCATTAAGGAGGAGTTTCAGTTCCTTCAGGCTCAGTACCACAGGTGAGATCGTATGAGCTGATTTATCTCTTCCACAGGCTAATAACTGGCTGGATGTTTTGAAGTAATGCTACTTTATTGTTCACAGCAGTATGACATCAACATTTTCATGTTGGGGACAAAGTGGTTTGTTCCGATTCCTTTAAGTGAATTGGATTATTCTGATTGGGTGTACATTTAAGTACCGTGAGAGCGATTAGAGACCAGACGGCATATTCTTTTGAGTCACTCTGGCTGTACTTTGTGCAGCGCCGCTTCGAGTCATACACACCTTTCAATTAATGCCTAGTTCACACTGCCCGATTTTAGGCGAATCGCTGACAAATGCCCTAAATCATAGGCAAATCGGTTCTTGTGTATGCTAGTGACAATCACGCAGTGTGAATTATCAAAGACGCGATCTAAGAGAATCACAGATTCAAAATCCTGCTGTCTGAAATGTGTTCTGACTGAAAAATATATCAGCGATGACCTACAGCCAATGAGAGAGAGCAAGATACAGGGCAGCGGGAGGTTCAGGGTGGGTTATAGACCAGGATATCAGTATTTTAGTAGAAATATTTACAATTCTATCAAACAGAAACTAAGCACAAGCATTTGTTTGACCAGCCACAACAGCAGCACATTGCAAAATTATTTATTTACCTCCAACTCTCCTTGCAGAACACACATTTCTCCCTGTGTCTCCCCAACCATATCCTCTGCCATAATCTTTTTTCTTTTTCTCCCGTTCACAGCAAATCAGCGCACAGACAATTTGGATCACAAACTTTCTGCAGTTTATCATTTTTAATAACAATTCCAGTCTCACGCGAGAACTCCGGTCTGACGCACGCGTGATCTCGTGTTGTTTACTTGCCACATCTCAGATGTGTTTGGTTGTCGGTGATTCTTCCTATATTGGAAAGTCATGCAGTGTGAAACCTCCTGTTGCCGATCCATCGTGCCGTGTGAACTCAGCAGTGACTGAATGCTGGCTCAGATAGTCATGCAGTGTGAAAAGAGCAGTGATCCGACAAGTTTGAAAATCATGCAGTCTGAACTCGGCTTTAGTGAATCATGTTTTTTCTTTCTTTAAGTGAATTAGTTTGTCTGGATTCATTTAAGTGAATGTATTTATTCTTGTTCATTTAAATTAATTAGTTTGTTCTGATTATTTTAAGGCAATTGGTTAATTCTGATTCATTTAAGTGAGTTGGATCATTCTGATTTATTGAAGTGAATCAGATTGTTTTGATTCTTGTAAATGAATTGGATCAAGCGTAGCGTTAGTTCTGGCAGGTCACGTCAGTCAAGCTCTGACTCTCATCTGATCCACGTCCACCTATAGGAATACAACGCCTATCACAGCATCCATATATAAGCTCCTCAGTATTATCAGCAGCTTTATTGTGTTTTTCAGGAGATAATTGCCCTCCTCCATCCCCAGCTCCTCCTCTCGTCCAGTCAGGATTTGACCTTCTGATTCCCCTTCGAATCAGACTAATTTCTCGAATTATGTTGTAAATTATAATATTGAACATTAGAACATAACAAATGTGTGTTGGTTGCATTAGGCTACATGGATGGGCAGGAGTTCTTGCCCAGAACAGAACCATACCGCCAATCCAAACTGTATGTTGCTAATTCTCAATCATCTTTGATAGTGGTCCTGACAGGATTTGTTCTGATTCTTTTAAGTGAATTGGTTCATTCTGATTCATTTAAGTGAGTTGGATCATTCTGATTCATTTAAGTGAATCAGATTCTTTTGATTCCTGTAAGTAAATTGGTTTGTTCTGATTCATTTAAGTGGATTATTCTGATTAAGTGAACTGTCTACATTGTGTCAGCATGTGAACGGCTCTTTCAGGAAAGTCAGACTTGGTTTCTGATTTTTAACATTAAGTTAACATCGAAACACCAATCATATTTTTGTACTGTCTTTTTCATTCATATTTTTCTTCTGTGTTTTTGCAGTCTCAAGCTGGAGTGTGAGAAATTGGCCAGCGAGAAGACAGAGATGCAGCGACACTATATCATGGTGAGCTTGTTCAACCCTCATTTCGTCAGATCTGCCGTACGCTCCAGTAAATTCAGCATAAAAGCCTGTCTGTATTTAAAAGAGAGATTGCGTTTGATTTCATGTTAGGGGGTGTTTGGTTAACCTGAGGACATGATGATAGGGGTTGGGGAGATGAAAAAGTGAGAGAGAGAAGAAGGGTGATATGAGAGAGCCAGAAAGAGAGGAGGATGGAATGAAGAGAGAAAAGCAAAAGAGAGAAACAAAGATCGCAAGCACAGACATGTAAATAATGAGAGGGAACAGCAATTCAGTGCAAAAGCAGATAACCCAGAAGGTTATATTTAGCCCGCTAGACCTGCCATGTAGACTAAGACTTGTTCCAACAGCCTTCCCTTTTATTTGAATGCATTTGTAGTTTACCACATTTTTCTCTCTGTGTTCTTTGATGACTAAACAGAAGACTGTGTGTTCTTCTTGTCTCTCTTTAGTGAATGATTTATATGTTGATGGGCATGAAATAGTTTTCAGAGCTCATTTGCGATGGTGCGTTAGCCTCCTGGCTAACAAAAGCAACAGAAACAGTGAATTGGATGATATTCAAGCGTTAAAAACCTTGTTCGGTGCCATGGTGCAGTAGTTGGCACACACACATATTTTGAGCAATGCTGAAGGTCTTATTATCTCTTTCTCCACTGTCTATCCAACAAAGCAAAAATGATTTCAAAAACATTTTCGAGTTGAGGCCTTGGTCATAAAGGGGGCATGACATGGATTTTTAAATATGCTTTATTTATATATTTATAATATATATTTATTTCTTTATATGTTCCTTTATATACACCGATCAGGCATAACATTATGACTTCCTTCCTAATATTGTGTTGGTCCTCCTTGCTGCCACAACAGCCCTGAACCGTCGAGGCATGGACTCCACTAGACTCCTGAAGGTGTGCTTTGGTATCTGACCCCAAGATGTTAGCATCAGATCCTTTAAGTTCTTTAAGTAAGTTGCGAGGTGGGGCATTTATGGATCGGACTTGTTTGTTCAGCACATCCCCACAGATGCTCGATTGGATTGAGATCTTGGGAATTTGGAGGCCAAGTCAATGCCTCAAACTCGTTATTGTGCTCCTCAAACCGTTCCTGAACCATGTTTGCTTAGTGGCAGGGTGCATTATCCTGCTGAAAGGGATTACCGTTGTACATGGTCTGCAACAATGCTTAAGTAGGTGGTACGTGTCAAAGTAATTTACACATGGATGGCAGGACCCAAGGTTTCCCAGCAGAAGTATCCCAAAGCATCACACTGCCCTCGCCGGCTTGCCTTCTTCCCATAGTGCATCCGGGAGCCATGTGTTCCCCAGGTAAGCAACGCACACGCACCCGGCCATCCACATGATAAAAGATAATGTGATTCGTTAGACCAGGCCAACTTCTTCCATTGCTCTGTGGTGGTGCAGTTCTGATGCTCACGTACCCACTGTTGGCACTTTCAGTGGTGGACAGGGGTCAGCATGGGCACCCTGACTGGTCTGCAGCTATGCAGCCCCATACACAACAAACTGTGATGCACTGTGTATTCTGACACCTTTCTATCAGAACCAGCATTAACTTCTTGAGCAATTTGAGCTACAGTAGCTCATCTTAATCGGACCACACAGGCCAGCATTCGCTCCCCACGTGCATCAATGAGCCTTAGCCACCCATGACCCTGTCGCCGGTTCACCACTGTTCCTTCCTTGGACCACTTTTGATAGATACTAACCACTGCGGACTGGGAACACCCCACAAGAGCTGCAGTTTTGGAGATGCTCTGACCTAGTCATCTAGTCATTACAAGTGCTGGCAAAATTAGTGTTCAGTTTAACGTGATAAAAATATTAAACGCAATTAACGCACCATCCGTTTTTTTCTGTCGTCCTTGGGCTAGCGTTACATTATATCAGGGGTTCTCAACCCTGGTCCTTCAGGCACATTGTCCTGCAAAGTTTAGCTCCAACCTTGATAAACTCACTTGCCTGTAGCTTTCTAGTAATCATGAAAAGCTTAATTATCTGGTTCAAGTGTGTTAGATTAGGGTTGATGCTAAACTCTGTATGTGAATGTTTCGACACACACAACACAGAGAAATACGTGCACCAGTTTTGTGTGTAAAGTATCAAGTTCTCTTTTGTGCTTAAACAAACAATAACACAGAATTATACCAAAATGCTAAATGTTTTGTTGAGTATTCTCAAAAGAGTCTTAAATAAGTGAAATAACATCTACGTTAATTTGGAGAGTAACTGTGAAAATATTACAATATAAAAATAATAAAAACTGTGTTTTTAATCATAATAAATTGCAATTAATTCATTTTATTTTTATCGGTTGACAGCACACACACACACACACACACACACACACACACACACACACACACACACACATATATATATATATATATATATATATATATATTCTGGCTGTTGTCTTAATATATTGAGCAATGATGCTCATGTGGAAGACAGGCTTCACGAAGTCAGTGTCAGATTGTGGATTGCAGTATTTGTGTGTGTCTGCTGATGCGCCATTATGATCTAGCCTTTAATGAGCATCCGTCTACATGGTCACTCTGTGACCGTTATGTGTAATACAGACCCTGGGGCAGCCGAGGATAGAAAGATAGAGCGAACGAGGGGGCTAATGCGCTGCTTTTGCAGTAACACCCCCGCCTCAACTCATCCGTCTGATGCTCTCTGCTCGCCTATGAACATTACTGTCACAGATTGCCCTCACGCCAGAGAGAGAGAACATAAGGACAGATCAGCGGCAAAGATGAACGAGGAGAGTAAAAGAGTGAGTGAGAGAGCGAGCGGTGATTGAAACACAGCAGTAAAAAATAAGAAAGAGGAGGGGAAGATAAAGGCCGATAGAGAAGATGAAGAGGAGAAGAACTGACAGAGTGAGAGAGAGACAGTATAAAGACTCAGCGGGAGACAGTAAGACGAAGAGAAGATGAGGGCAGAGAAAGAAAAACAGAAGAAGAGAGAAGGGGAAAACCAGGAAGGCAGAAAGGATAAGACGCATTTGAAAACGATTAATCCTTAGTAAGCTAAACATTTGAGTGCAGCCATGTGTGTGAAAATAAGAGAGAGAGAGAAATAAAGAGTGCAGAGGATTTAAACAAACAAACAAACAAAAAAATAATACAAACGGATTGCTCATGTTTTAAGAGATTCGGATACTTGTTGATGCCCTGAGATGGAAAAAACTGATATTTCCAAACCAAACAAATCAAATTGTAAAGCAAACAGCAGTAGCAGTGCAAAACATTGATTTACTTTCAGTTTCACTTTCAACTACCATTTAAAGCTATGGTGCACAATTTCTGCTTTATTAGAAAGCTAATTGCAAAAGTAAATTTCCATTACTTAATTAATTTTTTAGTTTCACTACAACTTTGTTAAGGCTTGAAACAGTCTCATCTAGTCACACAAGCTTGATTTTCAATGTCGTGAGTTTGGGTCGGGACTTCTGTTTCCAGATTTCACCTTTATTTTATCAAGATAGGTTGGTCAAAACAACCTAGAGGGTTGCAGACAATTGTTGACATGTAGTAAGAGTATAGAGCTATAACATTAGTGCGTATTGCATAGATCAGATCATTTTGATGAGAAATGTTTGAGTTCATATTGAGATCTTGGCACCATTTGAGACCTTTTATATCTAAATTTACTTTAGTATCTTGGCAAATCTGATCACATTGTTTAGATTAGGGGTGTTGCTAATATACCTGTATGATGATAACCATACAGTTGTGCTCAAAAGTTTACACACCCCTTGCAGAATATGTGCAAAATTTACAGATTCTACAAGGGGTGTGTAAACTTTTGAGCAAAATATATATAAGACTGTATATATTTAAAAAATTTATTATCGCTATCATGTTAATACTACATATACGATACATTGACGCTTGCTGGTTGGTGTGAGATGCATTCTGGGATACCTGGCTGACTTAAGTTTGCACTACTTGTCACCTCTCTATGCATTCTCGTTAAAAGGTGAGGAGCAAAAACACATCCGGGGATTTGACTAGATGTACTTGTACTTGGCTAGATGTCATTTGTGAAAGAATGGGTCGCTCTCATGAATTGTAGCGTGGTACCGTGATATGTTGCCACCTGTGCAATAAGTCCATACGTGGAATTTCCTCACTACTAAATATTCCACTGTCAACTGTTAGTCATATTTTAACAAAGTGGAAGCAATTGGGAACAACAGCAACTCAGCCACAAAGTGGTAGGCCACGTAAAATTACAGAGCGGGGTCAGCGCATGCTGAGGCGCACATTGCACAGAAGTCGAGTCAATAGCTACAGACTTCCAAACTTTGTGTGGCCCTCAGATTAGAGAGCTTCATGGAATGGGTTTCCATGGCCGAGCAGCTGCATCCAACATTGCCAATGCAATGCAAAGTGTCGGATGCACTGGAGTAAAACACGCCACCACTGGACTCTAGAGCAGTGGAGACGTGTTCTCTGGAGTGACGAATCATGCTTCTCTGTCTGGCAATCCGACGAGTCTGGGTTTGGCTGTTGCCAGGAGAACGGTACTTGTCTGACTGCAGTGTGCCAAGTATAATGTTTGGTGGAGGAGGGATTATTGTGTGGGTTTGTTTTTCAGGGGTTGGGCTTGGCCCCTTAGTTCCAGTGAAAGAAACTCTTAATGCTTCAGCATAGACAAGACATTTTGACATTTTGGACAATTTCATGCTTCCAACTTTGTGGGAACAGTTTGGGGATCGCCCCTTCCTTCACAAAACAAGGTCCATAAAAACATGGATGAGCGAGTTTGGTGTGGAGGAACTTGACTGGCCTGCACAGAGTCCTGACCCAATAGAACACCTTTGGGATGAATTAGAGCGGAGACTGCGAGCAAAATCTTCTCGACCAACATCAGTGCCTGACCTCACAAATGCGCTTCTAGAAGAGTGGTCAAAAAATCCCATAAACACACTCCTAAACCTTGTGGAAAGCCTTCCCAGAAGAGTTGAAGCTGTTATAGCTGCAAAGGGTGGGCCAAATTTTAAACCCTACGGATTAAGATTGGGATGTCATTGAAGTTCATGTGCATGTAAAGGCAGGCGTCCCAAAACTTTTGGCAATATAGTGTATATGAGCAAATGGGAGATTTTATTATAGTGTTGCTGTACAAATTAATATCTGTTTGCATTTAAGTTAATAGTGTTCCTTTTTAGAAATTTGCCATACTCCTCATACTTATCTAATTATTCAAGGTTTTATTCAATTTAAAATTCAATTTAACCAACTGGCATTCTGCAATTTGCTTCATCTATAATTGCACTGATATGAATTGGCAGTCTATGAATCACTGCTCTGGTTTTGTGTGGCTGATAACGCACTCACAATTTTCCCCCGTCTGTCAGGAAACTTGCCAGGTAACTCGTAATTCAGTCTCAGATTCGAGAACAGCCGCCAACAGCGCTGTCACTAACGACGGTTGTGGCTTTCATATAATGTCACTTTATTGTCTGGGGAAAAAAGGAAGTATAATGAAATAATTTATGATACAGCTTTTTCTGTGGCTGATTTAAATAATGTCTTGGCTTTAAGAAGACTATTAATGTTCAACTTATCATGGTTCTGTCATCATTTACTCACCCTCATGTCGTTCAAAACCTGTATGACTTTCTCTTTTCCTTATAACAGAAGATTTTTTTTATTTTTTATTTTGTCATTACAATGAAAGTCAATGAGGTCCAATCAATGTTGTTTTGGACCCCATTGAATTTCAATTGTATAGACAAAACATTTTTAACAATTTCTTTTTGTGTTCTTCTAAGAAAGAAAGTCATACAGGTTTGGACTGACATGAGGGTGAGTAAATGGTGAGTGACATCATTTTCTGAAGCTATTCCTTTTAAGGTTATAGTTTAAAAATCTGCCATTGCCCTTCACAGTTGGAATGCTCAGCATTTACATCTTGCATTCACCCCATGTCAAATTTACTGTAATTACTGTCCTCGGAAATGGAATTATGTATTTCTATGCTAACACTATTAACGCCAAAAATGAATCTATGTATTTTTATTAATCTTTTAAAAGTAATTTATAGGAATTAATAAAATAAAAAATAGGCAAAATTATGCAAAATAACTGCTTAACTTTAAAAAAATATTGTTGGTTTAAATTAAAAAAGTAACCTGGTTGCCTTAAAAGTTTGAGTTCATTGAAATAAAAAAATTTAGTTAACACACGAGATTGGTTTAATCAACAGAAACTCAAAATATATTATCGGAACCACATAAATCATCTAAGTTCATTTGACAATAGAAAAAAGGTTATGATAACAAAAAAGAAAATAATGATATTTGGAGTTGGAACAAAGAGTTTATGTGAGGATTTGAATGCCTTTTACTAGTTGGAATCTCATTATTACGAAAATTGAATGCACCTAAAATGCCCCTAAATGCACCTAAAAATTGACAGCGATGATTGGTCTTCTTGCATTCAGTTACATATTGAAAGCCTAAAAAGGGGCCATTTACACAACACCATGTATCGTATGTTAGTTACACGACAAATAAAAACGGAAAACTTTTTTTATGCATTTGGCCATTCTTTGACAAGACAATGCCGTTTCGGTGCTGTCATGTATTCCGTGTTCAGTCTATAGGCGCGTAGTGTTACTTTACAAAGTGACATCGCCATCTACTGGACTGGCATAAATAATACAGCTATTTTAGTCGTTTTCGCAGATCCATGTGAACGGGTCTGTACGTGAAACTTTTTCAAAAATGCGAAGGAATAAGTTTCTGTTTCTAATACATCGTTGTCATAGGCATATCCTAAACCTAAAATTTTGTTTTTCATCGTAAATCTTTCTGGAAAAGCAAATATATTTAGTATTTCCTTTTCTGGAGCGTTTTTGACACTACAGAGCGAGGGTGGCTATTTTTATATCAGTCAATTTAAATTGGGATGTTTGGTGTAAATGGGGTCATGGCTGATGTGCTGATCCTGAGAGTACAGCCCAATGGAAATTATATCTCATCAATGATGCCTGTCTAGTGTTACTGGATCAGAATGAGCCAATCAATGTGTCTGAGCTTAGAAGATCACAGCTGCATCCAGTACAGCGGAGTGGACAGTCACACGCACACATCTACAGAGATTTCGGCAAAAGCCGAGTGTCCTGCGACACAGCAGGATATGTGTACAAGCGACGGATGGCAAACAGCTGCCGGGTTGAACCAGGGGACACCCAGTACATCTCGCCTCTCGTTAGATCGGCTAGGACTAATACACACACATGCATTGCAAAAAGAAACACACGCACAGTCACACACACACCACGGCTGCGGCAGGAGGAGAGGCTTTGTTGAACCTCCGCCGCACTGAGCCCCGCTACATCCGCCACATGCCGCGCGCAATCTGCTCCAGACAACACACACACACACACACACACACACACACACACACACACACACACACACACACACACACACATACACATACATACATAGACTCAGGGGATTACACACACACACTCACAGTGTTGAATGAGAATGCACATAACATGAGAGAGCTTATATAACAATGAGCCGCGGTGAGCGAACGCAAGAACATTAAGCCATTACGAGCCAAATGCGTATCACAATCCCACCGATATCCAGAATAACAACACAATCACAAAACACAACATCATGTCATGGTGAAACTCACACACCTTCAGATATGAGCTTAAACATACAAGCCTGCTATGTAAACTAGTACTTCTGCATCTGCAACACACACACTTTTTGCTAATAATTCATATTTGTTCCTGTCCTGCCAATATTTTCAATGGCCCCAACACCAAAAATCAAACAATCAAACATTATTTTAAGAATCATAATTATATTTGTGTCAGAAGTTATTAATTAGAGAATAAAATGTTATTCATTTGTAATTTTTAAAGATTATTTTGCTAATAAATAAAACAAATTCTTACCCTTCCAATATTTTCAGTATTTATTCATTACATTCATAAAAAAAAATCTTTCTTTAAATTATTTAAAAAAAAAATGTTTAGTTTAAATGTATCATTTTAAAATTATTTAAATAAATTAAATCAGTTATAAATGACAGGAAAGAAAGGGAATTGACACTCTGGACTAGAACTCCCCATGAGCACAACAAATGACCAATGACTTTTTGGCTCTCGTAAGAGGTCCATCAGCTGGTCTCAAACACTCTTACACTGACCACAGGCCTACACTTTTATCTCTAATATTGTAACTGAAAGTTGCTTAATAAAGCCGCACTTGAAAGACTAAACTGCTTTGAAGAGAAAAAGAGCTGCAGGTGTCCCGTCCTTAGATTGCCTGTCTGGCACTCTGTCATTCAACATTTCCTTTAGGGAGACTGCAGACACAACATGCTGACTATTCATCTTAATTAAAGGTTTCATTTACTGGACTGAGTGTAAGTAGAGGTTATAGATCACTTGCCACAACTCCATCTGAGTCATGCTTGGCTGTATAATTCAGGGCCATGATGCTAGAATGTTTTGGAAAGTTGTCAGCGTGTTGCTATGGGGTTTCTGTAGGGTAGCTACCAAACAGATAGAACATTGTTGCTTCAAACCAGTGTGTTTGGCTTTGTGTTAAGGTTGGCTAAAGGCTGGCACACACTAAAAGATTTTAAAAATCTTATCAGATTTTCAAAGTGTGGTAAAAAAAAATTTAATTACAGAAAACAACCAAGTGTGAACAAGTTCTGAAGTTAAGCCAAAACATTTTGATAGCCCCCCGGGTGGCTGGATGCAGTTTAGCTCATTAACCCCGCCCTCTCCATGTAATTGAATGGGGACGTGAGACAAACGAAACAATCAAATTACACGTAAAAAAAAAAAGTAATTTCTGTCATTTTAGGTCGTTTTTATCACGCTGGTGAAAGTTCGGGTGTTCGTTTTTTTCAAGTTTGGTAGTTTTTTTAGTTAGTTATTTGATGCTATAAAATGGGGGTGTGACATCATGATTGACAGCTTCTCTGAGCGAAGTAGTCACTGAGGCATGAACAGACTTTTCGGGATTCTCGGAAATTGGAGAACTAAACTAAATTGGAGCTTTAACTTTAATTTCTACATTTTCATAATTGTTTATTTCACACAGACAGAAAGAGTTGTTCTGCAGTAATCTGAACTAACCGATTCTGCGGGATTGTGGGCTGGGCCTTGTTACCGCGGCTCCACTTTATGCTCACTACTGCGCAGACTCAGGTCCTGATTCAACGCAAGATGTCAGTGCCATACTGGCATATTGGTGGCTTCACTTTTCTACAATGGAAGAGAGCGACGATGCGTCATCCATCCTTTTTTACAGTCTATGAAAACAACACGTTCAAGTGCGGGAATAGCGGTCGGCGCTTTCCTTTTATAAGGCGGCATTGAACACCAATTCCACTGAATCGTTCTTCTTTAGTCCGTTGACTTGTCACCGTCTGAACAAGCCCTTCATAGAAGTTCCTTGCCATAGAAAAGCACCTCTTCAGCGGATGCCAGATTTTTTATTTTTCCTTGACCAAAAAGTTTGAGAACTTCTGTGTGTTGAGTGCTGCTATGTGACCAATACGGCACACCACACACTAACAGATTCCATTCACAAACAACCAGATTCCCGACTTTAGAGTCAACAAACATGGCGGACAACAGGCAAGAAAGGGCGATAATAGTGTTTGGACAGCTTTTTACAGAAATTATGCAGGGGGGGTAAGAAAAAGGTTTGGACAAAACAATGATTTGGTATTGTTTCGCTCCACGTGACAATCTACAGAGTGCATGCGCGTTTGTCCTCGGGGTTCCCCTCACACAACAGGATTTCTGATTGATGGATGTTTATGAGATCGGTGTGGCTCTGACATTCCTCCAAGCATTCAATCACTCCCCACCACAGGAAAATCTAATGAAATAGTCTGGAGAACCATCAAGATAATCTAGATTTTACCTAGGATTGTCAGAAGGGGGAATTGGGCCCAAAATCGGCCAATTATCTTGTAGTGTGTGGGTGCCTTAATGCAGACATTTCTATTCAGTTGTTAATTAATTGACTGATATATCGCCCATTTTTGAGTGTATTTTAATTCTCACTTAAGCCAGGCTCAGACTACAGGAGTTTCAGGCTGATTTACCCCTCCTAACATTCTGATAGAGAAAAATCACATCGGTCAGTTCTGATGTGCAGCGCAAATTTTCTGGTAATGTGAGTTGTTTAAAGATAAAATCTTAAACCTCCCGATCTGCTGGCGGACACACCAGGGCCTCCCCGACAATATCAAACATGTTTGATATTTAGGATTTTAAATTGGGATGATTACGATTACGTCAGTACTTCCACAATAAGCAATGAGAGATAAGTCTACAAGGAGACAGAAGTGATGGAACTGAGCGCGAAACAGCTGTACATGCCTGGTGGACAATGGAGAAAGAGGAACGGCTAGTCAAAATGTGGCAACAACATGACTGACTTTATAATATCTCCTCATATGTCTACAGCAAGTCGCCGTGACAAATGATCCATTTTGTTTACATCCGCCTCCCTGTGAGATGCTAAATCTGGCATGGTAATCTTAAGAATATCTTGTAGTGTGTGATGCGCCACGGTTTTCAAATCTTGTAGCGTGTGCAGGTTTGAGATTTGAAGGAATATCTGTGCAGATTCTCCTAATGTGAGTAGTGCAGCCAGATTTCACAATCAGTTAAGATTTAAAAACTCCTGTAGTCTGAGCCCGGCTTTAATGTAGGCATTTCCATTCAATTGTCAATATGTCAGCCAGGTCGATTAATTGACTGATATATTTTTGTGTGAATTTGAATTGTCGCTCAGCGTTTTCTTCTTGGATTGATTCTACATCAAAACATGCTGAGAACTAATGTTGGTCTGGAATGATGCAGAGATGTTTTTTGGCCATAGCGGAGGTAATATGAGCGCTGCTGAATAGCCTTCTGGGCCGCCGCAGAGCTTTTTAAAGTGAAACTGTTTCCAGCGGCCCTGCTGAACTATCAGCATGCAGAACCGGCGAACGTGATTTATATTTGTGTGTGTGTGTGTGTGTGTGTGTGTGTGTGTGTGTGTGTGTGTGTGCCAGCAAACCAGATAGATGGTGAAATAGTTCTGCTGTTTTGTCACGCTTTATCCAAAATTCATCACCCTCCGGAGCGATCAATACTAGAAATGCAATAAATTTAAATACAGCATAACATGTGTCTAAAATGCTTCATTTTATAGACTTGCATTTAAACTGTCAGTCAAAAGTTTGGACAGGCTTGACTGGATTTATGGTTCTCATGATCTTCAAATCCTTTTGGTTTAAAGGTTTATATGTTGAGGCTTGAAATGAGTTTTGAAGACAAAATTGTTTCTATGCATGATTTTCTTTGCAAAACATTTTTTTTTACTCAACTTGTATTACTCGTACTTTATTTGGGCCGGTAATACGAAGCAGTGCAGAACGAGGAGGCCAAAGCTAAGAAGAACTAGGGATATTAATATAGATACACGCACTAATAAAGAATGAGTACGTAGGTGTGTCCATACTTTGAAATATTTTACCGCTTGTTAACCTCATATCGGAACCTTTGGGGTTTCCAGGTGCTGTCATTAGATATGATGAGACTTTAATCCTGAGATTAAACCACAGAGGTTTGATAGAAGAGAGGAGGTCAGGCACACATCACGGATGGGAAATGGAGTTTACAGAATAATAGAGGAGAAGGGCAGGAGAGAGGAGGATTAGAAAGGAAGGTCGGTAACGAGGGAGCCGTTTGGAAAAGGCAGAGATAAGGGGAGAGAAGAGGAAAAAGGTTTTTTGAAAATCGAGATACTCACAGAACGGTTATCGAGTGTGTGAGCGTGACAGACAGACGGAGAGAGACACAGAATAAGCGAGCAGTTGTGTCAGGTTTCATCTTCATCATTGGCATTGCTGCTCATCTCCCTGCTGAAAGAGACACGCAGAACCACACGCTGACACGCTCAAAATCTCTTCGTCTTACTGTAGTTTCAGCGAGTCGTTAGTGTCTGTCATGCCGCTGAGGTTTTAATTTGATTGATGATGAATCACTGCTGTTTAATTCATCACGGTGCTGATTGATGCTTTCACATTTGTGTTCCCACAGTACTACGAGATGTCCTACGGGCTCAACATTGAGATGCACAAACAGGTAAGATAAACCTGTGGGGCAAATTCACTAAACAGTTTTGCCTGTGGTATTTTAGGAGTCAAATCTAATTAGTTTTTTTAATCAGATTGGAACGGCGGTTCGTAGATGTGGGAAGAAGGAGGCGGGAACCGGAGAAAGTTAACAAAGACTTTAATAAATAAATAAACAAAACGAAAGTAACGCGGGCAGCCCCTTAAGGACAGCTGCCACGCACACACATAATACAAAATAAACTAAACACAACATAAAATCCAAGCCTGTTCCTCTCTCGTCCTTCGCTGTCGTTGCGCCTCCTTTTATGCGCCCAGGCTCCTTCGTGAGACACGAGACCGATGCGGCGCGCAAGTGGCGCTCATTTTCACTCACCACAGGCCTCACCCCGTTCTCAGGTTTGCAGTTATGCACAATATTACACATGAATCACATTACGCTTGTGCGGTGTCCTGAATGATTCCAATCTAACAGTTTACACTTGATATACATAGATGTGGTTTGAATCCGGTTTGTAAATGTCTGATTTCATGATCTTACCGTTTACACTTAAGATATAAGGATGTGGTTTGGATTCGATTTATAAACGTGATTTCATGTGATTTGACCATTTACACTTAAGATATAAGGATGGGGTTTGGATTTGGTTTATAAACGTGATTTCATGTGATCTGACTGTTTACACTTAAGACATAAGGATGGGGTTTGGATTCGGTTTATAAACGTGATTTCATGTGATCTGACTGTTTACACTTAAGATATAAGGATGTGGTTTGGATCCGGTTTATAAACGTGATTTAATGTGATCTGACTGTTTACACTTAAGATATAAGGATGTGGTTTGGATCCGGTTTTTAAACGTGATTTCATGTGATCTGACTGTTTACACTTAAGATATAAGGATGTGGTTTGGATTCGGTTTATAAACGTGATTTCATGTGATTTGACCGTTTACACTTAAGACTTAAGGATGGGGTTTGGATTCGGTTTATAAACGTGATTTCATGTGATCTGACTGTTAACACTTAAGATATAAGGATGTGGTTTGGATCTGGTTTATAAACGTGATTTCATGTGATCTGACTGTTTACACTTAAGATATAAGGATGTGGTTTGGATCCGGTTTATAAACGTGATTTAATGTGATCTGACTGTTTACACTTAAGATATAAGGATGTGGTTTGGATCCGGTTTTTAAACGTGATTTTATGTGATCTGACTGTTTACACTTAAGATATAAGGATGTGGTTTGGATCCGGTTTATAAACGTGATTTCATGTGATCTGACTGTTTACACTTAAGATATAAGGATGTGGTTTGGATCCGGTTTATAAACGTGATTTAATGTGATCTGACTGTTTACACTTAAGATATAAGGATGTGGTTTGGATTCGGTTTATAAACGTGATTTAATGTGATCTGACTGTTTACACTTAAGATATAAGGATGTGGTTTGGATCCGGTTTTTAAACGTGATTTCATGTGATCTGACTGTTTACACTTAAGATATAAGAATTTGGTTTGGATCAGGTTTATAAACGTGATTTCATGCTTCTAAAATTAGGAACTTGACTATGCACATTATTAATGTGATACCTGATTTGCATAATTTCTTGATTCCCGTATTCATATGAATCAGTTACTGCAACAATTTAGACATGTGAGTGCAAATAAACCAAACTATCATAGGGCACAATTAATTCTCAGTGGATTCCCACATGTGTGCACATTTAAACGGTTTTAATAGGGTTTAAGGGAGGGTCATAATCTTCCATGCATTATGATTCATAATCACAACACACACATACACACGCACAACATAACATCATGCATCATGCGCACATACATGCTTTTTGGAGTACTGTTAAAAGCATGAAGTAGACTTTGTTTACATTTAAAAATTATAATAATTATACAAATAAAATAAAAAATCAGATTTGAGCGATTAATCCCTTGGCATTTCTGTAAACAATATGCATCATAAGATCCTTAAACGGGCGTTGCACTGTCTGTGAACAAGCCCGCACTTCATCGACAGCTTTTAGTGTTAGTATCTGCTGTAAGAATAGACAGTGCTGTGTGAGCCTCTCTTTACCTTCCTCTGACTGATTTCACAAAATCAGTCTTTCCCAGCCTCAGCGACGTGTGAGGAAGAGGGTAATCATACACGGTCTCTGTGTAAGCTGGCACAGATGAATGGAGAGTGATGGAGAAAGACAAGAGAGAGAAAAAAACGACATGGGAAGAGAGAAAAACCTTTGAGTATTGGATATAAAGTTGTGTTCAGAATCACCCATTTAGACAGGATGAGACTGTCTGATTGAAATGTGAAGCAACCAACCAGTTTTTTTTTGTGTCTGTTCAGGGATGGGTCATGTGATTGTGTGTCCGTGGGCGGAGCTTCAGTCCTAATGCTTTCTTATTCAACAAACTGATTTGCCTCCTAATAGGATTCCACATCTCTCTGTCGCCACCCCTTCTCTAATACGTGTTTGATATTAGTCCTTTTAGGCTTTATCCTGTCCCCCCCTTCTCTCTCTTTAGGTCTTGCTCTTATCCCTTTTCATATAAAGCACTGAATTAAGACAGGCTAAGGGTTGGCTAGACAGAGATCTAGAATCCTAGATCTATCTGTCTATCTATCTATCTGTCTGTCTGTCTGTCTATCCGTCTGTCAATATCTATCTATCTATCTATCTATCTATCTATCTATCTATCTATCTATCTATCTATCTATCTATCTATCTATCTATCTATCTATCTATCTATCTATCTATCTATCTGTCTGTCTGTCTGTCTGTCTGTCTGTCTGTCTGTCTGTCTGTCTGTCTGTCTGTCTGTCTGTCTGTCTGTCTGTCTGTCTGTCTGTCTGTCTGTCTGTCTGTCTGTCTTCATATGTGTGAAACAGCCCCTCTAATGGCTGTTGCATTATGATTGCAGCCAATGCAGTGAGTGTGTGTGTGTGTGTGTGTGTGTCTGAAAGAGAGGGGGAGAGAAATAGAGTGTGATGAAATAGTGGACAAAACTGAAAAAAGCCTAGCGGAACCATAAAAAAGTGGGAATATAAAGCCACACACACGCCTTTAAAGTGATGCCCCCGGATGCAGGTTTGCCCCTTTTATGTCTAATGGAGCCACTTTCTCTCTCTCTCTCTCTCTCTCTCTCTCTCTCTCTCTCTCTCTCTCTCTCTCTCTCTCTCTCTCTCGCTCTCTCTCACTCTTGCTCTCTCTTCAAACATTTAAAGGCAAATATTAAGCAATGAGGCTCTAATCACTGATTGTGGTCACAGGCACCGAGGTATTCAATAAAGCCCTCATTTTCTCTTCTCCTCATCTGTCACACTGCGCTCTCTCTCTTTTTTAGTCGCTGTGTCTCTTTCGCCCCCTGTCTCCCTCTATCTGTGCTTGTTCTCTCTTAAATTCTCCTTCTCTCGTTTTGGCTCGCTCTACTGCTCACTCTCTCTATCTCCTTTTCTCGCTCGCTCTCTTTCTCTGGGCAGTGTGCCAGCCTCTCTTCCCCTGGCACTTCGCCAATATCCCCCTCTCCCCCCTCCTCTCCTCTCTCTCCCTCTCTTTCTCTCTGATTGATGGCCCTTCCATTCGGAAAAAGGAAGAAAAGAAACAGAACGAGGGAGGAAAGGAGAGCAGTAAAGCACTGAAAATCAGACACTCACACAAAGGAGGACACAAGCACACATATATGCACAAAACCCTACACTCATGCAAAGGCTCATGGGTAATTAAATGTGTGGAGAGAAGCACTCACAAAGGAGGGAAATGGATAGATTCCTGCACATGTGAACACAAACAAAAATAAATGCACACACACTCTAATCCCAAACATTTTTTTAGAAGTTTCTTTATTTTAATTATCATATTTGTGTGTAGATATATTCACTATTCTTTAGTGTGCAGATATATAATTATCGCAGAACTGTGATAACTGTTTAACACACACAAAGCAAACATGCAAATGTGGAGATATGTTCACACACTCACGTGAATTCTGGGTAAATATATGTGCACACACAAGCAGCGGGGCATCTGCACCTACTCAGGTCCTTTTGATCGAGTGACAAAGCCATTATGCTAAAAGGTTGGCACCCTGGGACTTCCTCACAAACATGCACACACGTCTTGTTTTCCTTCTCCGTTTCTTCATTTCCCTCCTGCACTCTCTCTCTCTTTCTCAAACACACTCGCTTTCGTTCCAAACCAGTTACGTCACTCGCTCCCTCAACCTCATTATACACAAATGAGCTCTGTTTCACTCGCGCACACTCGCGCACACAATCTGCAGATGTTCAGCATCACTGCTACACTGTGCCCCAACAAAAATGCAAACAACCGAACATGCTTCCGTTCACTCGTCTGCAGTCTCATGTGGCAGGAGTAACAAGTATTCTGCCAGGTAATAATATAATATGGTAATTATAACTATTCTACTAAATTTCACATCCTAATTTTAGCTAAAAGTTGTACATGATACTACATATAAACAGATAGATATACAGACAAGTAGATTGATTAAAGGGTAGTTTTGACTCAGATTGACTCGATAGATAGACACAGACAGACAGACATAGACAGACAAACAGATAGACGGATTGATGGAAAGATAGATAGACATAGACAGACAGAGTCCGCTAGATAGAAAGATAGACAGACAAACAGATAGACGGATTGATGGATAGACAGACAGACAGACAGACAGATAGACGGATTGATGGATAGACAGACAGACAGACAGATAGACGGATTGATGGATAGACAGACAGACAGACAGATAGACGGATTGATGGATAGATAGACATAGGCAGACAGAGAGTCAGCTAGATAGATAGTTAGATAGATAGACACAGACAGACATACAGACAAACAGATAGACGGATTGATGGATAGATAGATAGACACAGACAGACAAACAGATAGACGGATTGATGGATAGATAGATAGATAGATAGATAGACGGATTGATGGATAGACAGACAGACAAACAGATAGACGGATTGATGGATAGATAGATAGATAGATAGATAGATAGATAGATAGATAGATAGATAGATAGATAGATAGATAGATAGATAGATAGACATAGACAGACAGAGAGTCAGCTAGATAGACATAGATAGATAGACAGACAGAGAGACAGACAGACAGACAGACAGACAGACAGACAGACAGACAGACAGACAGACAGACAGACAGACAGACAGACAGACAGACAGACAGACAGATAGATAGATAGATAGATAGATAGATAGATAGATAGATAGATAGATAGATAGATAGATAGATAGATAGATAGATAGATAGATAGATAGATAGACATAGACAGACAGGCAGACATATAGATAGACAGTTAGACAGACATAGACGGACAGATATATAGATAGATAGATTTAGACAGACCTATAGATAGACCGATTGACAGACATGGACAGACAGACAGACAGACAGACAGACAGACAGACAGATAGACAGACAGATAGATAGACAGACAGATAGATAGATAGATAGATAGATAGATAGATAGATAGATAGATAGATAGATAGACAGACACAGACAGACAGACAGACAGACAGACAGACAGACAGACAGACAGACAGACAGACAGACAGACAGACAGACAGACAGACAGACAGACAGACAGACAGACAGATAGATAGATAGACAGACAGACGGTCAGACAGATTGATTGATTTCCGGCAGAATAACTGTTTGACGTAGCATGATCGACCTATAGCACTCCACAACTATCCAATAATTTCCCTTTGGACAAAATCAAGTCCCGCCATACATTTTTTATTTTGTTCGAGAATCCGTTTCACTCGGATATACGTCATAATAGAGAAGAAAAGATTATTGCAACTTCTGTTTCATGCTGCCTTTAATATATTACATATGGTAGTGTGCAGATTAAAATAGCTGCAAAAAAGGTTTGCTTTGCTCCTCATGTAGGTATTAGAGTGCACTTAGAGGTCTGCTGTGATTCTGTGCCTCCATCACTGCAAATACTCCTCCATTAGTGTGTGTGTGATCAGAGAGAATCTGAGAGCCTTATCACAGGACAGAAAAGACTGAAAAACAGTAAAAATAAGATAATAGCTGGAGTATGAGGTGGATGGCACCTTGTAAAATGTGTTGAAAGGAGTGTGTGTGTGTGTGTGTGTGTGTGTGTGTGTGTGTGTGTGTGTGTGTGTGTGTGTGTGTGTGTGTGTGTGTGTGTGTGTGTGTGTGTGTGTGTGTGTGTGTGTGTGTGTGTGTGTGTGTGTGTGTGTGTGTGTGTGTGTGTGTGTGTGTGTGTGTGTGTGTGTGTGTGTGTGTGTGTGTGTGTGTGAAAGAAAGAAAGAAAGAAAGAAAGAAAGAAAGAAAGAAAGAAAGAAAGAAAAAAAAGAAATTGAACTGTTCATGTGTTGCAGCGTGTGTGAAACACTTGTCCGCCTGTCTGTTGTTTTTCTTAGCGAGACTATAATTAAACCTGTGTGTGTTTGTGTGCTCTGTTGCAGGGAGATTGAGACTATTCAAGCTATTCAGCCCTGAAGAGCTCTCTCTCTCTCACACACTCACACATACACAGAGCCCAGGGAAATGGCTCAATGAATAGAACTCAGCACACACATAACCTAGACTTATATTTTCTGAAGAAAATGTGTCACCTGCCCATGCAAAACTCACTGCCTTAATTCTAAGGTGTTGCGGTACCTAAGGTATACTGAGTGGTTGTTAGGATGTTCTGTGTGATTGCTAGGGGGTTGCTAGGGTGTTCTGGGTAGTTTGAATTGTATGGTCCTATGGATGGTTTCTGTGATGTTTTAGTACATTGCTATGGGTGTTCTAATCTAGGTGGTTACTATGATGTTGCTGGGTGGTTGTTAGGGCATCTCTGTGGAGTTGCCAGGATTTGTAGTTAATAAAGTATTGCTATGCAGTTGATAGTGTGTTTCTAGAGTTTTTTTGTATGAATGTTAGGGGTTTTTTAGGGTTTTCTGATGGTAGTTAGGATGTTATAAGAATATTTTATGGTGTTCTGGATTACTGTGGTTGCTAGATGTGTTCTGTGTGTTTGCTAGGTTGTTATAAATGGTTTTAATGCATTTCTAAGGTGTTCTGGGTGGTTAATGTTGCTATTTAGTTGATAGGGTGTCGCTAGAGTGTTTTGGTGGTTGCTACAGTTTTCTGGGTAGTTGGTTGCTATCGTTTTATAACTCATTGTTAGTAGAGCTGCATGATTCTGGCTAAATTGAGAAACACAATTTTTTGTTTGTTTGTTTCAAACAGAGTTCATGATTCTCCCACGATTCTGAACAGACAACTAAACAAAATGATATGTAATTCACTAGAGGTTCTGACAAAATGTCATTTGCTGCAGCCAATTTAAAAATTGTAATTAATGTAAATTATTTAACCCTTCAATGCATGAATGTTTCGCCAATCATCATTACATATTCAGGTCTTTAGCGACCCGGATCTATATCTAACACGGATGGATCTCTTCCTGTCGCGATAATATAAAACTCTCTTGATATTAGAGTAACAATTACAGAAGAATAAAATAAAGCATATTGTGTTACCTTTTGGAGCTTTGAAGGGTTTAGGCTGAGCAGATGTTTTATACCATCATCACTGTCCTCCTCAGAGCTCATTTCCCAGAACATTCAGCATCTGGCTCATATTAATGATCTCCAACATATTCTCAAAACTATCATTTTCAACATCTTCAAAATCAATATTTTGATCGCTGTATTCAGTTTTGTGCAGAAAAAAATATACTTACACTTCTACACACCTCGGGTCGTTAGCGACCACATACAAATTTGTACAAAAAAAATGAATGGGAAAACAGGCATTCTTTTATAATTGTTGTTGTTGTTGTTTATAATGAATTGATTGAGTAATACTAAAAAGGTTGATGTCAAAAAAATGAATGAGGAGGAGGGTAGTGAATGACATCCCAGGTCACTAAAGACCTGCGGTATGCGTTTAAGGCTTTTAAAAAATCGGTTTGAATGAATGATTCAGCAAATCAGTCATAAATACTTCACTTGTTTCATTACTGGATGAATCAGCGTTTTTGAACAAATCTCTTGAATGAATAATTAAATGACAAATACATTTGTCACCTAGTGGTGTAACGATGTAATACAATCGTTTTTTAATCGCTACTGTTGACATCAGTGTTTTAAATTCGAACTATCAACTTTTATCCCAGTCCTTCTGTGATAATATGAATATTTTTAACACAGAAATAACAAAAGCTCAAAAAAATTATTCTGGCACTTCATAATGAAACATTTAAATTATGTTCACTTTACTTAAACATATCTAATTTTGACACAACTTTATTTAATTGTATTCAATCAAACTAATATATTTAAAACTGAAGTTTACTTAATTAATTTGTGTTAAAACTACATAACTGGGCAGTGGATCTGTAGTTCCCAGCATGCTTTGCAAGGGACTCCAATAAGGAGAGTACAATTAGGGATTAAAAATGTATGCGTTTTTCTGTAAAGGGAAAGGTGTTGGTAGTTAATGTTAGTGTTTAATGTTCAGTTATATTGGACATTTAGAGGAGTTTTTGTAATGTTTTCTGTGTTCACGCCTGTGCTTAGTCAGTAGGCACTCAGTCATATGCTAATGTCAAGAGTTAAACCAGCCTTTTCTTATATTTTCATTAAATACATTGTATTTAAGTCATGTACATTAATAATTTACAGTATATAAATATAATGTAAACTGTATTTGATAAAATTGAGAATGACCAACTCAATTACATTGTCTTAAATTGATGTTTTATATTGAGTAATTATATTTCACTGCATGAATTCGTTTTTTATGAGTTGGGGCTACACATATTTATTGGATAGAAAACCTGCCCTCAATTAAATTGAGTTTGTCCAATTGAGTTTTTTTGAGTGTATAGTTGTGAAGCTGTTTCATACCTATCCATGACAACTGCTCTCTCTGGATCAAACACAAATTTGAATGTTATCTGTGATTCTGTCAAATGTTTAATAGACACCGGCGAGTCATTTAGGAATAAGATCGCATGGGTGTTTGAATCGAGATTGCAAGCTTTTAATGGTTAATCGTGCAGATCTATTTGCTAAAGTTTTCTAGGGTTTCATAAATGTTTTTAACTAATTTCCTCGGTGGAGCGTTTGGAGTAGTTTTTTTTTATCATTCATGTCCACAAAATTACAATTAACCTACATCCTCCATCACAGCAGTGTTTCAGAATTGCCTTCATGTCATTATTATCTGTCACTCTCTTTCCCTGTCTCACATATCTGTTGTTGCTGAGACATCATTGTCATGAATATAATCTAAGCTGAAGCCATTTGTGTGCTTGGGAATTGAGAGCCCAGTGCAGTTGTACAGGTTTATCACTGTCAGTGTTTTCTCTTCTAATCGAGCGTGTGTATGTGTGTGTTCTCTTGCAGGCGGAGATCGTGAAGCGACTCAGTGCTATCTGTGCTCAAATCATCCCTTTCCTCTCTCAGGAGGTATGGTGACAGTGATTGACAACTCATCAGGGTTCTGGGGTCTTCTCCCAGAGACACACACACACACACACACACACACTTTCTCTCCCTCCTCCCCGTCAGACTGATTCACCATCAGTACATTAGACAGCTTCTAGATTTTAACGACCCCGTCTCACATCTCCAACCAAACAAGGATTGCTGATATCCTGCGTTTTTTAACGAAGCAGCAAACTCCTGCCGCGTCCGGTTACCGAAAGTCATCTGTGATGGCTTGATGAGCTCGCTTTGCAAATTCAGCTTGAGTCCGGCATCACTGTTTGCTTTATTAGCAGCTCTACTATAGCGATACCAGCAGGTAGTCCAGTTCCAAACCCATGCTATTGGTCATAGATTCACTTTGGTTTATTATTCTCCTGAAGATTCTTATTATTTATTTCTTTGTGAATAAAATTTACTTTTGTTTGAATATACTCTCGCTCTGTGGTGTTTTTGTGTGAGCTGGGACAGGAGAGGGGACATGGTCGTTAACGATTTATTAACGTATTTGTCACTGGTATTTCCATCCCTAGACTGGGGAGGTCGTGACAATTTGGGGCTCGTCCGGGATCTGAAATCAAACAATGACTCACTTCACATTAATGACCCAAAACATCAAATTCTAGTCATTCGCGCAAAAAAAGTTCTTGGAGACAATAAACAAATTACCGGCCCCCGTGCAGACACATGTTGCTTGTTTCTTTCGGTTCATATGAAGGGTAGAAGGAGAAGCTCAAGAGATTCGGCTGTTGCTTTTCTGGCTGTTCTTTGTTGCGTTAGTAAGAATGGCTAAGGCTGGAATGGTTTGTTTTGTATCCCAACATATTCAAAGCTCCAGTTCCCTTGTCGTGGAGCCATAGATCCATTATTATCTTCAAAGCTTTGGAGCTGCAGTCTTCTCAAGGCCACGGTGGGTTGTATGAATGCGCACTATGAAATTAAAGCAACTCTCCCTTAGAGTTCAAAAGTGTACTGGAAAACTTTTACATTCATTTAGACGATTTGCCCATTATTTGGCCACAGTTCTGTTATTCTAAATTAAATCTCCAAATAGAAATATAACGTAAATATTCACCTGCACATAGCTGACATCTCAACCAACCAGATGCTTCTTTTATTGTTTATGTAAGACTTCTGTAAATAACATATCTGTTTACCAATCATTAATAATATCGTCTGTTTATGAATATGACCTTTAATATAATATACGCCGATACATCTCCCTTTCATGTGTTGATACCTGTGTTATATATAACGTTTGGAATGGATCCTCATTTCAAATGAGAGGATTTATTTGGGCAGATGAGCAATAAAAGATCAGGCGGACTTGTATTGATTAGGAGGTCACCTTTAGCATTAGCTTGAGTTAGTATCTGCTGACGGGGAAGGACAGAGTGATATGTCTGTCAATACTGACTGTGTGTGTGTGTGTGTGTGTGTGTGTATGTGTGTGATGTACAGAGGGATGGAAAGAGAGAGAGAGTGTGAGGATGAATGGTTTAGTCGTGAGAGGTGTTAACTTAAATTCACTTCTCACTTGAGCATGTTTTAGTTTGTGTCTAGAAATGTGTATTTTGTGTCTCTTTCTTATTATGTGTTTATGTGTGTGTTTGTGTGTGTCAGCATCAACAGCAGGTCGTTCAGGCGGTGGAACGTGCCAAACAGGTCACCATGGCAGAACTCAACGCCATCATAGGGGTGAGTGACCTCTGACCTTTCTGACTTTTCTGACAGACAGACAGATAGATAGACAGCAATCCATAATCTTTCCAGTCAGCCTGCAGCAACAGTGGTCTCTCTGTCTCTGCTGTAGTTGTCCTGTGTGGGCTCTATCACTGTTTCAATGGGGTTTAAGTGCAGTAATATGATCAGAGCTCAGAGAGACAGAGGACTGGAGAGAGATTGTGTCTCTCCATAACAGCCAGCAACAAAACAAGCTGTAATTTAGCCCAGTGAAAAGGTCTGTCTGTCTGTCTGTCTGTCTGTCTGTCTGTCTGTTACATTCATGGCGAAGTTCAAAAATAAATGTAAATATGTGCTGCACACTTTCCTTTCAATATCGAAATAAACGTACAGCGATAAAAAAAGAGAGGCGAAGAAAGCATCTGTAATTCAGTACTCCAGGAAAGTCACGTCACGTTTATTCATTGCAATTTATAAAATAGATTGTTTCATAGCAGGCAGCTTTACAGTGTCAAACATGAAAGAAGTGTCAGTGTCTCTTTTGATTAGAATTACAATTTCAATTTGTATTGAAATTCCAGAAAGTTTGCTCTGACAATCTGTTTCAAACTCTGGAAAACGAACATCAAACAAACTTCGGTTTGGATTTAGTTTGAAATGACGTCACACCAGTTCATTCTTCAATTTCACTTGAAGTATATTCGGAATCGGGCCTTAACTGTCTGTCTGCCTATTTTTCTCTCAGTCTGTCACTCTGATTATATATCTGTCCATCCATCCATCCATCCATCCATCCATCCATCCATTCATCCACCCACTCACCCATACATCCATCCATTCATCCACCCACTCACCCATACATCCACCCATTTATCCATCCACTCACCCATACTTCCATTCAATCATTTATCCATTCATCCACCCATTTATCCATCCACACACCCACCCATTTATCCATCCACACACCCATTTATCCATCCACACACCCACCCATTTATCCATCCACACACCCATTTATCCATCCACACCCACCCATTTATCCATCCACACACCCATTTATCCATCCACACACCCACCCATTTATCCATCCACACACCCACCCATTTATCCATCCATCCACCCATTTATCCATCCACACACCCACCTATTTATCCATCCATCCACCCTTTTATCCATCCACACACCCACCCATTTATCCATCCATCCACCCTTTTATCCATCCACACCCACCCATTTATCCATCCACACACCCATTTATCCATCCACACACCCACCCATTTATCCATCCACACCCATTTATCCATCCACACCCACCCATTTATCCATCCACACACCCATTTATCCATCCACACACCCACCCATTTATCCATCCACACACCCACCCATTTATCCATCCACACACCCACCCATTTATCCATCCATCCACCCATTTATCCATCCACACACCCACCCATTTATCCATCCATCCACCCATTTATCCATCCACACACCCACCCATTTATCCATCCATCCACCCTTTTATCCATCCACACACCCACCCATTTATCCATCCATCCGCCCATTTATCCATCCACACACCCACCCATTTATCCATCCACACACCCATTTATCCATCCACACACCAACCCATTTATCCATCCACACACCCACCCATTTATCCATCCATCCACCCATTTATCCATCCACACACCCACCCATTTATCCATCCATCCACCCATTTATCCATCCTTCCACCCATTTATCCATCCATGCACCCACCCATTTATACATCCATCCACCCATTTATCCATCCACAAACCCACCCATTTATCCGTCCATCCACCCATTTATCCATCCACACACCCACCCATTTATCCGTCCATCCACCCATTTATCCATCTAAACACCCACCCACCCATCCATTCATCCACCCACCCATTTATCCATCCACTTACCCTTACTTCCATTCACCCATCTATCCATTCATCCACCCATTTATCCATCCACCTACCCACCCATTTATCCATCCACCTACCCACCCATTTATCCATCCATCCATTCATCCACCCATCCATTTATACATTCATCCACCCATTTATCCATACATTCATCCACCCATTTATCCATCCATCCATTCACCCATTTATCCATTTATCCACCCATTTATCCATACATTCATCCATCCATCCATCCATCCATCCACTCACCCACCCGTTTATCCATCCACCCACCCACCCATTTATCCATCCATCCATTCATCCACCCATCCATTTATCCACCCATTTATCCATACATTCATCCATCCATCCATCCATCCACTCACCCACCCGTTTATCCATCCACCCACCCACCCACCCATTTATCCATCCACCCACCCACCCAACCATTTATCCATCCACCCACCCACCCATTTATCCATCCATCCATTCATCCACCCATCTGTTTATACATTCATCCACCCATTTATCCATCCATCCATCCACCCATTTATCCATCCATCCACCCACCCACCTACCATCCATCCTTCCATCCACCCACCCATTTATCCATCCATCCACCCACCCATTTATCCATCCATCCGCCCATTTATCCATCCAAACACCCACCCATCCATCCATGCATGTGATCTTTTTGTGGATGTCTGCCTGACTGTTGTCTTTATCTCCTTCTCTCTGTTTGTCTGTCTGTCTCTCAGCAGCAGCAGCTCCAGCACCTGTCTCACCACACTCCAGGTATCCCTCTCACTCCTCACCCTTCAGGTCTGTCTTTGGGCGGCACATCAGGGCTGCTGGCCCTCACCGGGGCTCTGGGAGTCTCCGCCCACCTGGCCAACAAGGACGAACGCAACCACCTTGACCCCGAGCACCTGCGAGGTGAGTGTCTGTCTGACCTGTCTTACTTTACATGCATTTTTAAACTCACAGGTGCAGTTATTAAATGACATAGTATTGATTACTTAATTGCATAAATAAAATGATTTCAAAATAATAAAAATTAAAATATTTACTTTTAATTTACAGTATATAATTTTTCCATTTAATTTAAAATAAATATATTAAAAATATTTGTATAAAATAAATTAATTCATTCAATTTAAACGCTAATATTAATAAATATAAATTAATTTGTAAGTAATACAAATGCATTAGGCAGTTTCTCTCTTGCTTTTTTGAGCTAACTAAACCAAATGAAACGGAAATGGATCTTTATCTGTGCATTTTATCATTTTCATGTTGCTTATGGATTTCAAGCTAGCTTTATCTCAATTCTTCATCAAAAGTGCACAAAAAAGTACCAATTACCCCCTAAGATTTTTTTGTACCCCCAACTAGTTTGTTAAGACCCAGGTAAAAAATAATTAATTGATAATTTACTAATAAATGCATAAAAAAATTTAAAGTATCGTTTTAGTACAATACAAATATACTATAATGCATTTTTAATACATTTAATAGTATGTCTTTTTCACCTGGAGAAACTTTCATTATGGCACCACCCATGCGCACTTATCTCTTAAATACGATTCTCTATTAAATGGAGCATTACAAGAGTGTGATGGAGCAAAAGTTGGCCAAAGAAAAGCAAAGTGGATGACAGATAGCGAGAAGGAGGGTGTGTTGAGTTGGTACAGTAGATTGGATATACTTCTGAGAAGCCTTGAAGCTCTGATAGACTAAAGGCCAGAGGGCCGACTTGTTCAGGGAGGTCAATACAATGGATGTATTTTTTTTGCACCCTGACTGGATTTTCAGCATGACCTTGGTTTGCTATGGAATTGTTGTTATTATTATCTAGACTGACGTCAATCCCCAACCCCTCCTTCTTTTTCTGTCTCTCTCTCTTCTCCGCTCCCAGAAGGTGCACCCAGCAGGGTGAGTATCAAACTTGTGTGTTTGTGTGTGTGTATGTGCCTCCATCCCACTGACTTTGATAAATTATTCCAAATACACAGTCCTTTAAAGAGAAAGGCGGATTATGAAATCCGACCAGGACGCTCTAAACAACATTGTTCCTGCCCTCTGCCATTAGCACTGAGGAAAAGCGTTCATTCTGTACTTTTGATATAACAAACCATAATTCTCTGTCATTTGGTTGCATCACAGTTAGCCTTAAGGAACAGTCCACCCAAAAATGAAACTTGCTTGCTGGTTCTCTTACCATCATGTTGTTCCAAACTCTTATGATTTCTATGAGCTGCAGAGGGTAAACATTTCAGTGAAAAATTATTTAAAATCTTTGAAAATATGTCTTCAGGAGCGATAATATAGCAAAAGTGTTCTTTTTTGTTTTGTTTTCAGCATTTAATTTTTGGGTTTACTGTCCCTTTAAAACTTTTGATTTTCTTTTAAAAGGATAGTTCCCCCCAAAAATGACTGTTTGTACATAATTTACTCACCCTTGTGTCATTCCAAATCAATATGACTTGTATGAGTTGCAGAGGTTAACATTTTCAGTGAATAATGACTTAAATTTAAGTCTTTATCACACAAAGCTATAATATGGCTTCAGGAGACTTTTAATATAGCGTGCGAGTCAAATAAACTTAATATAAATATACATAAAGACTTTTATGGTATTTTATGGATAATATATGTTTGAAGGTACTTCCAAATATGTTTGGAACGACATAAAGGTGAGTAAATAATGACATTTTTAAATTTTTGGGTGCACTGTCCCTTTAAGAGTTTGATTTGGAAAAAAATTGAGAGAACTCAGAGAAGAAAGAGTCATAGCAGTCAAATTCTTTGAGAGGATTTCTTGTTGCTGACTATTGAGGAAGAAAATGAGGGAGTCAAGGAAAGGTCTAAACGAGGGGGAGTGAAAAGAGAGAGAGAGAGAGATTTAGGAGAAAACAGGTTTGTTTGAGAAAACTGGGCTGCTTTGTGCACTTTTTTCTCATCTCAGTCCAATGCACTTCCTGTTTGGCTCATAAAACTGCACCGTTGCAGAAAACAAAGTTGTTTGAAGTCACTGATCTGAGACCAGTTTTGCTGTACTACTCATAATGATGAAAGTTGAGAGACCAACGCTGAATGTTTTGGGCTAATTCAACGGTGATCGCTATCCGGAAGGATGTTTATTTTTGCAAAATTCAGCTTTAAAGGAATAAATCAGCCAAAAATCATTTACTCACATCTTTTCCATACAATGACCTTTTTTAGTGACATAAAATGTACCTTTAAAATCCCTTCCACTGCAGTTCTCAAGGCAAATATGACGCAGGTTTGACATCATGACGTTTGGTCAGGAGACACTCGAGAAACAGTGACATTTGTTGTTATTGACTTCTAACACAAAGCGATCATCATATGGCCTTAGAACAAAGAACTATTGAGTGAACTTTGCTCAACCTTTGCATTTGTTGGAAATGAGTGTGTGTGTGTTTATGCTGTGTTTTCTGTCTCTTTAGAGTAAATCAGTGTCGTCAACGGACAGTCAGGCAGCGGAGGACCGTCAGGGTCCATCAGGAGTGTATCCCTCACAGGCCAGCAGCGATGCCAAACGGAGGCGGTGCGATGAAAAAGACGTCCTCCCGTCTCACTATGTAGGTTCTGTCACATCACTTACTCAGTCTTAGTAACTAAATGAGTGTTACATTGACAGTCCTAGTTTAAATGTTTATATAAACCATAAACTATATATACTGTGTGTATATATACATACAGTGAAATGAAATGTTATTTCAGATCATAATTGTCTCAGTCCCTGTAAAGCTGTAGTTATGAGCACAACATTTGCATTATTGTCAAACTTGTAATATATAACATGACAGAATTTTGTGAATTTTTATGGACTTTTTTTTCATTGCCACTTCTACTGTGTTTACTGGAATCTTAAAGCAATGTTCTGGGTTCAGTACAGGCTTACGTAATATGGTTTTATCACAGAAAATAATTTTGAAAAGTTTATAATTTAAATGTATTTAAGTAAAGTGTATGTTATATATTTTTAATATTATAACTAATAAATAAAACTAGTAAATATAATTTTAAAATAATTAAAATATAATTATACAGCTTTATTTTAATATAAAAATAATTATATTATATTATATTATATTATAATATATTATATTTATTATTTTATTTTATTTTAATAAAAACTTATGCCTAATGTATAGGTAATCTTTTTTTATACTATATATTTTTTATATATATATATATATATAGGCCATTTTGCTCAACAATGCATTTACCAAATGTATATTATATAATATTAATATTATAATTAATAATTAAAATGATAAATATAATTTTAAAATAATTTTAAAATACTTATGAAACTATATTTTAATATTAAACTATGTACATGAATAAATGTGTATAATATTCTTATATTATATCATATTATATTAATTATATTATACTAAACTTATGCCTTATGTTTAGGTAAAATCTTTTTTATACTATAATTTTTTAATTATGCTCAACAATGCATTTACCAAACATATATTATATAAAATTACTAATAAAATATAAAAGTATACAACTATATTTTATTATGAAACTATGTACATGTATATAATATTAGTATATCATACTATTATATTTTATTAATATTTAAATTTTATTTTATATTATTATATTAAGTATTATATTTTATAATATTTAAATAATTAAAATAATATTATATTTTAAAATATAATATTTTAATAAAAATGTATGCCTAATATATAGGTCAAATCTTTTTTCTACTATAATTTTTTAATATAGGTCATTATGCTCAACAATGCGTTTACCGAATGCACACATGTTGGATGTGACCATCCGGGCGGGTGTAATTAGGAGGATGATGTCACTATAGGATGATGGCAATAGGAACATCAGACCATGAGCACATCAAAGCCCTGTTGCCATGGTAACTAAGTGCGTTGTCAACCCCTGATTCCCAGAGATGGGCGAAAGAGGAGAGTGAGATGAGTGTGAGCTGCATGAGAGCAATGGACAAGGTGGTGGGGGAGTCTCCCCTACTGTGATTGGTGAAATTAGACACAAAGGGAGGGGGAGCGGAAGGAGCAGAAAAAGGACACTGCAATATTGTACATGTACCTGATAAATATCCCATAGGGGTATATATTTTTGTGCCTGTGTGTCGTCTAACACCTTGTTTCTCCTGCCTGTTGTCTTTTAGGACAGTGACGGAGACAAGAGCGAAGACAATCTTGTAGTAGATGTCTCAAATGAGGTCAGTTCACACGCACTGCTAAATTAACATCAGGGAAAGTCTGTACTTACAGTGGTTCTGTCAATCAATTAAAAAATGTAATACAATTAATTAAATAATATGCTAATTAATTAATTAATAAAATGATTTGTATGTATCAATTTTTGCTGCCAAACAAAGATAAAGACATTGTGGTAAAAAGACTGAATAGTTACAAAAAGTAGGTTTAGTTGATATTATTGTTTATTGCTGTACGTATATTACAATTATGGTTCATATTGTCTTATGATGGTGATACTTTAAGTTCAGATGGTAGGAAAATTCATAATTACAAAATTTACATACAGATCTGATCAGCGTGAATATATGCGTTTTTTATTTATTTATTATAATAAATTTAATGAGTGTTAAATTACCTGTCTTAGTTTAATTCTTTTGTATTTCATCACAGTGAAATTGGATTTTCACTGTTTTTTTTGTTGTTGTGTTGTTTTGATTTGGTTTTTGTTTTGTTTGATTTTGTTTTGTCTTGTTTTGTTTTGTTTGATTTTTGTTTTGTTTTGTTTTCTGCTGTCAAAAAACAAAACAAAAATCGAAACAAAACAAAAATAAACAAAACAAAAATCCATTTAATAAAATGTTAATTTAAAACAAAATAAAATTTCATTGTGATAAATGTTTTTACTAAAATTGTAAATTTAACACATTAATTTTTTCTCATTCCACATACAAATTGCCCTAATTTACTCTCTTTGTCTTTTTTTGCACAAGTTATCAGTTGATTCATTCAGCATATCGTTGCCAAAAAAGTTAGTCTTCATAAATACGAATCAAAATGCAATAACATTCTCTGCCAGACCGCACAGCAATCACCCACAACACCCTATAGCACTGTAGTCTTTCACTGACTTTAATCTTCATGATGTATATGTATTTCCATCCTAAAAAACTCAATCTTTATTATTATTTCTATGCAATTATCGTCCCTTTCAATGTAAAACATTACAGCTGTGTTTCTCAATTACTGGATAAATATTGAACATCACTCATATTTATTAAACTGCATTCATTCAGTAATTGCAGATAATATCACACAGGCAAATCAGGATTGTTTTCAGCTGCAGAGCATCTAGAGCCAGCGCTATGCTTTTATAATCATTAAGTGACCCCGCTGCATAATTAACATGTTTAAAAAACATGATCTGAATTCCTGCAATATCCCACACCAAGGATTAAACTAGGACCTCTCAGCACTGCTGTGCCATTTACTATTGAATAAACACTGGATGGCATAATGAGAATTTTGAGTGAATGGATGAGACCTTGTTTGGTTGAACCTCCAGGTTAACAAAGATTAATGAAGGCTAGCATCAATGTTATTTTGAACAAACCCTATTAACCCATGCCTCAACATCTAAAACGTGAAAAGAAAATCCATATATCCGAACCGAAGCAACTAAGGATGAACTAAGGCTCTTGACTCTCCTTGACTCTCCCACTGTTTCCAGGAGCCTTCCTCTCCCATAGGCAGTGCCCCTCTGTCTCCTCATGGGAATGGATTGGACCGAGCCCCAAGCCTGAGGAAAGAGCTCCCAGGATCCCCAAGTCCCCCACCGGCCTCCCCACCACACAGCCCACTGCCTGGCAAAAACAAGGACACGACACAAGTACGAACACTTTTCTTAGATTCCTAATATGCTAGAATTTACAGTATTCCCACATTATATCACATTTACTGTGGGTGTGTTCCAATGATGCTTGGCAACCATTGTGGAAAATAGAGTCTAAAACTCTGAACCCTTTGACATGTACGATCACACCGGTGTGATTAGAATGTTCAGTGCGTCATACAGACAATGTGTTTTTATTCATTTTAGATACACATTGTGTAGGTATTAGGCAGCTATAACATTTACTCTATTGTTCTCTCACTTAACCAGCCACTTACTTTCATGTATTTCGGGAGAAGTGAATGAATTGACATGAATTGCAGTGCAAACTAACATGGCAACACACCTCACACCTTTCTAGCTATCATGCTAGATCAGCTAGCATGATAGCTAGAAAGTTTTTTAATAGTAATAATAAAGTGATACGTTCTAAAATAACATTTGCCTTAAACTCAGCTAGAATACTTTAAACTTACGTGTGAAAGGGTTAAACAATAAAACTTAACCTGTTAAATGATGTAAGGTTGACTCTATATCAGGCTGTCATTCTAAATATTATATTAACTGTTTTACTTTCTACTTCTACTTTCTAATTATTGTGAAACTAGATTTGCATATTTAGCCTAAAGCTATAGGGGCTAGCTAGTTTGGGACAAAGACAATGTTGGTTTGTATTGATTCTAGAAATAACAAAATTAAATATATATATATATATATATATATATATATATATATATATATATATATATATATATAAAGAAAAATAGCCCAAATTAAAGTATATATATATTTACTTTAATTTGAGCTATTTTTTCATGGCCCCCATAATATTTTGTTATATGAATATCTGAAAATGTAGTATATCAAAAGAACAGACCCTCTGCATTTAAACTGCAAAAACCCATTTTATTCTAGCTTAATGCATTCTTTTTTTTATCATCACTTGAATGTAAGTAAGTTTTCATAAAAACGTACATTTTGAGCAAAAAAATTTGAAAATCATGTTTATGCTCCCTTACCGTATAATAGTGAAAACATAGAAAGCCGGAAAATTCCATCAATGACGGGGAAGCGCTGTCTCATAAATGACAGAAATTTACGTCAATGGTGGGTAGAGAGTTATTATAATAAATTGAGGGTATGTTTACACAACAGACGACACAACAGCACTAAAAACAGACGACAATGTTGTCAAAACGATCCCCATTCATGCGGATCTTCGGAAATAACTAAAAAGGCTGTATTGTGCATTCCAGGCCAGTAGGTGGCGATGTCACTTTGTCAAGAAACACCCCGCGAACATGCATGCGTGATTCCAGATCAGTGGCGTTAACATATTATGCAAATTTTTTTGTTGTTGTTTTTTTACAAATTCACGTTTTTGGTGTTTACATGGAGATGGTAAGGACATTGGTTTTAAAACCTTCCACTTTTAAACCAGTTTTCAAAAACGTGTGTTTTCAGGCACCCAAAATGCTGTTGTCGTGTAAATGAATGGCCAAAACACATAAAAAAAGGGTGTCGTGTAAACCCTAAATATACCCTAAATATCAGTTTTAAAAAATGTCAAAATTATGATATAGTTTCATTGATATTTCATTGATCTCTGAAGTATGACAGAACAAATTTACTGAGAATCCATATCAATGTTATTCAACATTATGACAAATAATAGCATCTGTCTCTTGGTTCTATTGGCAGACAGAAAAATCTCAGTCACCCTCTTCTAAATCAGGCAATTCCTCTCCCTCTCACCATGACCCTCTCACCCCTGGTCCACCCGGGCCCAGCACTTCCTGTTTACGCCTGGTCAACAAAGCCGCCTCCTCGGCAGACCCTCTGGGTAAGACGTTGTCTGTTTGCGTTTATGGCAAACACAATTCAATGAAAACAATTGTTTAATTGTGCGTTCTGTAGCTCTGCGGAGTCCCTTGACTATGACGCCTGCTTCTTACCCGGCTCATTTCGGGGTGGTATCCCACGCTGGGCTTAACGGAGAGCTGGCCAGCCCAGGCGGGTTCGGAGGCTCGCTCACCCTCTCGCCACAAATCAGTGCTGCAGCTAGTGCCTACACACGCAGCCCTTTGGTAACTGGGTTTCTGAATCTCTAACAGTTGACAAAAGTGTACAAAAAAGCACTTTAACCTTGAATGCTTCCTTTTACAGGTAGCGTATGAATCACGTTCACATCTTAGACCCTCCGGGCTGTCCTCCTCGCTGCCTGGCTCTACAGGTGGCAAGCCGTGAGTTTCTCCTCTTTCTTTTACCTCCCTCTGTTTTGAAATGGAGTTGCACAGCGATGGGCAGCATATCAACTATTAGTCCAAAATAGTGCTGCTTTTGTTTGCCGTGCTTGTAATACAATCCCCTCTCAAGTCCCCCGCTGACAGCTACGGCGAGAAAAACACTTGAATTCAGGCAAACATCCTTAAGGCAGCAAATTATTGCTTCACCCACTGAATGACACATACAAAAACATGCAAACTTCTCATAATTATGTTGTCAAACTTCTTAAGTACTTAAGGTTTGAATCAGCCTGTATTCTTATTTTAAATGAGTCCTTTTAGCATTTAATTTTTGTTCCATAAAGAACACTTATAATGTTAGTTGCAGTTTACTGAGCCAAAAATCGTAATTTAGTTTTTATGCCCATTATGATCTAACTGACCTTTAGTCAATGGGGTCCAAAGTCATTGTATGGACGAAAACATATCTAAAAACATAGATACACAGTCTTTTTTGTGTTCTGCAGAATAATGTCAAACTTCAATCTTTTGAGTTAACTACCATTTTAACGTCCACCTTATTCCCGCCCCTAGTGCTTACTCGTTCCACGTGAGCGCAGATGGTCAAATGCAGCCGGTGCCCTTCCCTCCTGACGCCCTCCTCGGCCCTGGCATCCCGCGGCACGCCCGTCAGATCCACACCCTCAGCCATGGAGAGGTGGTGTGTGCCGTCACCATCAGCACTTCCACGCGGCACGTCTACACCGGTGGGAAAGGCTGCGTTAAAGTGTGGGACATTAGCCAACCAGGCAGCAAGAGCCCAATGGCCCAACTGGACTGTTTGGTGAGATCTGCGTCATGTGAAACTCTCGTTATAGTTGGTATTTGGCATCATAGTTGGACTAAATAATGTCATCCCCTTCGTCCATTCAGAATCGAGACAACTACATCCGATCGTGTAAGATTCTCCCAGATGGGCGGACCTTGATAGTTGGAGGTGAAGCCAGCACACTATCCATCTGGGACTTGGCCACGCCCACTCCACGAATCAAGGCCGAATTGACGTCCTCGGCTCCCGCCTGCTACGCTCTGGCCATCAGTCCCGACAACAAAGTCTGCTTCTCCTGCTGCAGTGATGGAAACATCGTGGTCTGGGACCTGCACAACCAGACGCTCGTCAGGTATATAAAGACTCCTGCTGGAGAGATAGACGCCGTTCTTCTTCATGAGGTCATGCTGATGTTCTTGTGTCGCCCTCCACAGGCAGTTCCAAGGCCACACAGACGGAGCCAGCTGTATAGATATTTCCAATGTGGGACCAAACTGTGGACGGGGGGTCTGGACAACACAGTGCGCTGCTGGGACCTGAGAGAGGGCCGACAGCTGCAGCAGCATGACTTCACCTCACAGGTACTGAGCATTTGAAAACGCATTTTTATATGTACATTTTGACAACATTGCCATCGTTGTAATGTGGACAATGAAAACAGAGGTATTCAAAAACGTTTAACGTTTAGTCATGTGATGCATATTATACCTGATATCTATGGTTGTTCCAGTGTTGTTGTACCTGCTATTCACTTTCATAGTGTTGCAAAACATGACCGCTGCATTTTAGACCATAAGGCTGTGTTCGAAGTCTTCTTTGTGACCGGTAAAAGTATTGTATATATTATGAATGTGTGTGGTATAATTTTTATGTATGGATGTACGGACATCTCATGCATGTCCATTGGATGCACACCTGAGAATCGGAAGTAATAGGTCATCCTTGGAACTTTTGTGACCAACTGTTTTATGAATGTTTTGAATTTGGACATATGACTCCTTCTTTCACATACAGTTTTTTTACTTATTATATAGTAGGGAAGTGCAATTTTGCATTCAGCCCTGGTCTGCTGATTTTTAGTACAAAATGGATGCACCAGTGAGTGGTGGAATAATTTCCTAATTAAATGACTGTCAGAGAGTTTTTAAGTGAACGCGATTTTCAGATATAGCCAGATTAATGTGGACCGTAGCCTCAATGCATGATCAGGAACTTCCGTTGTTGTTCAAACATGAATGAATTGTGAAAATTTTTAGCATTAAACAATGTGTTTATTTGTGCACATGCAGATCTTTTCTCTGGGTTACTGTCCTACGGGCGAGTGGCTTGCAGTGGGGATGGAGAGCAGTAATGTGGAAGTGCTGCACGTCTCCAAACCAGACAAATACCAGCTGCACCTTCACGAAAGCTGCGTTCTCTCGCTCAAGTTCGCCTACTGCGGTACGAGAGTCACTATAGATTGTGCCGCACTTTAAAAACTTGCTGTTTCTAATCTGCTCCGTTCTGCCCATGCATTCATATGATCCTTTATTATTTATGCCCTTTTTAAAATAAATGATATTCTATTTTAAGATGTAGAGGACATGATTTGTTTCTCTTTCAGGGAAGTGGTTTGTAAGCACGGGAAAGGACAATCTGCTCAATGCATGGAGGACTCCGTATGGAGCCAGTATTTTCCAGGTTTGTTCCAAAAACCTACAACTTTCTTTCTTCCTTGGAAAATGTTTTGAATGTCCTAAACCTTTAAATGCTGCAGAACGGAATAAGAGTGCAGCTGTGTGAAGACAGAGAGCTTGTATTTAAAGCAAGATGGTTCTCTGTTTAGATTCAAAAAATGATTTCACTCCTCTCTCTCTCTTTTTTAGTCAAAGGAATCCTCGTCTGTCCTGAGCTGTGACGTGTCCCCAGACGACAAGTATATTGTAACTGGTTCTGGGGATAAGAAAGCCACGGTGTATGAGGTGGTGTATTGAACGCAGACAAAGACAGACGGATGGATGAACAAAGAGCGCCAAGGATGACACAATCATGGACGCATGGCAGGCAACCATGGCTCTTCTATTTGCGGTCCTTTCGCTCCATCCAGTCACCATAACTTAAATGATAGAGAAAGGCTTTGTTCGCAGTGGCATACTACCATACTACTTGTACTATTTATGCAGTATGTATCCTGCCCATACAGCAACATAGTGTCGGCCCAGATCCGGGCCACATCTGGTACATGTGGATTCCACGCGTATATCAGATGTGGGCCGGATCTGGCACTATGTTGCTGTCTGGGTGTGCACAGTATTTTCTTTATACATAAAATTCCCAGATGGCATATTACATTATCCAAAATTTCCTGTAAAAACACTATGTGAGATACTGGGAATGTGCTTCCAGTTCCAAGTCGGCATGACAAGGAAATTCCCCCGATTTTCTAAACAATCTTAATCCACGCATGCTTCATTTAAAAAAATATGTTTTGACCTAATTTTTGATCAAGATATATTTTGTTTCTTTTCAGCAATTCGAATATACAATAAATCTCAATATGGAAGAAAAGATTTGTTGCTATTTCTGTTACACTGCGACTTTAACAATAACACATGACTTGAATTATTTGCAACATTTTTCATGGCTTAGTCTATTGGACTACAAAAAAAATTGCGCAAAATACTTGTTAATTAAACACGCAACAATGTGGCATACTACTATTTATCTTTAAAAAATGTTGTGCTCGTTGTTTTACATTCTATTTTTTTAAATGGTATGCAATGTACAGTATATACTGAGAAATATGCAGTACGCTAGCATCCCATTACGAATGTAGAATGTGAGAGTGGAGCTGTTAATTAGAACAGTCTCCAAGCTAAAAGTGGAAGCCCCACAGACAGCTGGTACTTAGGGAGCTTCTTCTTACAGCAACACAAAAAACAAGACAATCATTTCATTAGTCGCAAACTCCCTCCATAAAGAGAGCGCAGCATCCCCCCCATCCCCTCCCCCAATGAGAAAAGACAGTTTGGAGGCTCCTGACTTGCGTTGGAGCATTTCTGGATGAACACGAAATGGGCGTACAAACAATTCTCCACTCGCCTATCCAACCCAATTAGACATTCATGTGGCAAATCCCAGTCGAATTCTCCAACCTGCATTTAATTTCCTTCTTCCACAAGTCGGTGTCTAATGAGGAGCAAGGGTAAATCATGCAGGATTCGTGTGGCAAATATTCACAACCACGACCGTTATTCGTTTTAATTCCTGTGGATTATCATACAGATGTTGCGCTCATTTGTGGTTTAATGCTCATTTTCATGTAATTAATTATCTTTCAGTTTTGCATAGGGAAATCTTTTTATGATTGCTCTACTTTAGTGAGATGAAGCAATGCATCATGACATATAATTTCAAATAGCTAAAAAATTGAAATAAGATTAAGAAAATGTTCAAAGAAACGTGATGTTTAATGCAGAACAATTAATTATTATTACAAAAATGTGTGACAAAAATATATAATTAATCAACAGCATTGAAGATAATGCAATAGTATCTTCATGAAGTATCTTTATGCTCACCCTGTGGTCTGTGTGGGTCCTAACACCCCAGTATAGTGATGGGGACACTGTACTGTAAAAGAGCACGATCCTTTGGATGAGACCAAGGGTCCTAACTCTGTGGTCATTGAAAATCCCAGGATTTTTCGATAAAGAGTAGGGGTGTAACCCCAGCACCCTGGCCAAATTTGCCCATTGGCCACTGTCCATCATGGCCTCCTAATCATCCCCATATATATATATATATATATATATATATATATATATATATATATATATATATATATATATATATATATATATATGATTGGCTTCATCACTCTGTCTCCTCTCCACCAATCAGCTGGTGTGTGGTGGGCGTTCTGGTGCAATATGGCTGCCGTCACATTATCCAGGTGGATGCTGCACATTGGTGGTGGTTGAGGAGACTCATGTAAATCGCTTTGAGTGACTAGAAAAGCGCTATATAAATGTAACAAATTATTATAATTATGCAATTATTTTAATTTGGGGGCTGCAAATATTATGCAACCACCTCATGATATATGATGATTAATGAACAGATATCATGTAATTTAGGGATGCCAATTGATTAAAAACTGCACTTCAATTAATGTAACCTCTTCTCCAGTTAGACAGACAAATGTTTGAAAATATGAGCGGTCTTAAAACAGAGCCCTGATGCACACCATTAATAAGAAGAGCTGTGGTTGCCAACCTGACCAGGAATGTATCAGTTTAATCGCAATTAATGAATAAAGATGTCATGTAATTAAATGAAATGCAGTTCTTAATCAATTGACATCAAGTTAGGCAGAAATGTTTGAAAATCTGAGCGGTCCTAAAATAGAGCCCTGGTGCACACCATTAATAAGAAGAGCTGTGGTTGCCAACATGACCATGAACGTTCAAGGAGAGGCTACAAAATTCATCTACAACATGCACCAAACTTCCTGCTGGGAACAAAATTGTTTTTTAATTACAGTTTTGTTTTGTTCATTATTTTGATCTATAAAGCTTTTCTCAGCACTTGGATGAGTCAAAACATTTTGCTTGTGAACTGAAGGAATTGTATCCTTAAGTTCTTTCTCTTTTTTATGGCAATAGTAAGCAGTGATACTACAGTGTTTTGATCAGTCTGTTTATTACCCAGAAAGTGCGGTGTGTTTATTTTTCAAATAGCTGAAAATAAGGCTGCCTGCAAACAGCGGCATTTGTCTGTTTCGAGGTAGTCTCCACTGCATGATCTGTCTTTGACATCATGCTATAGAAATATCTGTATCTATCTACCCTTATATAATGCATTATGTTTGTATACTGAGAACAATGTTCACCATCAAGATTTCTCTCTTTCTCTCTCTCTCTCTCTCTCTCTCTGGAAAGCCAAGGAACTTTTTTCGAAGGTATTGCTGTGATAGCCCTGTAGCACTTCCCATGTGATGTAAAAGACATGTATACATTGACAAATTAAACTTGTGGTCATCTTTTGAAGTTGTTGCATTCTTGAGAGTGGTTCAATATCAAAGAATATTTTTTTTTTAAATGAAAAATTATCCAGACCAACTCATGTTTATGCAAATTTTATTTACATATGGTAAGATTATATACAATAAATTGTATTAAAATGTGTTAATTTAATTCATTCTTAAACATGCAATTAATACAATAACATGTGAAAACTGTACATAAATAAATAAAATTGGCATAAGTTCGAGTGCATATTTTTTAAGTTTTCTTTTTTAAATATACAACGTGTGCACAATTATTAGGCAAATAGTTTTTTTGAGGATTCATTTTATTATTGAACAACTACAGTGCGTTTGGTCAATCCAAAATGTTAAACCTCAAACCTTAATATTTAAGGAAGTAAAAGTGAGGTTTTGGCTTTCTTAGAAGAATATTTATGTGCGCACAATTCTTGGGCATGTTGTGTGCAGAACAAAATGAAAAGCGATTCTCACTTGATAAAAAAACAACTTAAAATTTACAAATTAACATTTCTAAAAAAAAAAAAAATCTGTGACCAATTTGGCCACCCTTGTTTTCAACAGTCATACATTCCATAACCTTCAACAGTAATAACCTTCCATCTATGGAGTCCATCAGTTTCTTGATCTGTTGACGATCAACTTTTTGTGCAGCAGCAACCACAGCCTCCCAGACACTGTTCAGAGAGGTGTACGGTTTTCCTTCACCGTAAATCTCCCGTTTAAGAAGGGCCCACGAGGTCTCAAAAGGGTTTAGATCAGTTGAGGAAGGGGGACCATTTCATTATTCTTTCATCTTTAAGGCCTTTACTGGCTAGCTATGCAGTGGAGTGCTTCGATGAGTATTGTCCTGCATAAATTCATGTTTTTCTAGAAAGATGCAGACTTTTTCCTGCACCATTGCTTGAAGAAATAGTCTTCAAAAAACAGGCAGCAGGTTTGGGAGTTGATTTTGAGTCCATCTTCAACCCGAAAAGGTCCAACTAGCTTATCTTTAATAATACCAGCACCCCTCCTCCACCTTGCTGGCATCTGAGTTGAAGTGGAGCTCTGTCCCTGTTACTGAGCCCTCTCGTCTCATCAGTCCATAAAACCTTAGAAAAATCGGTCTTCAGATATTTCTTGGCCCACTCTTGACGTTTCAACTTACACGACTTGTTCAGTGGTGGTTGGGTTACAGCCTTCCTTACCCTGGCCATGTCTCTGAGCACTGAACACCTTGTACTTCTGGGCACTCCAGGTAGGTTGGAGTTCTGGAATATGACAGCACTGGAGGATAATGGGTTCCTGGTAGCTTCACGTTTGAATCTTCTTAAATCTTTGGCAGTTAATTTGTAGGGGTTTTCTCCTCAACATGTTTCTTGCAACCCTGTTGACATTTTGCAACCAAACGTTTGATGGTTCTGTGATCACACCTCAATATCTTAGTGATGTCAAAAGTGTTACATCTCTCTGAAAGACTTTTTTTTTTAAGAATCAGTTAAATCTCTTTTTTTCCCTGAGGGTGTTGATATAGGGTGTTGATCTCCTTAGGCCACACCCTACCTTATTACACAAATACACATCACCTGATACACTTAAATCCAATAAGCATTCAAGTTTATACAGTTTGGAGTTGGAAAATGTGCATTAAAATGATATGGTCAAAATACTCACTTGCCTAATAATTGTGCACACGTTATATATTAGCCTTCAAAATGGGTAAAAAAGCTGGGATACCAGAATGTATTTAAACATTTAAATTTAATTATTGGATTTATTTACTATCTTCATCATTATGCAGGGTAAAAAAAACATTTATTCATTTATATAAATTAATGCAAGTGTCTTTTGGCTTTTAAAGAGCTTTATTTACAGGTCATACACACCAAGTTTGCGACCAAACAGTCAAAATAATTTTCAACATGCTCCAACATACAGTATTCACATGATAGGACATTAACTGAGTGTCTTTATAGCCATTTCCCTGAAGTCAATGAAACACTAAAATCCAGAGCCTTGTTGTCCTACATCATATAGTCCATCATCTTTTACATCATCCATACAATCATATCACAGAGCCGAGATCAGGTCAGCTTTTAGAAAACGATCAATGAAGTCTTAGGTCAGTCCTTAAGGTCTCATCATAATTCATTCATCCACTGCGGCTCCATAATCGTCCATTTCCGTGAAAATTCCGAAGGCTAAAAAAATAAGATTTCTTTTTACTACTATATTCACTACAGAGGTTTCATCTTGTTTAAAAAAAGAAAGAAAGAGAGAACAAGAATAGAGGAGGTCTTTGGAGAAATTCCATGGTTTTGAAGCTAGACTACCAGCTTTCCTCACAGCATTAAAAAAAACAACAAGATCAGTTCTGAAGATCCACCGTCTGATCCGGGAGTTGAAAAGTACAGCCGTCCTGCCGTCTCAGAGTCCATATTCATGTCCATGTCACAACTTTTGTCTCCCAACTCAGAGACAAAATAACGTTGTATCTGGTCTCCTCAATTGAATCAGTTTTTTTTTCGTTTTATGAAAGACATTCTGAACATATTCAGTTTAGTAAATGACTTCATACACAGTAGCCTTCTTATCTCCTGAGCCAGTGACAATGAACTGGTCGTCAGGCGAGATGTCACAGCTGAGGACGGATGACGATTCCTTAGACTAGGGACACAAACAATTAGTTAGAGAGTTTGTTTAGGTGTTAGATAGCATTTCTAATCATTGTTTGTCTTTGACAAAAATGTCATTGAAATTATCAGTTATACTGTGCTACAACAATAAGCTATTTGATACCTAAAGCTAAATGAATTTCGCAAAATCACAAAAATATAAAAATCACTAAAAATATAATTTCACAAACAACTTATGAGGTACTTTTTCAGGCAATGTAGAAAAGGAATATTTTGCAAAACTGATATGGAAGCAGTTGGTTTGCATTTACAGGTCACCTGGCGTACGTAAAAGTGCATTCAAAAGATCATTCTTTAAAGAAGGCGTGGTGTGTTTGGACAGAAGACGAGAGTGTTCTTTATTAAACTCATAAAAAATTAACTAACTACGGGAATACTGGATTCAAACCGTTGGAAGCTATATGCCACAGAATAAATATTTTAAAAGATAATTGTGGCTTTTTATCTCACAATTCTGACTTTATCCCCCTGATTTTTCTTCTAAGAATTTTGATATAAAGTCACAATTGCGTGATATAAAGTCACAATTGCATGATATAAAGTCAAAATTGCATGATAAAAAGTCAATTGCGTGATATATAGTCACAAGAATTGCGTGATATAAAGTCACAATTGCGTGATACAAAGTCACAATTGCGTGATATAAAGTCAATTGCGTGATATAAAGTCACAATTGCGTGATATATAGTAACAAGAATTGCGTGATATAAAGTCACAATTACGTGATATAAAGTCAATTGCGTGATATAAAGTCAATTGCGTGATATAAAGTCAATTGCGTGATATAAAGTCACAATTGCGTGAAATATAGTCACAAGAATTGCGTGATATAAAATCACAATTGCGTGATATAAAGTCACAATTGCGTGATATAAAATCACAATTGCGTGATATAAAGTCAATTCGTGATATAAAGTCAATTTGAAATAGTCACAAGAATTGCGTGATATAAAATCACAATTGCGTGATATAAAGTCACAATTGCGTGATATAAAGTCACAATTGTGTGAAATATAGTCACAAGAATTGCGTGATATAAAATCACAATTGCGTAATATAAAGTCACAATTGCTGGATATAAAGTCAATTGCTGGATATAAAGTCAATTTGCGTGATATAAAGTCACTATTGCGTGAAATAGTCACAAGAATTGCGTGATATAAAATCAAAATTGCGTGATAATTAGTAACAAGAATTGCGTTATTTAAAGTCACAATTGCGTGATATAAAGTCAACTGCGTGATATAAAGTCACAATTCGTGATATAAAGTCAATTGCATGATATAAAGTCAATTGCGTGATAAAGTCAATTGCGTGATATAAAGTCACAATTGCGTGAAATATAGTCACAAGAATTGCGTGATATAAAATCACAATTGCGTGATATAAAGTCACAATTGCGTGATATAAAATCACAATTGCGTGATATAAAGTCAATTGCGTGATATAAAGTCAATTCGTGAAATAGTCACAAGAATTGCGTGATATAAAATCACAATTTGATATAAAATCACAATTGCGTGATATAAAGTCACAATTGCTGGATATAAAGTCAATTGCGTGATATAAAGTCACTATTGCGTGAAATAGTCACAAGAATTGCGTGATATAAAATCACAATTGCATGATATAAAGTCACAATTGCGTGATATTTAGTAACAAGAATTGCGTTATTTAAAGTCACAATTGCGTGATATAAAGTCAACTGCGTGATATAAAGTCACAATTGCGTGATATATAGTAACAAGAATTGCGTGATATAAAGTCACAATTGCGTGATATAAAGTCACAATTGCGTGATATAAAGTCAACTGTGTGATATAAAGTCACAATTCGTGATATATAGTCACAAGAATTGCGTGATATAAAGTCACAATTGCGTGATATATAGTAACAAGAATTGCGTGATATAAAGTCACAATTTGATATAAAGTCACAATTGCGTGATATAAAGTCACAATTGTGTGAAATATAGTCACAAGAATTGCGTGATATAAAATCACAATTGCGTGATATAAAGTCACAATTGTGTGAAATATAGTCACAAGAATTGCGTGATATAAAATCACAATTGCGTGATATAAAGTCACAATTGCTGGATATAAAGTCAATTACATGATATAAAGTCACAATTGCGTGATATTTAATAACAAGAATTGCGTGATTTAAAGTCAAAATTGCGTGATATAAAGTCACAATTGCTGGATTTAAAGTCAATTGCATGATATAAAGTCACAATTGCGTGATATTTAATAACAAGAATTGCGTGATTTAAAGTCAAAATTGCGTGATATAAAGTTACAATTGCGTGATATAAAGTCAACTGCGTGATATAAAGTCACAATTGCGTGATATATAGTCACAAGAATTGCGTGATATAAAGTCACAATTGCGTGATATAAAGTCAATTGCGTGATATAAAGTCACAATTGCGTGATATAAAGTCAATTGCGTGATATAAAGTCAATTGCGTGATATAAAGTCAAAATTGCATAATATAAAGTCATTTGTGTGATATAAAGTCAATTGTGTGATATAAAGTCACAATTGCGTGATATATAGTAACAAGAATTGCGTGATATAAAGTCAACTGCGTGATATAGTCACAATTGCGTGATATAGTCACAATTGCGTGATATAGTCACATTTGTATGATATAGTCACAATAGTCACAATTGCGTGATATAGTCACAATTGCGTGATATAAAGTCACAATTGTATGATATAGTTACAATTGCGTGATATAGTCACAATAGTCACAATTGCGTGATATAAAGTCACAATTGTGACAGTCACAATTCGTAATATAAAGTCAATTGCGTGATAAAAATCAAAATTGCATGATATAAAGTCAATTGTGTGATATAAAGTCACAAGAATTGCGTGATATAAAGTCAACTGCGTGATATAGTCACGCGTGATATAGTCACAATAGTCACAACTGCGTGATTTAAAGTCACAATTGCGTGATAATTAGTAACAAGAATTGCGTTATTTAAAGTCACAATTGCGTGATATAAAGTCAACTGTGATATAAAGTCACAATTGCGTGATATAAAGTCAATTGCATGATATAAAGTCAATTGCGTGATATAAAGTCAATTCGTGATATAAAGTCACAATTGCATGATATAAAGTCAATTGCGTGATATAAAGTCAATTCGTGATATAAAGTCACAATTGCGTGAAATAGTCACAAGAATTGCGTGATATAAAATCACAATTGCGTGATATAAAGTCACAATTGCGTGATATAAAATCACAATTGCGTGATATAAAGTCAATTGCGTGATATAAAGTCAATTGCGTGAAATAGTCACAAGAATTGCGTGATATAAAATCACAATTGCGTGATATAAAATCACAATTGCGTGATATAAAGTCACAATTGCGTGAAATAGTCACAAGAATTGCGTGATATAAAGTCACATTTGCGTAATATAAAGTCACAATTGCTGGATATAAAGTCAATTACATGATATAAAGTCACTATTGCGTGAAATAGTCACAAGAATTGCGTGATATAAAATCACAATTGCATGATATAAAGTCACAATTGCGTGATATTTAATAACAAGAATTGCGTGATATAAAGTTACAATTGCGTGATATAAAGTCAACTGCGTGATATAAAGTCACAATTGCGTGATATATAGTCACAAGAATTGCGTGATATAAAGTCACAATTGCGTGATATAAAGTCACAATTGCGTGATATAAAGTCACAATTGCGTGATATAAAGTCAATTGCGTGATATAAAGTCACAATTGCGTGATATAAAGTCAATTGCGTGATATAAAGTCAATTGCGTGATATAAAGTCAAAATTGCATAATATAAAGTCATTTGTGTGATATAAAGTCAATTGTGTGATATAAAGTCACAATTGCGTGATATATAGTAACAAGAATTGCGTGATATAAAGTCAACTGCGTGATATAGTCACAATTGCGTGATATAGTCACAATTGCGTGATATAGTCACATTTGTATGATATAGTCACAATAGTCACAATTGCGTGATATAGTCACAATTGCGTGATATAAAGTCACAATTGTATGATATAGTTACAATTGCGTGATATAGTCACAATAGTCACAATTGCGTGATATAAAGTCACAATTGCGTGACAGTCACAATTGCGTAATATAAAGTCAATTGCGTGATATAAAATCAAAATTGCATGATATAAAGTCAATTGTGTGATATAAAGTCACAAGAATTGCGTGATATAAAGTCAACTGCGTGATATAGTCACAATTGCGTGATATAGTCACAATAGTCACAACTGCGTGATATAAAGTCACAATTGCGTGATAATTAGTAACAAGAATTGCGTTATTTAAAGTCACAATTGCGTGATATAAAGTCAACTGCGTGATATAAAGTCACAATTGCGTGATATAAAGTCAATTGCGTGATATAAAGTCAATTGCGTGATATAAAGTCAATTGCGTGATATAAAGTCACAATTGCGTGATATAAAGTCAATTGCGTGATATAAAGTCAATTGCGTGATATAAAGTCACAATTGCGTGAAATATAGTCACAAGAATTGCGTGATATAAAATCACAATTGCGTGATATAAAGTCACAATTGCGTGATATAAAATCACAATTGCGTGATATAAAGTCAATTGCGTGATATAAAGTCAATTGCGTGAAATAGTCACAAGAATTGCGTGATATAAAATCACAATTGCGTGATATAAAATCACAATTGCGTGATATAAAGTCACAATTGCGTGAAATAGTCACAAGAATTGCGTGATATAAAGTCACATTTGCGTAATATAAAGTCACAATTGCTGGATATAAAGTCAATTGCGTGATATAAAGTCAATTGCATGAAATAGTCACAAGAATTGCGTGATATAAAATCACAATTGCATGGTATAAAGTCACAATTGCGTGATATTTAGTAACAAGAATTGCGTTATTTAAAGTCACAATTGCGTGATATAAAGTCAACTCGTGATATAAAGTCACAAGTGATATATAGTAACAAGAATTGCGTGATATAAAGTCACAATTGCGTGATATAAAGTCACAATTGCGTGATATAAAGTCAACTGCGTGATATAAAGTCACAATTGCGTGATATATAGTCACAAGAATTGCGTGATATAAAGTCACAATTGCGTGATATATAGTAACAAGAATTGCGTGATATAAAGTCACAATTGCGTGATATAAAGTCACAATTGCGTGATATAAAGTCACAATTGCGTGATATAAAGTCACAATTGCTGGATATAAAGTCAATTGCATGATATAAAGTCACAATTGCGTGATATTTAATAACAAGAATTGCGTGATTTAAAGTCAAAATTGCGTGATATAAAGTCACAATTGCTGGATTTAAAGTCAATTGCATGATATAAAGTCACAATTGCGTGATATTTAATAACAAGAATTGCGTGATTTAAAGTCAAAATTGCGTGATATAAAGTCACAATTGCGTGATATAAAGTCAACTGCGTGATATAAAGTCACAATTGCGTGATATATAGTCACAAGAATTGCGTGATATAAAGTCACAATTGCGTGATATAAAGTCAATTGCGTGATATAAAGTCACAATTGCGTGATATAAAGTCAATTGCGTGATATAAAGTCAATTGCGTGATATAAAGTCAAAATTGCATAATATAAAGTCATTTGTGTGATATAAAGTCAATTGTGTGATATAAAGTCACAATTGCGTGATATATAGTAACAAGAATTGCGTGATATAAAGTCAACTGCGTGATATAGTCACAATTGCGTGATATAGTCACAATTGCGTGATATAGTCACATTTGTATGATATAGTCACAATAGTCACAATTGCGTGATATAGTCACAATTGCGTGATATAAAGTCACAATTGTATGATATAGTTACAATTGCGTGATATAGTCACAATAGTCACAATTGCGTGATATAAAGTCACAATTGCGTGACAGTCACAATTGCGTAATATAAAGTCAATTGCGTGATATAAAATCAAAATTGCATGATATAAAGTCAATTGTGTGATATAAAGTCACAAGAATTGCGTGATATAAAGTCAACTGCGTGATATAGTCACAATTGCGTGATATAGTCACAATAGTCACAACTGCGTGATATATAGTCACAATTGCGTAATATATAGTCACAATTGCGTGATATAAAGTCACAATTGCGTGACAGTCACAATTGCGTAATATATAGTCACAATTGCGTAATATATAGTCACAATTGCGTAATATATAGTCACAATTGCGTGATATAAAGTCACAATTGCATAATACATAGTCACAATTGCGTGATATATAGTAACAAGAATTGCGTGATATAAAGTCAACTGCGTGATATAGTCACAATTGCGTGATATAGTCACAATTGCGTGATATAGTCACAATAGTCACAATTGCGTGATATAGTCACAACTGCGTGATATAAAGTCACAATTGCGTGACAGTCACAATTGCGTAATATATAGTCACAATTGCATAATATATAGTCACAATTGCATGATATAAAGTCACAATTGCGTAATATATAGTCACAATTGCGTGATATAAAGTCACAATTACCTTTTTTATTTTTTTATTCTGTGGCGGAAACAAGCTTTCATACTAAACAAGAAAGAAATGCCACAATTTATCAAGACCTCGAAGCAGATATGAGAGAGCAAAACCTCCCAGAAATTCCTCACACGTGGCCGCTCCCAAGTATAAGGGGCTTTCCTTGCATTAATGCTTGGATAACAGCCCACGTCTCCTTCCATTTAAAAATAGTGGCTAGTGCGGTGGCTGAAATATACACAAATCCATCGCCATGATTTTTGGATTGACTTTTCACGAGAGGAAAAAAATTAGTCAAATTAGTTTTAGTCACATAACATGGTTAAATGGAAATGGAATCATTTTGCAACAGTTTTTTAATCTGCATTTAGAAAACATTGCAAATCTGTAATAGAAACCCAGTTACTGATAGTTTTTGGAAATAGGAAGCTTGTTACTGGAAAATCTGAAGCATTTTAAAACTTACTTTAAAAAGAAGGTGGTAGCATTACTACTTTTAGTTAGTTAGTTAGTTAGCAACACGGCAGTATTTATAATAAACAGACACCATTTTGTAACCAAACAGCACAATACCTGGAATATGCTTGATCCATATGGAGTTCGCCATGCATTCAGTAGATTATCTTTTCCTGTGCTTACAAACCATTTACCTGCAAAAGTTAAAAGTATAATTTTATGCATAATCCTTTTGTTTTTCCATAATGCTCAACCTCAAATAATAATGAAATTATTGAATTTCTGAATTTCTAAGTAAAAACAAGGCGTTAAGGAAACAAAAAAATCCACCAAACATACCGCAGTAGGCGAACTTGAGCGAGAGAACGCAGCTTTCGTGAAGGTGCAGCTGGTATTTGTCTGGTTTGGAGACGTGCAGCACTTCCACATTACTGCTCTCCATCCCCACTGCAAGCCACTCGCCCGTAGGACAGTAACCCAGAGAAAAGATCTGCATGTGCACAAATAAACACATTGTTTAATGCTAAAAATGTTCACAATTCATTCATGTTTGAACAACAACGGAACTTCCTGATCATGCATTGAGGCTACGGTCCACATTAATCTGGCTATATCTGAAAATCGCGTTCCCTTAAAAACTCTCTGACAGTCATTTAATTAGGAAATTATTCCACCACTCACTGGTGCATCCATTTTGAACTAAAAATCAGCAGACCAGGGCTGAATGCAAAATTGCACTTCCCTACTATATAATAAGTAAAAAAACTGTATGTGAAAGAAGGAGTCATATGTCCAAATTCAAAACATTCATAAAACAGTTGGTCACAGAATTTCCAAGGATGACCTATTACTTCCGATTCTCAGGTGTGCATCCAATGGACATGCATGAGATGTCCGTACATCCATACATAAAAATTATACCACACACATTCATAATATATACAATACTTTTACCGGTCACAAAGAAGACTTCGAACACAGCCTTATGGTCTAAAATGCAGCGGTCATGTTTTGCAACACTATGAAAGTGAATAGCAGGTACAACAACACTGGAACAACCATAGATATCAGGTATAATATGCATCACATGACTAAACGTGCATGATTGTTTTTGAATACCTCTGTTTTCATTGTCCACATTACAACGATGGCAATGTTGTCAAAATGTACATTAAAAAATGCGTTTTCAAATGCTCAGTACCTGTGAGGTGAAGTCATGCTGCTGCAGCTGTCGGCCCTCTCTCAGGTCCCAGCAGCGCACTGTGTTGTCCAGACCCCCCGTCCACAGTTTGGTCCCGTCATTGGAAATATCTATACAGCTGGCTCCGTCTGTGTGGCCTTGGAACTGCCTGCGGAGGGCGACACAAGAACATCAGCATGACCTCATGAAGAAGAACGGCGTCTATCTCTCCAGCAGGAGTCTTTATATACCTGACGAGCGTCTGGTTGTGCAGGTCCCAGACCACGATGTTTCCATCACTGCAGCAGGAGAAGCAGACTTTGTTGTCGGGACTGATGGCCAGAGCGTAGCAGGCGGGAGCCGAGGACGTCAATTCGGCCTTGATTCGTGGAGTGGGCGTGGCCAAGTCCCAGATGGATAGTGTGCTGGCTTCACCTCCAACTATCAAGGTCCGCCCATCTGGGAGGAGCTTGCATGAGCGTATGTAGTTGTCTCGATTCTGAATGGACGAACGGATAGACATTATTTAGTCCTACTAGGATGGCATATAACAACTACGAGGAGAGTTTCACATGACGCAGATCTCACCAAACAGTCCAGTTGGGCCATTGGGCTCTTGCTGCCTGGTTGGCTAATGTCCCACACTTTAACGCAGCCTTTCCCACCGGTGTAGACGTGCCGCGTGGAAGTGCTGATGGTGACGGCACACACCACCTCTCCATGACTGAGGGTGTGGATCTGACGGGCGTGCCGCGGGATGCCAGGGCCGAGGAGGGCGTCAGGAGGGAAGGGCACCGGCTGCATTTGACCATCTGCGCTCACGTGGAACGAGTAAGCACTGGGGGCCGGAAAGACGTTTCATTAAATTCCAGAAAGATCTGACTAAGAGCTTTCGGAACGGAGTGCATTTGACATCAGGAGTCAAACAAACGGGAATTGGCATTGGAAACTTACGGTTTTCCAGAAGCTGCTGACTGCAGGCTAGCAGGTAACCCTGGTACTCTCATATGAGGGTGAGGTGACTCGTAGCCCACCTTGGAAAGTAAATGGGGCAATGAGACTATATCATAAAGGCACAAGGAATATATAGGGTAAACAGTTTTTCCCCCTCACCACAGGTGAACGTCCATATCCAGCTGCGGCTGCAGCGGCGGCGGCGGCAGCAGCAGCAGAGCCATTCATCTGAGGGGAGACGAGGTGGAGACCGGCACCGTATCCCGCTGCTCCCGCCAACTCCCCATTAACTCCCGGAGGAGGAAGCCCAAATGCACCAGGGGGGTATGCGCCCTGCACAGCCAATGGGTTCCTCAGACCTAATGCTAAAAAACCCAGAAATGGGGGGAACAGAGTTATGGAGAATTTGTTTCTCAGTGGTGAAGCATCTAATTAAAGTAATAATTAATAAATACTTGCTTAGAATTAAGCAAATAATAATTTAATAATTGTCAAAATGCATCAGAATGCAGAGTTAGCACAAACTCATGTGTTAAACTTTTTGGTTACACTATTTTTAGGTGTCTGTTACACTGTAATTATACATTTAACTACTGAATAATATTGAGTTATATTAAGTCACTAAATGTACTTACTATAGGGTTAGGTTTTGGTTTAGGGTTAGTTTATTTATCTTAATTTATAGTTATTACTACAGTAACTAGATGCAAAGTGCAACAAGGACACTGTAAAATAAAGTGTTACCAAATAAAGTTGAACCAATATTACATTTACATAGAGTCACACTATGCTATTTGTTAAGATAAGATTATGGGAAAAGTTTTTTTTTGTTGAGAAATAATAAAAGATTAAGCCAAAATAATCTTTTTTATTATTTCTCAAGAAGAAGAAAAAGCTTTCATCCTTCTGAGGCTTTTTCTTCCTTATGATATAAAGACAGTTGGGTCACACTGACATTTTTGACTTTATGCCTTCAAAAATATTATAATTAATTTTAATTCAGAAATTAAAACCATGTTCATGATAGAAGAGGTGCATTCAAGTTCCACCATTGTATGTATGAATGGCATTTAAAAATTTTTTTGAATAAATAGATCCTGCCAAAGAAACTAGACCCTTTAATATCATTCTCAGGAATGCTAAAATTACAAAGCCTCCAAGGACAGGAGCTCTGCACCATGAGACAATTAAAACAAGACATCAGTCTCAGAAACAGGAAGATCACTACTGCCCTCTGCTGGCTGACAAGCCATCAACCCTCAATAAAGACATTCAAACCTGGTGGAACTAAACGCTCTACAAATTCAGTCACAGGACAAAACCAAGAGATTCTTACCAAGAGGGTCAACGCCTGGCTTCCCAGGAACGGGGCGAAACTGCGGAGGAACGCTGGGGCCTGGAGTGGATGACTCCTGGGACATGGGCGTGCCAGGCTTCATCCCTGGAGTGCTGGACTTCTCTCTCTGCAAGGTTAAGGAACACATTTACACACATTAATTATTCAGGAATAATAGGTAGTCAAACTCAAGCGGGAACTATCTGCTTTTGTATTTTTAGGAGACTAACAAGGAAAGGTGTGTGAACGGTTTTGTGATGGAGTGCACTGCGAGACACTTCAATTTGGGGGAGGGAAAGTAACTTGTTCGCTAAATGAGCAATGCATTTGTTTAACATCAAACAAACATGTTTGTGTGTTTTTGAGTAATATATATGTACCGGCGGAGGCTCCTTGCTGCGTGAAGGAGAAGCAGCACTGCTGGAGGAAGCCAGCGAGGTCGGACTGGCCTGGGGCAGAGGCTCCTTACGGGAAGGAGGGAGTTTATCTAATCCGTTCTCTCTGGAGGAGTACGACTGCACGCTTCTTGGAGAAGAAGGGTCCTGAGGGAACGGAATGCACATGACGATTTAATCAGGGAAAATATGGCCAGCCTTGTTCTCATTCTTTAACACAAACCGACCTCGTCAACGACCAAATTGTCATCGCTCTTCTCAGCGTCGCTGCCCTGAAAGAGAAAGTTGAGTTGAGTGCGTGTGCTTAAATCAAATAAAGATTGTTTATGAGTCATAAAAAAGGACGATGTAAATGTAACACTTACGTAGTCAGTCATAAACTCCTTCTCATCTGCTTTTCTCTTTTTTCCATTGCTGAGGTAGTCTGAAGGCCTGCCTTTGTCTCCGTTTGAGAGTGAACTCTGGAAGAGAAAGATGAGAAAATGAGAGTGGAAAGGCAGAGTAGGAGACAGAGGATGTGCGTGTAAGTGTGTGTGCGAGCGAAAAGAAAGAGATAATGATGTAGGAGACGAGGGATAAATCAAATCAGCTCCATAACTGCTGGACCCACAGGCAATAGAGACGCCTAATGCATGACAGTCTGCACTGAGAGGAACTCAACTAGAAAGAGACAGAGAGGGAGAAAGAAAATGGACGGATACTACTGATACTCACTGGTCCAGGTTCGCGGTCTGTGTGGATCATGGGAAGGGCAGGTAAACGTCCCCGCGGCCAGTCAAAACAAACCAAAAAACAAACAATGTGACTATGACAGTTAGACAAAACTCACACTCCAACAGACAAAACAAGGCGTTGGATTAGCCCACAGCTAATAATAACACAAAAGCAGATTCCTTCAGTTCCCACTCTTTCATGTTTCATTGATGAAATGCATGAGCTGACAGACTTCAAAGATGAACTGGTCAACATTTCAGACAGGGCAGATTCTGCATTTTATGAAGGACGTATGAGTGGTGCAATGTAAACTGAATTGCTTTGTGATTACTAGCATGTTGCTATGTGGTTGTTAGGTGATTACTTACTGGGTCGAGTCTGGTATATGATATTCTAATATCTAGATACAACTCAGATCTCTTCCGCAGCATTTTGTTTTTACCCAGTTTAAATTGTTAATGCGCGAAATGTTGTGGGTGATATCCAGTAATTTAAATGGGAATCTGCGGAATCAGGAGTTTTGCACGAGTGCAAAAATGTTAAAAGTTGGTCATGCGGATTCGTGGCTCATTACTATTTACATTTTTAAGTTGTAATGTAAAATAAAGTTATATTATTATTATTTCTTTATTTTTTACAGTGAAATATTACAATAGTAATATCTCTTATTTTGTTTAGTTTTTTTATTTAGTAATAAACATTATTATTATTATTATTAGGTAGGAAATTGATATGTAATTTTTTTTTACCAAATTGTGCCACTCTACAAACAAGCTTGAGGTTTTTTTTTTTTTCGTCCCCAAATCATTCAGCCATAATGAGTATTGCAAATATTATTTTGTGTTCAGATTAATTAGTACATACAGGTAAAGAAAGAAAGAATGTGCCCTTGTGCCCGGTTCAGACTGCACAATATTTCTGTCTGTTGGGATAGTCACGTGTCAGATTATGCGATTTTGACATCTAAATTCTTGTCGTGCCCGTGGACAAGAACCAAGTCAGACCACATGTTGCTTCCTGACCAATCATCGCTTGCCATCTTTAACGACATGTGTGATGTCATCGAGAAGGCGGAACTAGCAACTGTTTTCTAGAAACAAGAGCGTTAACAAACAATGGCTACCGAAGAGATGTGTTAGCTTAATGCTAATTCCAGTACTCGCCAGGATGCTGAAGCGCCTCCGCTATCGTTTGCCAGCCTTTAACTTTTGGCAATCCCTCGAGGAAACATCATAAAGGCAGAAGTATTATTGGCACAGCTCCACAAACCTTTCCTTCATTGCATAATTCTACCTAAGACCGCCAATAAAATCATCTCTCTTTCGTTCCGGCATGTTTGAAAGCTGTGTACAGAAAAGCTTCTGTGCTCCTTTTTGTGACAAAATCCATTGTGGAGGACCGAAAAAAAAAATTAAACATGCTAGTCTTTCTGTGCATTTTCGTTCACGAGTCAACGCAACACCCTACATCAAACAGATCATGCCAAAATCGGGAAGATATTGCATAGTCTGAACTCGGCATTAAACAATACGTATAAATTACAGATCAACAGATCTGTCAGGATGATTTTATTTGTTATACCTCTGTGGTGCTCTGCTGCGGCGGCTGCCGCCACTGCCTCCAAATGGGCTCGCTCGTCTTTAGAGGCCAGCTGGGCACCAAGGGCCCCGGACAGGGCTAGCAACCCAGAGCCACCTCCCAAAGCCAGTCCCGGGTGAGGCAGTCCGGAAGGGTGAGGGGCCATGGGCAGCCCCTGGGCAGCATGCTGGGAAAGGTGCTGGGCCTGCAGCTGTTGCTAGAGGGAACAAGAGGAAGAGGACGATGGAGCGATGAAGGAAGGGCGGGGGTCAGAGAGAGAGGGGAGAAATAGATGAAGGGAGTGTGGGAGATAAAAGAGAGCGACAGAGGCCGAGATGGAAGTGGAGTGAAGAAACAGATAGCCAGAGGAAATGAAAAGAGCATGAGGAGGAGGAGGAGGAAGAGAGAGAGAGAGAGAGAGAGAGAGAGAGAGAGAGAGAGAGAGAGAGAGAGAGAGAGAGAGAGAGAAAAAAAAAAACACAACACAGTTAAGACTTGGATCTGCACCACAGACGAAGAGGCCGTTACAAAGGGAATGCATTCATGACCCCTTCCCAGTGTCCCGGGAGTGAGGGAGCCCAATGAAATGGTGTCGTCCTGCTCTAACGGCTGGGTCGGGAACAGCACTGCTCCAGCATTCGCTAATGAGCACCCCAAAATAAAATAAAAAGCTGATGACGGCCATGTGAGAAATCAAAACGTAAAAGTGAATAAAAATACAGGAAATCAGATGTGAAAGAATGGAAACGGGGATGTCAACTGGTGGCAACTCAAACCTAACTATACGCGACACGTTGCGACGAGTGATAAAGAGAACGTTTTTAAATGATTTACTCATCTTCATGTCGTACCAAACCTGTCCGCGGTTATTTTTTTTTTTCATAGAACACAAAAAGAAAATGTCACAACTTTTTTCCATAGAATAAGTCTAGACTCTAGTCTTCTGAAGTCATACGAAAGCTTCGTGTGAGAAAGAGAGTGAAAGTCATTATTCATATATCTTTTAGTCTGTTGAACCTTACGTAAAGATTCAAATATCATGATGGGTTACTAATGTAGCATTTATGAATTTCGACAAGCTTTCGCATAACGCCATCATATGGCTTCAGATAACATTTGCAAATAGCGCACAAGTTGTATGAATGACTTTTTTGTGCTTTTTTATATTATGGTAACACTTTAGTTTAGGGGCCATTTCTCACTATTAGCTAGTTGCTTACTAGTTTGCATATTATAGGATATTGGCTGTTTATTAGTATTTAAAAAGCACATATTAATGCCTTATTCTGCATGACCATATTCTACATCCCTTTATGATCCTACCTAATACACTCTTATGAAAATGTTGGCCAATAACGATAACTGATAATTCTTTGTATTTTAAAGCAGATAACCGATATATTGACCAATAAGTGTAAATCGATTTTTTTTTAATAATTTTTGAGAGCCTGTTTACAAAAACAAAAGTCTTTAAAACCATTAACACCATTAAAAGCCATGTCCCAAGCATGCAATTATAATGTTTTCATGCATACTTGAGCTTTATTAATTTTCCTTTTTTGAAGTGATTCCAAATCACATTTCAAGCAATTCAAAACCATAATGGTGAACAGTGTACATCTGAAGGAAATAATTCATTATTTATTGGCTTTAATATATCGGCCAAATTGTCAATACCGATATGGTGGCCGATATATCCAGCATCCCTACTTACTACCTATTAAGAGTTAGTTAATAGTGAGAATTGGACCCTAATCTAAAGTGTGACCAAAATTATCTTTTTTTTTGTTCCAAGGGATACAGATTTAGTAAAACATGAAGGCGACAGATTCAGTACGACAACCTTTTCCGACTTTTTGTTTTCGAGTTTGAGCATCCCGCCATTTTCCGGAAGGCTCATAAAAGTTCATAAGTGCAACTTAAAAAAAACTCATCAAATTCAATCTAGCCTAACATTGAAATGTGTCATAAACGGACCCTAAAAATGTATCTGACTGGGGTCAAGAGAACCCAAAACCACCATACCACGCATTCTCAACATAGACAAGTCGACTAGTTGTTTAGCCAAAAATATAGAGTTTTGCCCATCCCCAGCCTAGTTATGAAAGTGCTACTTTCCACTCTTTCAAAAATATAAGCAAACCATAAAAAAAGAAAACTGAAATGACAACTCAAGAGGAAAGTGCTAAAAACAAGGATGAAAAGATGGAAGTACACACTGTGGGAGGCAGAGGGGGGAGTCCACGTACCCCTATCGACGCATTCAACTCCCCCATAGTCACCTGTTTGGCGCGCTCCATGGCCTGGACCACCTGCTGCTGGTGCTGTGGACGGAGGTCAAAAAATGGCTGTCAATGATAAACAAACAACAAGCAACAAAACAAGGCAGATGGCCACCCTAGTGTGTCTTTGTGTACTGTGCAATTTTCATTTTCTGGTGTATGTGTGTGCGCATTTTGTATGAATACACAGTTAAAACAGGAGGGGGAAGTTGTTTTTCTTCTGTCAGGAAAAGCTTTGGGCAAACTGTAAGCGTTTTTGTGGAAGTGGGTTTACAAGAATAACAATAGGCTTCCCAAAGGCATCAGAATGAGAGTGTGTGAAACGTGAGGAAATATGAGAGGATAAGAGAAAAAAAAAAGTGTGTGATTGCATGTGTGTGAGAAACAGAAAGAGCGATATTGTGTGTGTGTGTGTGTGTGTGTGTGTGTGTGTGTGTGTGTTAGCACAAGCGAGTGAATTATCAATCACGGAACGTCTGAATGCAATGTGGCATGTGTGAGTGTCATGATGTGTAGCTGTGGGACTAAGTGTGTGTTGGTCTCATCTCACCTCCTGCGACAGAAATGGAATGAGCTGGGCACAAATCACATTCAGCCGTTTGGCGATCTCCGTCTGCAGAGATATGGAGAGAGAGAAGGATTTAGAAGCAGAAAGAAACAAAGCAAATAGAAACTTATTTCAGGTCATTTTATTTCTTTCTTTTTTCAAAAAGTACATTTTTGTAATGTTAAATTACCTTTTCCTACAATAGTTTGGCTATTTTATGACAGTGATGAAGCTACTACAACTACTACTAAGTATTATTATTAGTAGTAGTAGTAGTAGCAGCAGCAGGAGTAATAAAATAGTTTAGATGAAGCGACAACAATTACTAAGACATCAAAACAATGCTTATTTAGTGATTCCTAACACTCCCACTAACTTTCCGCTCAGACAGAAAGAGCCTGTTTGACTGAAATATAGTGACCAACTAATGTGTTTTTTTTTTAAAGAGTGAGTGTCCATAACTTACCTAGCTTACAATAACTTTCATAATTACAAAGAATAATTTGTTTACCTGCAACTACCTTTTACAAACAGATATACAGAATTGTTTTTCAAAGAGTTATATGCCATGAACAGTGCAAATTGTGCTTCGTAAAGCATCAAGCAAGCCATGAATCTTTGGGCATGAGGCTGAGGTGGAAATTACAGCTGCAGATTGAAATGCCTAAGCAATAGTAAAATATACAATCCTGTCCAAAACGCATCTACCGAACCAAGATGTTGTAGGAGTGTAACCTGCTACCTCTGCTCACACAGCTAGTAAATATTTTAGCCCTCCACATCTGGCTCATGCTAATTGTTGCGCAGTGAGGAGAGAGGATGCCTGAAATATTCATGCCCAGCATCTGCTGCTCCGGTCCAGCCGAGAGGAGTGACGCCTCCCCCTGTGAGCTCTCGTTCTGGAGGACACCGGTCTTGCCCCATTGAGCTACGGAGACTTTTGAGGCAGTGCTGGGGGTTTCCATGCTAAGACCATTGTAATCTTTAACCAACAACCCAAACAAGAGCTCCCCCGAGCTGAGGGCAGCCCTCCCCACAACTGTTTATTTTGCCAACAACAGGTATAAACTAATATTGTAATTTCTATGTTCACCCACATACCACAACATTTGTCTTAGAAGTATATTTCAATCACAAATGTCTGACTTTCACGTTGCAAACCTGTATGATTTTGAAACACATAAGATGATATTTTGAAGATTGTGCTGTTAAAAAAATAATAAAAATGATATATATAGATTAGAAAATATTAGATGAAAAATTGCCCCTTGAAATTAAAAATATGCTTAGGCTGAACTACTAAAATTACTAACTAAATAAAATTAAATCTAAATTGAAATATTAAAATTAAGTATATAAAATGTATAAATAAATAAAAGCTAACACTGGAACAAAACATTATTTTTAATCAGATATATGTAATGTCAGTGTCCAAAATTATTAACTTTAAAGAAAATCAGACTGATCAGTTCTCAAGTTAACCTCAAATTTTTGTTCATCACACAAATGAATTGTATGACTCATGGATATTATAGCTAAACTAAAACCATGAAATAAAATAATAATAATAATAACTAATAATAAATCAACTTTAACTGAAAATAAAATATAAAAACCCTTCAACTTTTGCAGCTAGTTGCCAATAAAACATTTCTCATTTTCATTTAGTTAATTTTTTATTTTTTTTAAATGACTAAACTTTAAAAATAAATAAATAAATATAAAACTAATAAAAACTATAATAGAATCTCAATGATAGTAAAATAACATTTACTTTGCACAATTTCACCTCCTTTTTGAATTCACTGTAATTGCCCGTTAAAGAGCGACCAGCACATTCTTCAAAATGCCTCTTTGTATGTCAATATATTTTTGGGTGAGTATATAAATTTGAGTCCACTTTCCCTTTTCCCTTTAAGTGAATTAATGGCTGTGTGAAGAACATCCCCCTTTTTCAGAAAAGAAAGGAGGAACAAACCCCACCCCCATCTCCTCTATATCTATCCATCATAGCCCTCCCAGGAAACACAATGATTTCTTGTTAGGGAATGGCAACTACAAAATGACATCTTCAGAGGAGGGAGTGGGGAGGCTGGGAAAAGGGGAGGGCGGGAAGGAGGAGGAGGGAGGAGGGAGGGAGCGAAAGAGGAGAAATCGGGAGAACGGAAAAAAGAGGCTAGAAGAAAGGCACAGTTAAGGAAATTACAGAGTGATGGGAGATGCAGAAAGATGAGGGAGGGGGGGCGTTAGCTACATTAGAGAAGGGAATTCGTGGAGCATGTCAAAAAAGAAGCGCAATTGAAACGGAGGGAGAGAACAGACGCTCCAAGAGCACTGACCTAATTTAAACTGACCTGACATCTGCACGAGAGAGAGAGAAAGAGAGAAAGAGAGACTGAGCGAGGAAGGTCGGGAAATGCAGATGCAGTACGCAATTTATGAGGAAGGAGAGCGAGAAAGTCACAGCTAGCTACTTTTAGATAAATCGCACAATCGCTCTCGTGTGTGTGTGTGTGTGAGAGGGGAAAGGGGAGTGTGTGCTGCAGACACGTTATTTGTTGATCTAATTAGTTTGTTTGCAGATTAATTTTAAAACAAGTGCCACGGGCCAGACCTAAGAGGATTTCAACTATATAAAACGGCTGTGAAAAAAGATCCCTGCATAATTGAATCTGAATTATGAACCCTACAAAAAGATAAAAGGAATAATAAAACTCTTCAGCACAAAATCACTACATGACACTGAATAGGCCGAAAGCCCATATTAAAACCGTTGAGTGTTTGCATGTATACTGTATAACTAGTGATGGGTCACATTGGTCAACTAGTCATCCAGAAACTGACTAGCCATTTAGTGAGGTTGATGTGTTTTTCATATATTAAGTTCTGAAATTGTTAGTGAGGATTCTTTAAAGCCACTTTGGAAAGGTCTTGTCCTGCAGAAAGCCCGCCTTGGTTTATAACCTTTCCATTTTGGCTTAAGCAAGCATAAATGACGTAAATTAGCTTTTTTTAAAAGTTATAAATATTCTGCAAACTTACCTGTTTGTGCATCTCTATGTTGAGGCCGTAGGACATTTCGTAGTACTGAAAAAGAAGAGGATATCATTAAACTGTCACATACTAGAAAAAGTATTTAAGTTAGCGGTTTTAAAAGTTAGTTTCATTAATTGTCTACTGTCAACAGTGATCGATGTATAAAGCACGGCTCACACAAAAGTCACTTTCAAACCACATTTTCTCTTGGTCAAGGCAGCGAATTTGAAAGCCCAACTTGAACCTGTTGTGAAATATTTTGCCTTTTGCAAAAGTTCTATTGAAACTCTAGATCTGGCCACAAACGGCTCTTTAAAACTTATCTCAGGCCAGTTTGTGCAGATGATTCATTGTTAAAATAGTCTGGAGAAGTCGGTCCTCATTCAACACCAAAGTCCATATTGGATCATAACAGCACTCATAAAAAAATATATCTTTATGTACTCTCATTTCTCTTGCATATTACCATAATTTTATTCTAACAGTGTCTGCACTGGACACGACCTTGCCATGACATGGGGTAATCTGTGTGCGCTTATTTTTAAGAGTCTTTTATACAGTTCTTGCTGTTCAACAGCAATGCATAGTGATTACGACTGAAAGGTTCAAAAAGGTATAAATATAGCCCACATGAATGACAGACTATAATTCAAGACTGTATTAAATGGAAAATATTCACTTTCACAGAATCTCACATCGAGTCTGCATCTTTTTTCAAATATGAATGTGGGTGAGATGCAAAATAAGTGAATACTAGTGCTGTCAAATCAATTAATTGCGAATAATCGTGAATAATCATTAATAATCTAACAACAATTTGTATATATATTAATTTATTTAAATAATTTATTAAATAAATAAATAAACACACCGATTAGGCATAATATTATTACCACCTTCCTAATATTGTGTAATACTGCAACAGTGCTTAGGTAGGTGGTACGTGTCAAAGTAACATCCACACCAGGGGTGTCCAACCCTGCTCCTGGAGGGCCACTGTTCTGCAAAGTTTAGCTCCAACCCTAAACACACCTGAACCAACTAATCAAGGTCTTACTAGGCATATTAGAAACTTCCAGGCAGGTGTGTTGTGGCAAGTTTGAGCTAAACTCTGCAGGAAAGTGGCCCTCTAGATCGGGCCACAGTTTGGACACCCCTGATCCACATGGATGGCAGGACCCAAGGTTTCCCAGCAGAGCACTGCCCAAAACATTAACTTCTTGAGAATTTTGAGCTACAGTAGCTCGTCTGTTTGATCGGACCACACAGGCCAGCCTTCGCTCCCCACGTGCATCAATGAGCCTTGGCCGCCCATGACCCTGTTTGCTGGTTCACCTCTGTTCCTTCCTTGGCTTCCACTTTTGATAGATACTGACCACTGCAGACTGAGAACACCCCACAAGAGCTGCAGTTTTGGAGATGCCCTGAGCCAGTGGTCTAGCCATCAAAATTTGACCCTTGTCAAACTCGCTCAAATCCTTACGCTTGCCCATTTTTCCTACTTCTAACATCAACTTTGAGGACAAAATGTTCACTTGCTGCCTGATATATCCTAATAGATATTATATGATATAATCAGTGTTATTCACTTCACCTGTCAGACGAATTTGACCGGATTGCTTTTATAGTGTAGACACTCATATGGTCAAACGTGTAAAAAAAAAAAAAAACGCATACTCTCCGCCTACTGACCTAATACGTAAACATTTTGGAATGCACGCTAGCCAGACGGGATTAAAACTCTGTCGGCTGAAGACCCTAGTTTGTTTGAAGACCAAAAAACATACCAAGCACAAAGTTCTCTCACCATTCCTGATTTCTAACACACACTCAGTCGCGTTCATATGTAAATTTGCGTGAGCTTATTTCGTCCATTAGATCAAAAGATCGGATAAAACCCATACATTTACCCACCCAAAAACCATCCCTCGAAGAAATCAGGACAGAAGTGGTTGAAACTGGACAAAAGAGACCACCAGGTGTAAACAGGAATGTGTCTGCCTCATCTACTTGTGATCCGATCGACCAAAATGCATCTTAGTAAACATAGCCTTAGATTTGATTAATTGCGATTAATCGATTTGACAGCACTAGTGAAGAAGTGATCAAATTTGTTTTACTCCTGGCAAAAATTACCTCAGAATTCTTACATAAGCATATAACGCAAGAACTATTTTTGTTTGTTGTTTTATCGTTTAACCAACTCATCAAAAATAGTTTTTCCATTGGACTTTCCGATGGAAAAAGGGAATAATATGAGGGTGAGTAAACAATTTTGACTTTTTACTAAATTCCTTTTAGCTAGCTGGATAAATACTGGCATGGCAGAGTCAAATGAGTGTAATTTTATTAGATAGAGAGAATCAAGTAAAAAGGAAAGGAGAGGCAGATAGAAAAGGGTAAAAACAACAGAGACGGAGGGATAGAAAGACCCTGGCAATAAAAGAAGCCGGCCTGACAGCTGCCTGTTGTATTCACCAGCTCTGCCAAGAGCCCACGGTGTTGCTAGGCGACTCCCACACTAAAAAAATTATGAGCCAAGAAGAAAAAAAAAAAAAGGGAGAGAAAGAAAACGGACAGAGAAAAGGGGTTAAGCCGTCTGCCAAGAGCAAATGGCATGCCAGGCGCACATAGCTGCCATATCTGTGGGCACTGAGGCACATGGCAGCGGCTCTGAAAACTCATTCTCTGTGATGGATGAGCTGCGTTTGAAGGACTTCTGATTGAGAGCTGAAGGAAGATGGTGTCTGGTGTTTGGATGCGCGTCGCATCTGATGCCTGATGCAACTTGGTTTGTGTGTGTGTGTAAGTGTTTGTCTTACCATGACATAATGTCTCTGTATTTCTGTCTTCTCTGTGGCCAGCTTTTCACACTCCAACTTCAGACTGCAGAAGAAAGAGAGAAAGATGTTTTGTGGATTGGTGGAAAGAGATTCTGTTGGACTGTTTTGGTGCTCGGACATGCTGTATTGCGTTTTATTTACTTATAGTGTTTATGAATTGTAATAAATTGATCAATGTCTCTTCTGAATCACTCCCCTTCATGCTGCCTTTGACAAACTGTGAGGAGATGGCATATATAAAGATATACAGAAAAACAGACAAAGACCCAGAGACAAATGGATAAATAGCTAAAGAGATGACAGACAGAAATAGACAATTACAGACAGAGAGTAAGACACAAACTGAGAGACAAGATACACAAAGATGAATAAGAAATAAATCACAAATATATAGAAATACAACATACGGACAGATAATGAAGACAGAGACACACAGATATATTAATAGATATAAAAAGAAAAAAGGCAGACAGAAAAATAGGCCGAGGCAAATATTGAAAGACAGACAGACAGACAGAAATCAACAATACACAAAAAAAGATATTTACAGGATAGACAAATATACAGAACTTCAAAGACAGACAGATGAATAGACATGTAGCCTATAGAAAGACACAAACGATATGGGTAAAGACAGGAGAAAAGAAAAAGAAGAAAATGAAGACAGGAGAAAGATAGACAGACAGACCCTGACTGAATCCACTAAGATCAAACAGCACACACACTTTCTCATCTCCTGGCTGTATTTCAGCTCTCCACACACTGACTTGTTTGCAGGCGTCAGATTTATGCGAGCGCGCGGGAGGGCCTGGGAAAATTAGAATATGATTAATACCGCAACATTACTGCGCCGCAACAGGTAATAACGGCACATCCGCTCTCCTTCACTGACTGCGCACAACCGTCGATAATTGACTCATTTATCACCGCGAGTGAGGAAGAGCGCAGAGGATGATGGGCGTGGGGTAGTGGGATGGTGGGGTGGGGGTGTGCGGGAAGTGAGAGAGTGATAGAGGGAGCTGTGGAGGATTAAATTCATTCCCCTGCTAGAATTTATTACACTGGAATTGCCTCACTGCAAAAGTCACCCCCGTCGCAGGATTTCCGAGAACTGACAAATCTATCGGTGCGCGTTTCGCTGAGACCGTCTCTGCTTATTTATTTATTTCCCATCTCGCCTGAATGAGTTGGCCTCAATTATGCGATGCGGTGAAGACATCGCTCCCTTGTGCAAAATCGTAGGGGAAGTTGGAGAAAACAGCATGACGGCTTCCAAATATTGTCAGGTTCATTGGATAAAGATCTGTTTTCAGGCGTATATTTACATAGTTACGAGATTTAAATACGATCATTTAAATTCTGCAACATCTCCCACGTGGAAAAAGGCCACTGAGAGTTCAGCGTGCCGCGAGGCTGGAGTGGATTTATTGAGGTAAATCAAGGCTAATGTGGAATTAAACTTTAAAAAAGGTCAAATCCGTTAAATGCAGGCACGACACCTCAACACGCAATAAACAACAGCAACTGTAAGCTTCTGCCAGTCCAAACAAATGACTGATCATTAGTTGTTCCATCCCTTACAACAATTTATCATGGTAAAAGAATTAGCCACCATTGTCATCAATCAAAGATGTTGATGTCGAAGAATCAAAAAGCTTTGTTTAAAGGAGATCACCTTTAATTATTAGTGGTGTTCTTTTTATAACCCAAGTTTTAACTTGCATGAATGTGTTGTATGGCATAGAGTATATCAAATAAATTAAGTTAATTTAGGTACAGTACAAAAAAGATTTGTTATTATTGTTGCTGAGAAAATGAGATGACCCAATAAATGCAAGAAATACACTGACATGAAATTAAGACACAAACAACATAACTAAAGATTCCCACCCTTAACCCTAAAAACCCAAACTAAATTTTTAAGTTATATATCAACCTCCTTAATATTCCTCAATCAATACACCATAACAGGGCTCCAGACTAACTTTTTTCACTAGGAGCAAAGTGGCCCCCAACTGAAAATTTTAGGGGCACAGGCAGAAAATTTAGGGGCGGACAATGTAAAACAACAGGCTAATTAAATCTACTAATTTCCACTGTATTACTAATAGGGATGTGAATATTTTCTCTTTGCCTTTTGTTTGATACTCAATCGTCAGCAGATTTATTAGACGCTGCCCCTTTAAGACCGAATGCCAAACTATAATAACATCCTATTCTCCTATTTCTCCAAACTATTTATGCCCATTTAAGATATAAACTGTTAGAGTAACTACTCTCCAATCCGGTCATTTTGACACAGACTATTCGTTGTTTATTTGATGGGTTAGACGCGCACACAAAAGTTTAAAATATAAAGTGCAAGGCGGTCCATTTCGCAGCACACACACACATAAGCCGCCTTGAAGTTGGAAACAGCGTCTCTTGAGCGGATTATTGTGCATTTAATAGCTCTGTTCATTATCAAACACTGATTCAGACATTAAGTTTAGGTTTAGGGAGAAATGACCATGGAAATGAAATCGCAAGGTTGTGAAGGGAAGGATGTCGCGCTCGGCGAAACACGGCTATAGGAATAGTTACCTCATATCTTCTTTTTATAATTCTTGGAAGCCGAAATCGAAAATAAAATTAGATTAATATCACAGCACATCCCTAAAGTTTAAGCAGACTAAACTTTTGTTTAGTTCTCTTGGCCAGTCACTCATTAAGCTGACGTATTGTGTTCGCTGTAGCTCCACGTGAGAGAGCTCGCTCACTTTCTCTCTCTTCTGGATTGCGAATAGCAAAAATGTACCAGGGACAAATGGTTTAATATTATCTCATATAGAAACGGCTGGCAAAGATATAATTTGTCAGATATAACGTCTATCAATTATAAATAGTAAGTGAATAGTAAGTGTATTTTCTTAATTTCTCCATTACCGACAGCAGGCAAATTTACCGGTTGCACATGTGCGACTGGATGTAAAATTCAGTTGAACACTCTCAAATTTTAGTCGCAAAATGCAACCATTTGGTCGCAGTCTGGAGCCCTGCATAAACAATTTAACAAGAAAAAAAGTTTTCCTATACATTTTTTGACTGATTGACTGATACACAATGATGAGGTGACGTTTCACTTATAGTTACCGCAGGCAGAAAACACAAGAATAGGAAGAATCATCAGCAAAACTTGAAATGGCTTAGAGATTTACAGCAGAGCAAGAACTGAACGCAATCAAATATTAGTGTCACTGCCACTTGATGGTGGATCTGGTGAAGCAGATTTTGAAAATGATAGTTTTGAGAATATGTTGGAGATCATTAATATGAGCCAGATGCTGAATGTTCTGGGAAATGAGCTCTGACGAGCACAGTGATGATGGTTTAAAACATCTGCTCAAACTGAACCCTTCAAAGCTCCAAAAGGTAACAAAATATGCTTTATTTTATTCTTCTGTAATTGTTACTCTAATATCAGGAGAGTTTTATATTATCACGACAGGCAGAGATCAACCTGTATTAGATATAGATCCGGGTCGCTAAAGACCCGAAAATTTAACATTCATGCATTTAAGGGTTAATTACTAAAGATCAATACCATGCAATAAAGGTAGATAAAGAAAAAAGAAAGGTCTCTTTCTTTCCCTGACAACTGATTAGCTGATCGTCCTGCCAGCAAAGCACTATTACCATATATACACACAAGCTAACTGCACTTTTAATCATATTGCACACCACAACAGAGTGAATTTATAATGATGACTCAAAGTGAAGCATCCGAAAGAGAAGTTGGAGTGAAAAAGCAAATATTCAGGCTGACGTGAGGAGTATCAGTCCAATTAGAGAAAGTGTGGACACTTCCTCACAGATCTCATCCTCATTTGCCATGCCTGTGCCTCATTAGTAAAAGCCCTTGTGTCTTCTGTATTTTCATAGTGCTTTTTCATCTCTCTGCTTAAAGTGCACGCACACATAGTGATTAGTTAGTGAAATAGTCCAGTTCAGAGCTAAATTAAACCCCATTACTGCCTGAGAGAGGATTGATGAAGGGTTTGACTTTGTGGAAAATTCGCATTTGCGGCACACACAAACTTAGACACACTTTGAAGCCTGAAATGTGCTCTTAGAGCATGAGGACAAATACATTTTATGCTTTGCCGTTTTCAGACATTGCATATTCATAAAGCAACACATGTTGCATTCTCTGTATTACCACAGGGGGTGCTAATGGTTCGTTTTCTTCTTCAGGTCAACAACGGTGTTGCAAAAGATTAAAAAGAATACTGCTAAACAAGTTGATTAATGTTAATCATGTAACAGTATACAGTAGTTGTGCATGTGTTACCCCTCAGGTCCTACACCCACCCGGGCGCTCTAACAAGGAGGCTAAAGACTGCATAATCAAGCATAGCATGAGCATTTTGGCATAATTGTGTGTTATTGTTTTATAGCGCGATAGAAATACGCTTGCCAGTATCGAGTTCTCTGTGCGTCGTGTGTCACACAGACAGGACATTGACCAACAGTGCATTCTCTTTTGGTTTTAAAGCATTTGCATGAATAAGAGCGTGATCAAATAATGTAACGCTAACCAAAGGATGACAGAAGAAAACGGATGCTGCGTTAATTGCGTTAAAAATATTTAACGCATTAAACTGAATACATAAATTGCATGGGTTAACGCTAATTTTGACAGCATAAAAAAATGGTTAGCTAGCTACCTAAAGAATCGTGAGGTTTAATGAGTCCTTATGTATATTATACTAATAGCCTTACACTAAGGTGGAATAAAACAAGGCTGTGCCCATTCCACATGGCAAAAACCAAAAAATCTCCATCAATACAAGTATACGGCAAACATTCTTGATGAAATACTCTGTCAGCCATACACCGACATTAAAGCGCAATTGCGATCCAAACCACCCACCACAAACACATGCACTTAAATACACACGCGCTCGATGGGGGAATGCCGGGCCACACACATACAGATGTATCCAGCAAAGCAGGCCTAAACCACAAACCCCAGACTTCATCATAAAGATGCCTAGAATCCACTAAAAAGTCCAGGCACAAAGAAGGTATCATGGGTATCAGCGCAACTCTTTTTCTGTGCGGGTGGCTGTCTGTGGGTTGGTTGGTTGTCTTCATGTCTGAGCCATTGCAAACCCAGAGGACACATTAGCAAGGTAGGTGAGCTGCTGTGTACGGAAAAGGGCTGGGCAAAGCAAAAACTACTGTAATGAGAACCTCCGGTCTAAAGCCCTCCTGTCTGCTGATTAGAGGCCTTCTACACAAAAAAAACACCCAAACCTAAGCACACAATCACCAACATGCAGAGACATACGCAAAACATGTGCGTTGCTGCAAGCTACACAGCATGGTAACACCGTATGGAGCAGCTCTCTTTGTTATCCACTTCCTGCCCAGTTCACATTTCCTGCCGGACCTTGCGCTGTAATCTGACCTCGGCCTAAGTGTGTATCTCACGTAGACCAGTGCCCACACACATACACACCTCTCTCCAACTCATCTTGCCAAATCTCTTTAGCTTTGACTCTTTCCTGTCCTTTAATCCAACACCAATCAGCCTCCAGACACAAATTACGAGAACTAAAATTAAAATCTAAGCCACGCCACGTGTAGCCAAGAGCTGTCTGTGCCTGTCTGGCGCGTCCCGTGTGTGCCTGCCACGTTCTACCTGGAGCGGGACCAGCTCCGTGGCAGGAGATTGCTTATGGGAAATGCCGCATCTGAAACACCATGGGAAGGCTAATCTTGTTGCCTGACCTAAAGGAGGCCTGCGATTTTAGACTTCATATTGTAATGCTTCATGAAGTGCCATTCAGGGGCTAATTACAGTGCTAGTAAGAACTTTAAATCAAACTATAATATTACCCATTGACTTAAAGTTGCAGAATGTTTGACATTCAAATTATAATGCTGCCTTCGTCATGTTATGAATGATGGTATTTAAGAGATAAGCATAGATTAACAATACTGGCTGTAAATATCAGTGGGGAAACTCTGGATTTTCTCAAAGCCCAGACTTTGAGTTGGGGACACGTGACGTGGAATTGATCATAATTGCGTATCTTGACTCTACGGTGTAGTATTCACCCATTTTGTGCACCATTTATGAAAAACAGTGATAAAGCTTGTCAGAAAAATCTACTCAACTTGCCAAATTATGAGGTGTCAGCCTTCTACATCCAATCTCCATTTCCCATCACTCTCTGTGACTCTCTTATTAGAATGAAACAAAAGCATTAATTGCACACCTAACCCATCCCTAACCATGCATATATTTTTCTCTTCATATTGTGTACAGGCTAGAAAAGCTTGTTGCACTAGCTGGAGAAAATTAACCACATTGTCCATTTAATTTGGACCCAAATCATATTGAAAATTAAAACTGTAATACTCCCACAGCATAACTTTCATAAATCATGCGACTCTAGTATTTGCATACAGCACTGATTGTCGTGAAACACAAATGTACTTAATTATTCCTTGAGCAAAGTATTCAACTTATGTTTAAATGCTCTAACGATAATAAACATCCAACAATTGAAACCAAGAAATGGCTCCCGCTCTAATTTGATAAGTGTGCAGGTGTTTGGCCTTCTGCATCAGGCTTGAGACAGATTCATTAGATATTCAAGCACCAGCTAGCTGCGAAAACCAAGAGCAGATGAACAACTCTTAAAATCTGATTGGGAGACCAATACAGAGCCACATGAGAGTGGTATTATCCATTAATTTAGAAAGGTGCACAAAATAACTGCTTAGCTGTTGGCTTCTGGGAAAGATTTAGCAAATACAGCCATATATATCCAGGCTGGTATATGTGTAAAACCAGCAGCCATCAGAAGGGCTGAACTCTGTTTGTACAGGGGATTTTCGAGCTTATTTGACTGAACTCTGAAGGCAGGAACAGAAGAGATCTAACAATAGGAATTTGGGGACTGGGTGGATTTGCAGATTCTGGCATGAGGAATCAAAGCTGTAGCTGTGTGAAGGTTTGCCAGTAATAAGGAGGGGTTGTGTGAGTGTGCAGAGGGGGCATGGACTACCGTACCGGAGAGGGTGCCAGCCCAGCACCTACTAGAAATCACACACGGGTCATGCCTGGTCTGGCCACATTCCTGAGCCTCAGAGTGCACAGAAAACAAACCCACAGAACTAAAGGTGCATGTGTGTTTTATGAAAAGGCAGTGGGTCTTCCCCTTTTAGAAGCTACAGCAAGGGATTTCTTTTGAAAACTAACAAAATGCAATGCCTTACTTGTTAGAAATTCCAGCTAAAACTACATTTTGATGGTAGCTAAGTTACATGTTGTCTGGCTGGTCCAAGCTAGTGATTAGCTGGTGTTGAACAGGGGTGTCCAATCTTGCTTCAGGAGGGCCACCTTTTGCAGAGTTAAGCTCTAACCTCACTGGCATTTTCTAGTAATCTAGAAGATCTTGATTAGCTGGTACAGGTGCATTTATCAATGGATGGAACTATACTCTCCAAGAAAACCCTTCAGGATGATTGGACACCCCTTGTGTAGAAGGTTGTTTAGATGGACGGCCAGAAGTCAGTCATCTTTGTCAAGCAGCTACCATGTTCCAACAAGCAACCCGACCGCCCTAATCACTGACATTTTAACCTTTTTTATAGCCTTCTTGCTACAGTTACATTGCATCAGGAATTCTGCAAAGACATTCTCCCATGGGTTGACTAAATTACAAGCTTGCGAAAAATGTTTTTTGATAATATTGACATTGAACATCTTAGAACTTAGCGACTGTATGTATTAGCAAGGGGGTTGGGTACCTGTGATACTGTGTCTGCAGGAACTGGAACTCCTCCTTTATGCGGTCCAAGGTCTCAGGGTAAGTGAGTTTCAGAGGTTGGGTCGACCCTGATGCTGCAGCAACTGCGGCTGCTGCTGCTGCAGCTGAAGCAGAGGACCCGGGAGGTGGTTGCAAAGGTGCCTGTGGGGAGGGAAGTAGGGTTAACATGGGTGAAAAGCTGTTTTTAAAAAAAAGTATACTTAAAGCTAATTTCTGGCAACTGCAAAAGACTCTGTCCTAACGCATAATCCTTTCAACACTTGTAATGAAACCCGGTTTAAAACTGTGGTATTTTGCAATCTTTGAAAAAACTGACGATTCAGAGAACTGATGAGATTCATTCAGTGCAAATATGATTGGAGGAACTCACTGCATAGAGGTCTGTGAGCAAGATAGAGAGTGCTGTGCACAAGGCAGAAATGAAGGACACTGATGAAAGACAAGCTCCCCAGAATGAGATATAAAGCAATGAAAGAATGAGAGAGGATGGGGGTTGGGGTAGTTCCATGACATAGGCTCCATTGTAAAAGGATAAAGCATTACAGACAGATGCATGTCTATATCACGGTGGTTGTGTTTTGGGATATGGGACTGGGGTGGGGACCATGCTCACTGCTAGAATTAAGACATTTGTTTAAAATTAAGCATGGATTAGAAGAGGGGGCAAAAAAGAGGACCCCATCAGGATGGGACCCCACCAAGCTAACTGAATTTCTGCTGGCTCCAGGAGCTTTGCCTCAGGGTAATGCAGATAGACAGGCAGACAAAAGCCTATGTGCCGTACAGTAAGGCCTGTCTATCCATCTATCTGTCTTCAAGCACCTCTGCTGACGAAGGTCCTCGAGCTTGCGACTGCGCATCACAGGGGTTCTTGCACTTCTCACGGGAATCTCTTCTTCTAATGAGTTAAAAGAGGGAAAAACTGCCAAAAGGGACATGATTGATCAAATGTGAAAGTGCATAAAGCCCCATTACTTCAATTAACATGGAGCATGGTTTTGACGGCAGTCGCATTTACTGCCAAACACTTGAGCGGCTAACCGTTGGCAAAGTGTCATAGGGTGTTATGAGCATGTGTGACCTGCATTAACACAGGAACGGCCTTGACCTAGCCAAGAATTACTGAGAAAATGAAAACATAGTGCATGGACAATTTAAGCTTAAAGCTAGTCTTGGAGGGATGGGGACAGATGTAGCTGCAAATATCAAATGGGGGTGGAGGGTGTCTGTGGGTAAAAGGGGTCACCCTGTGTCAGGGCTTGGAGTACTAGGGGGGATGTTTGAGGGGGGGTTGGACCGAACAACACAGGGAGAATGGAGCTACTCGGCCTTCGGCTCATGGGAGACACAACGCATTGTTAGAGTCTCTAACGAGCTCCTCTCTCCAGCCCTGCATTTCAATCTGCTGTCCAGATCCCCGGGCTCTCACAGCTCTGGCCTAGCAGGGAGCACACACACACTACAATTACTTCTCACAGGCCAAAGAAAAGAGTCTGGAGAACAAGAGGAAGGCCATTTGACAGGGGGAGGCGGGAAGAAGGGGGAATGACACTTGGCTCTATTCCCTTCTTCCTCTTTATCTCCTCTCTCTCTACCCCACCCAGCCTCTCACTCTGATATTCACCTCTTTTTATTGAATTTTGCGTACAGGTGCAAAGAGACTTCCGGAAGAAAAAAAAAAAAGGAACGACAAAGAAAGCAGGACTTTGCTGAAAGGCTGAGACCAAAGAGCCAGTCGCATGGAGCTTCTTGGAGACTGAATGATCATTAATTAGACATTCAGGTTTCCGAAACCAGATTGTTACTACCTCTCAGAGGCCATTATTGTGGTTATTTATGTGTCCAGTCTCAATATGGCAGCCATTTTGATTCAATGCTCTTATAACCTGTTTCTCAGGCTAAATTGCCTTGCAAATCCTCTGTGCAACTTATCTTGGTGGTTGTCAAAATAAATGGCTCACTTGACCTTGACAGTTTCACAACAAGGTTTTAACCTGGCATGGTCTTGGCAGGACAATCAGCATTGTGGGCCACTCTTGTCTTAACGAGTGTCGTGGTCACAGTAATCTGTATTATGGCAAAACTCTGAACACACAAGTTGATTGAACTAATTAAATCTCTTATGCCATGCTGACAGGTCACACAAGAAAAGGGTATCTTGAGGCAGTAATGAACTTCAATCAAGGCTAAATTCTAAATAGTGAATAATCACAACGCTTCCACATGACCCCTAGTAAGGAATAGCTTGGGATAAAGTTGGGAGTCTTCTGTAAATTATAGCTTGGGATGACTAGATACTATGAAAAGCCCAGTATATATTATAGGCATGTCCAAGTCCATTTCTTTACCACACTCAGTGGTAAACACTCACACTCAACAAGGAGTCTTGGAAAGTGTTAGTGTGCATGCAATGTTTTCATTTCTTTTCCTCTAATTACATTGTGTGTTGATGTGTAGCATCAACCCATAATAATCTCCCAAATCCCCCTACCCACACACTTTCTAAAACACCAAATGGTAGAAGACTAAAGAGACTGCTAAACACTACAAACAATCATACACAGAGAGAGAACTGCTGCTTCTGTGTCCACTGAGCTGTCCAAACCACAGCTTCTTTCTTTCTGTCAGAGGTCTGGCTGAGGGACCTACAAGACTCCCACATGGCCTACATCTGAGAATTGCTGCACAGCCTGTGAAATGCTGTGGCCGGCCATGATGACCGACATCGCAAAACCTGTCAACACGGTTGCCTAACCTTTGATAAAGCGGTTTCTCTTTTCACACACAAATCACTTGGAAAGAACAGACCACGTGCTTGCTGTTTCCATTCCCAGAGAATAGCTACAGGGCCCAATTTGGAATTCTCCAAAGTTTCTAATTCTTCAAGATAAATTATAACTGTGCTTTAAAAACAGTTGTACATTATCTTTAAGTGTCTTTTCATGGTAGCCTCCCCAAGTGAAGCCTCTGAGAACCAGCAACCCCACTAAAGCCGTGTTTCCACCTAAATTACCTGGATCAATTCGTACCAGGAACTTTTTTCCCCTAGACCTGTTGCTGTCTGCGCTTCCATCGCGGTCTAAAGTACCCTGAAGATTAGGACTGCAAGCAACTTTTCAGTTCAGGTAGGATTTTGTCCTCCACATATAAGCTTAATAATGCCTGAACCTCACTGTTGTTCCATCAGTTGTATTTTTTAAACTCCATTGTTGATTAGAATAGCAAACAAGTCTTAATGCACGCACCGCAACAGACTTTTAAAAATGGTGGTTGAAATAAAATGCTGCGTGAACTCAATCACTTTTTCAGCGCCCAAGTCCCACCCCTCAAAGTTCCTGAACTTTGAAAAAGTACTACCTTGCGAGCAGGGACTTTCTAAGGATCAATTTTTTACACGGAACTTCATTAGACCCTTGTCCATGCAGTCGAAACAACAAATACCCCCCTAAACTTTCCTAGGGAAAGTTTCTGTGGTGGAAACACAGCCTAATTATGTTTTCCCTTAAAAAAAAAAAGAAAAAAAAAAGAAATTCACATAAACATCCACCCTAGGAAATAGAGGCTAAAAATAATTGGAATGGACTTTCTTGCATCACTGAATCATTTGAAGAAGAACCTCTTCCAAGCAACCAGACGATGCTTTCTGCAGCAACGTTTGAAGTTCAGGCATTGTATATAAAATCTTTCGACTACAGTGTCAACAACTGGCTGGCATTTGCATTTTAAAGAACCTCCCCGGGAATCTGACCTAGGCGCGGCCTTGTTTCATTGATTCCGTACTCTACTGCAGCATGGAGCTTTAAGGAATGCCCCAGTAATCCCTTACTTAGACGGGGGAGGGGATGTGGGGTGTAGTATGGTGCCAGGCACCTGTTTCATTAACATCACACATCTTTTCTCTACCCTCTCCGCAAGCTCGTTATTCAAATTTCCCCGCTGTCAGGATACATTAGCAGTGCCACAACGTTGGCTTGTCAGCTGTGGTAATTGCTGTAGGTGCTTCCTTTATGAGGTAACCCGCAGCCTGTTTGTTCTTTCGCTTTCAAGGAATTCTACACTTTCTTCCAATGACTTTTGCAAACCTTGCCCAAAATGCTTCACTTCATGGCTGAGGGTGCCAAGGCATGTGCCATGGCCGGAATGGGTATTGCCCTGATTTCCCTTGGATTCCTCTGGAAACAGAAGGCTGGAGGGATCACCGTCAGGGAGGAATAATGAGATACCTCACATAGGAAGGATAGTGGTGCACCTCTGTTGGAAACATCTCGGCTAGAGCAGATCCCTCCAGAAGACAGAATTAGAACCAATCAGCGGGTGTCAATAGGCAATATATAGGAATTGCCCACTGTTTCAAACTGGGAAATAAGTGGTAGTCAAATTATATGCAATGTAATAGTAAAAAGAAGTCTCCTCTGTAAGCAACCCAGTTTATAGTTTACTCAAACAGCAATATAAATTCAGGTGCAAATAATTTTCTCTTTTACCTCAATACAAAAGCCTTATTTAATCCATTAAAATATATGACTCTCCCTATTAGCCTAAAGTTAAACTGTGTACAACCACTTACTCTCTCATTCATTGTTGAAAGCGCTTTTAAAAACTGATAGACTGACTAATTAGCATGAAAATTGATGTCTTGGTTAAGAGGGGAAATGAGAGATTTTTGACGAAACCATCCCTTCATCAGACAAAAGGTTTTGTATTAAAATACTTGTTTTGAACAAGATGGTAATTTTTGTATGTATTAACCTTTTTTCACACGTTGAGGAATGTGTGGGTTGGTTCTGTCTGTTTCAACCGCTTTATTTATTTAATCTTATTCCAATTTCATCAAGATATATCCACTCATAATTGACTAAATTAAATGCTGTGCAATATAGCAAATCTCTTTTAAGGTTTAATTCTTTATATGCATACTTACAGATGGTCTAGAATCTTAAAACTATGATTTGGACTGAAGAACATGGCTTTTCTTATTAAAACGACAAAACAGATGTATTACATCCCAACCACCTTTTCATGTTTTAGGCTGTTGAAGATGAGCGGAAAGAGGCCATGTTCAGAAGTAGCTGGGTGCCCTGGAAAAACAGGTTGGACCAATCTTTCATTCTAAAGAGAAATAAGAAAAGAACAGAGCAACCTGGTCACTGCAGAGCAAACAACTAAAAGGGGTGGAAAACCTAAATACTTCACCTATGTACCATGCATCTCCTTCAGATCACGAAATTGCACACCCCAGTGGAATCTAATTTCCATCCCTTAGGAAATGAATGTCAAAGCATTCTTAGGAAAGGTTGGGGGTGCTGGGGGAGGGGTGTATGGTGACTGTAGAAAAATCTCAGGAAGGATTTTAACACGTCATTTGATTCAATCAGTCCAGTGTATTCAATAATAACTGACATTTATTAAATAGTGGTCGACCAGGAGCTTTTCAACAGTCAATAATGCCAATACGACAACTAGAGAGCATGGTGACCAAGAAGATAACACCCAATATATGTGATAAGGCTCATGCACATTTTTAAATTTGAGCCATTTTAATGTACACTGCAACCAAAAAAACTTGTCTGACACAAGGGATATCTAACGCATCTATTAATGGGCCAAGCCACACAACCGGCTGATTAACATCACAATGGCCAAGTGCTGACCGATTTATCGGCCTTGCCGATATATCCATAACTAATACTATATCCCAAACTAGCTTTATGAGACTTATGGGGGGAAAACACGTTGCTAAATAAGCATACAAAAAAATGTTTACTAAAAAGACCTGCAAATGGTGGTCAACATTGGAGGTTTGTGCAGAACTGAAATCTGAAGTATATATGAAAGATGAATAGAAGTGTACGGTGGCACTCTTGAAATTACAGTAGCTGAAACTTACAGTAGTTGAAACGTCAGAAATTCTGAGATCTGCCTACAAGCTGTAATGGGGTATAACAATAACATAACTGGAAAGTAGTACCATTAAAGCACATTGATATTATCGAATTGGCTACCTTTAGACTATTTTAAAAGCACATTTCAGTGTTGTTTGATTTGATCTATCCATGCTTTGGTGAGCAGCATTACTCGGCCAACTACAGTTTCACAATCCATGCGAACGTGGACCTTAAATGATGAGACAAAGGGTACAAACACACTTTGTTTTAGCCTCTATGTGAAATGCAATAAAGCGCATTGCGCACCAGGCAGACGGTCATTTTACAGAGTAGTAAGGCAACTTACCGGAGGTCGATTCTGGGGAAACATGGTGAATAACGGGGCTGTTGCGGTTTGAGGTTCTTCTGTCTCGGTGTTGTGTTATATGTTGTTTCAGAAGAGTTTGCACCTTTTTGCGGGTCTCAGAATAACATTTGGCCCTGTTTCGGCGGCGCCAGGCTCGGCTCGCGCATTCCTCGCTCAAGACTCCCTTTGTTCTGCTTTATCGCGCGGTATAAGATGCGCCCAGTCCGGTATCGAGTCCCTCAAAACGACGCACCTCGAAATATCAGAATGCACGCGCTCGGCCTTCAGAGCTCCCCCGCCCTTGATGTGTTTTACTGATGAAGATAATAAAGAAACCAAGTGGATGGCCAGCTATCGTGCTCCCAAGACGCGACTCTCTACGCAGCCGCAGCTTCTTTTGTCTGCCTCTCTCCCTCTCTCTCTTCTCATCCGCTCCTTCCTTTCGATCCTCAGCTGTTTTTCAATGGGACATGCGAGTTGTTTTCTTCAAGAGAAACGCATGCCCCCCTGTGCAAAAAAAAAGAGAGAGAAGGGGCTTGGCTTGTGGTAACCAGAAGCAAAGAGTTAAATTCTCAAGTTACACTCATTTTAGGCTGCGGTGGGAGTAGGAGCCCATAAGACGCATGGGTTGATCTGTTCAGTGCTGTATTTGTTTATGTATGTGGGTCAATGGCAAATAAAGATGTATGAGGCGATTAAAGGGTTAAAATGGGACACTTGTGTTTATGTTGGTTTCATACATTTTTGAAAAGTAATGTAAAAATGTCAACACTGCCAAAAAAATTATTTGCATGATATGTTATCACATTTGTTCTTAATGTCAAATCAACTTAGATAATATATGTGATTTGGAAAACAATATTTTGAGTTTCTATTGGTTAAACCAATCTCCTCAATCTGTGTATTAACTCAATTTCTTAATTTCAATGAACTTAAAATTTTAAGGCAGCAAACGTTACTCACTTTTTTAGTTAAACCAAAAATATTTTTTTTTTACAGTAGGCCTATAGTATGTTTTTTTATGGCACATGGGTACAAAATGGCTACCTGCATATCACGCTAACCTTGATTTGGCAGGCAAAGGTTTTTCAAATATCAATAATTGTATTTAAAAAAATAATAATAATAATAAATAATATACATATAGCACTGTTTGCTTTAATGCTCTAGAAATATGTTACCATTTATCTTTCTTTCACGAATTTCAACTTTATAATGAGACTTTAGTTACTTGTGATGATTACCGTCACACCACCTACACATTTATATAAATATTGAAATATAAAAACTTAATCAATTAGAAATTCAATACAGGTGTATTCAAGTCATTATCTGTATACGTCATGCTGATTTTATATGCATTACAGTACTATAATTTAAAATACAAGCATCACGTCATTGACGTAGTGTAGTGTTTTAGCTGATAATTATGATTAAAATAAAAAGGTCTAATAAAATCTCCTCCGCACAAAATGTTATATTTTGTGATGTGGTTTAAATATAGCACCACGTCTCTGTCGCCTATTCACACATTCACATTGTCTAATTTTATGCACATGACTTCGATTGAAAAATAAGGGTGCAGCTAACTGTACAATGATTGAATGAAATCTCCACGTGGGGTTTGACCCAGCCACAATCAACACTGGCTGCGGTAGCCAATCAGCGCCGGGAGCGCCCCACGTGGGGGACGCTGACCGCTCGCTGATTGGTGCGCGTCACAATTATAGAACCCCAAACGTCAGTCAGGCGCTCAGAGCGACCAAGAAAACCATTTAACCCTTTCGGTGCACGCGGTGGAGACATTTGAATTCAAATTCCTTTTGTGATGTAAAATAGTTTTTTTGTGCCTCTTCTCCTTTTTATTACTTTAAATCGCTTTGCATTGTTTCAGGGCGCCCACAATGAAATCCCACGGCTAGTGGTTTAAATCGAGGGCCTATTTCCTATGTAAATCACTTTTTGTTTAGGCCATCAATCTGTTCATGCGTTTATGAAATGTCTTGATTTGAAGATTCCTAAGATAGTCAGTCCGGCATTTTGATCTTTGATCCCGAAGACACATGAAACATCCCTATGCTATAAAGATAACATGCTCCGGGGGACAATAAGAACCAGTGTGTGACCTAAATCAAATCTCTTGTGTGTGTTAGGGCAGGGAATACAGCTTGATATGCTCACAAAGGTATTATCACCAAGGAATCTGCATGGATAAATTGTTCAAATGAGTTTTTTCTAACAAAACAATATGAATGACAGCTATTTTCATGCACATAAATAATCTAATATGTAAACTCCCTTTCATTGTAAAGAAAAGCAAAAACGCAGGAGACATTTATTAGTATTCCAGTGGCATGACCCCTTTAGCTGGGCTCATAATTAGAGAGGCAGATATTGAAAAAGCAATTTTCCCACTGTAGAAATCACTACCTGGCAGCAGTGCGGCTGAAAAACAGAAAGAAGGGATGCGGAGGAGGAGAGAAAATAGAGGGAAGGAGGAGTGTATGGGATCTGCTTAAAAGAGAGATACAGATTTAGAGGATGTATGGGGACTGGGAGTAGAAGGGGTGGGGTGGGGGTCATTATTGCCATTTTCCCATGAATTTTAATGCACAGAGCAGGTCTCTGGCCACTGCGGTCCACATTGGAAGCCGCCAGAAGCGAGCCACATATTAGAGTCATGCTGCAGGACGTCTGATATATAATGTTTGGGGTGTGTGTGTGTGTGGGGCATTTTAAAGCTCAGATTTCACAAAAGTTTTACAAGCAACGGTCAATATTTCCATTTTTCAGATCACACAAGAGAAGCTTTTGAGCCATGTTTCCATTGGGGCCAAGAAACCCGAACAAAAATACATTTTTATCCCCTACAATGTTTGACATTATTTATTCCAGAGACGTCCTTCACAAGTAACAAACTTGATCAATGATCTTCCGCTGTAATTCACTTTCACATGCAGCCCACACAATATTGCAACAACACAGATATGAGCCTTTTTGAAAGCTGAACAGAAAAAGACCAACTCACTTTCTTGCTGGGAAAATATGCTTTTAGCATTTAGAGCTGCAGTAGGCAGAATATTTAAAGGGATAGTACGTCCAAAAAAATTTAAACGTCAGTGTTTATAATAAACAAAAGGGAGAAAAATCAAGACTTTGAAACGCACATGCCAATATACTCTTTGTATTCATGTTGGTTTTGTGTTTTAAACAAACGTTTATACCATTTTCGATTTAATGAATAAAATGTCATGCAGTGTAACCATCAAGTAAAAAGTATTTTCAGATTTTTTTATACGTGCAGATATATTTATCATTATTTTCAAAAAAGTATCTTTTTAAAAAATAAGAGTAAAATTTCAAGGTAATTTTTTTTTTACAAATATCACAAATTATTAATTAATAACTATTTTAGTGCTGTCAAATTGATTAATCGCATCTAACATAAAAGTTTGTTTATAAAATATGTGTGTGTGTGTGTGTATATATATATATATTTATAATATGTGTGTGTGCATGTGTGTCATGTGTCTATATGTATATAAACAAAAACTTATGTTAGATGTGATTAATCACGGTTAATTGATTTTAATAACAATAGTGTGTGTGTGTGTGTGTGTGTGTGTGTGTGGACTGGTAATCCCTACGGTATGGGGACAAAATGTCCCCACAAAGATGGCAATATCCAAAATCCTTGTCCTTGTGGGGACATTTTTTGGTCCCCATGAGAAAAACATCTTATAAATCACACTAAGTGATGTTTTTGAAAACGTAAAATGCAGCATGTCTCCTGTGATGGGTAGGTTTAGGGACAGGGGCAGTGTAGGGGGATAGAAAATACGGTTTGTACAGTATAAAATGCATTATGCCATGTGTGTGTGTGTGTGCGTGTGTATATTAGTGCTGTCAAATATATATATGTATATATATATATATATGTGTGTGTGTGTGTGTGTGTGTGTGTGTGTGTGTGTATATTAGTGCTGTCAAATGTATATATGTATATATATATATATATATATATGTGTGTGTGTGTGTGTGTGCGTGTGTATATTAGTGCTGTCAAATATATATATGTATATATATATATATATATATATATATATGTGTGTGTGTGTGTGTGTGTGTGTGTGTGTATTGGTGCTATCAAAGATTCATCGCATCTAACAAGTTTTTATATATTATATGTGTATATATATTAATATATATATTGTATACACAGCGCACACACACACACACACACACACACACACACACACACACATATATATATATATATATATATATATATACACAAATTATATAAGAAACAATCTGTCTGTCTGCCTGTCTATCTATATATATATATGTCAGTCTATCTATATATCTGTCTGTCTGTCTATCTATCTATATCTATATCTATATATATATCTATATCTATATCTATATATGTATTACACATATTGTATAAACACAAACTTTTAAGTTAGATGCAATTAATCGGGATTAATCGATTTGACAGCACTAATATCATTATGTTTTTTGGAGAGTTGCACCACCTGACATTTAACCACCTGAACTAATCTTGTCATAAAAAAGTGAAATTAGCAAATATTTTAGAAGACATATTGACCTTGACAGTCAAGAGTGTCTTCGGGGGTCCTCTCTATGATATCATTTCCTGTTTTGAAAGGCTTTTTTCCCCCAAGACAGTTGTACCACACTGATATTTTACTTTATACCCTGTATAAATATACAGTGGAGAGTATTTTCTAACAATACGTATAGAGATTGCTATTTTGAGACTGTAATATTCCTTTAAAGGGGTAGTTCACCCAAAAACAAAAATTCTGTCATAATTTACTTACTCTCAAGCTGTTCCAAACCTGTATGAGTTTCTTCTGCTGAACACAAAATAAGATAGATGTATAAAAATTATGTGATCAATAAGTTATGACAACATATGTTTTTACATTGCATGAAATAAGCAATTTTCAACTTTAAAAAAAATTTATTATACAACATTAAACTCATTTTAAAGTTGGTTTAATGTAATTTAAGTTGAACTGACTTAAACATCCAAGTTGATTGTACTTAAAATTTATAGCAGCTTTTTTTAATGGGCCCCGTTGACCATTGTATTTTTTTATAAAGTAAATGATGAGAGAAGTTTCATTTTTGGGCGAACTGTCCCTTTAACACAAACACAAGGCTTTTGGTTTCCCCATTCCCTAACAACATACAGTTTCCATGGTGGATATATTGTTTCACACACCGGATTGCAAACATACCTGCACACATATATCAAACTGACAGCGGTGACTTCACTTTCTCCAATTACAGAACTATATTTAGAGCAGAAATTGTCATTTATTCAGTGGTGAAAGCGATAATTTGTCTGCATTTGTGTTGGTACTTTGCTCTCTGTTCGTCACTTGTAGTACTTGACAATCTGCTAATTGTAATTGCCGCAATATATGCACTTAAAAGAATGTGGTCTTGATGAGAAAGCACTTAATATGAATGTAAACTTGATACACACTTATAAACTCGACATACAAAAGACTAAAGAAAGGAGAAGTGAGAAACGAATGGATGAATGGTAATGAAGGTCTGTGGCCTCACGATGGAGGCGTGTGAGTTTGTTGCCTGGCCAGTATGGAGGTGACTGACAGCTAGACAAGGCTATGCTGTTGTTGTGATCCCCCCCACACACACACATACACACAAACACACACCCCTCACAGACAAGGCCCATGTCAGCACGGAGACGGCAGGCTGATTTATTGGATTCTCCTCCCCTGGGAACCCCCTCCCATCCTCCACCTCTTCCCCCATCCATCCATCCCTCCTCCTCTTTCCTGCTTTCCCCAGGGGGCAGAGAAGGGGTAATGACCCACATCAGCATCCACACACACACACACACACACACACACACACACACACACACACCCTGTCGTTCAAGCACATTTGCACCCTTCACAGGATATCATACTTAAATATATATATATATATAAAAATAAAAACAGCAATCAGAAATTCTGCCCGTTTTTCAAAGTTTAATTATGATGATTCATTCATACAAAAATGAGGCTTCAACCTGGAACCAAGACATTGTATTTGCATATACAGAGATATATGTCTCTATAATCATAGATCTGTATCAATATGCTGTTGGCTTCCTGTCAGTTCTTTTTTATTAGAACAAATTCATATCTGATGCCATATTGGCAATAGGCTTTTCCAAATTGAACTATTTAAACCTATTAAACTTATGTCATTGCACAGTTGGCTTATAAAAACTGGTCAGAAATACAACAATAAATTTATTGTTGTATTTCTGACCAGTTTTTATAAGCCAACTGTGCAATGACATAAGTCTTAAAGGGACAGTTCACCCAACCACACACAGTTCACAGTTCACAGTTAAGAGTTCACAGTTCACCCACACACACACACACACACACACACACACACACACACACAAAAAAAGAAGAAAATTCTGAAAGGAATTTTAAAGAACGTTGGTAACCAGAAAGTTGACGGTAGCTATAGTAGAAAATGGGTGCCGTCAACTGTATGGTTACCGACATTGGGTGAACTATCCCTTTAATTACATATTTCGTTCAGCAAGTTAAGTGATTAGCAATATGCTATGTTAAAATATTCTTTTTTTAATTTAAAATTTATTAATATAGTAACTTTAAAAATCCTAATTTGTGTACTCCTTCTCGTAACTGTTAATTTGCAGTAATCTCAGTAATAATAATAATAATGACAACATACAGCATATGTGTTACGAGCTCCGGCTGCCCCCTTCAGTTTATTCGCAGTATTGCAAGTGAGGATGTCAGATTATTATTATAATTCATGGAAGAGGCGTAATAATGTGATGAACATGTTAACCGTGGGCGTCATTGCAATCCTCACATGTTGCGGTCTATTTCTGAAGCAGATTTCCACGGTTTGTAGGCCTACATCTTTAATTTGCACACTTGGTACGATAACGTTATCTTAGCTTGTGGACATCGTGGACATTTGTTGTTTAGTAAATAATATGTAATTGAATAACTTTCATAGTAATGCAAAATTAGGTAGGCCTAACTCTTTATTTTAGACTGGGTGTCCTTGTTACATATGTAGTAATAACAGTAAATTATGCATAATTATTAAACTAGTCCTACCCTAAGGCTATAGTAAGTAACTTTATTAAGTTATTTAATATTACTCAGTATTTAAATATATAATTACACTGTAACAACGACACAAATTAAAGTGTAACCCAAAATTATACATTTTGTACTTGACATGCAGACAAAAATCGCAGAAATTGTCACTCAACGTTAGGAAGACACGAGACGTTTTCTCCAAAAACATAGAGGGTGTACATTTTCTGTACATTTTCTGTAATATGTTTTATAAGTATGAAGCGTGAACTCATGGTTTCGATTTATTCTCAAATATTATTTTCTGACTCACGTGTTCACGCGGTTCTATGGTGTAATGGTTAGCACTCTGGACTTTGAATCCAGCGATCCGAGTTCAAATCTCGGTAGAACCTGAACATTTTGTTTCATCGAAGTATTATGAATATTAATATTACGCACACATAGAACTCGACGAAATACCTATGTAAACGATAAAGACAATGTACGGTCAACGGCTAATGACTGATTTGCTATCACTAGCATACTGCTTACTTCACTGAATTATAATTATTTGTTAAAACACATTTAAAATAGTAAATGAAAACACTATTATTCCATCATAAATATTTAAAATATGCTACATTGTGACACAAAACATGTATTTCAGCGAGTGGTATCCACTGTCCAGATATCATTACAGTTAAATTGTATTTTATAATCGAGTTTCAAGTAAAAATATCTCGACTGTTGGTAGTCTGACCATTTGAGGAATAACTCCTAAATAATGCAATCAAACAAAACAAATAAGATAGTTATATTTGGTTATATCAGCATTTAGTCATATGACAGTTAAGGTGTTATACATGAAATGTCCAAGAGGAGTCAGTATATCACATATTACATGAACGTGGAAAAAAGTGCGGGTGAGCTAACTACGACCTCCATATTACTAACTTTAATATTGAGGTCGTAAAGGTTAGGAATGTCAAAAGCTATTATTGTTATTATAAGCTTTAACTTTTAACATTAATTAAAAACACTTGAATTATTAATCATTGAACCTTTCAGGGCTGTAGATGCATTTGAAGAGAGGTTTTGTCAGATTTAGCTAATGTCTGGTATAGCTCAGAACCCCCTAACACAAATACACACTATGCTCCCTTGATTTTCTTATTCTCTCCACTTTCTAGATCTTAAAATACTTGATTCCCCTCCTCTCTCAGGCCATAGTACTCATATTTTCCCCCTTTACCCACTATCTGTTAAACTTGGCAGTTTAACAGACCCTGTATTTTCCAGGCCGAGCCACTGCTGCCCAGTCCAGATGTCTGTGGATCCTCTGACCTCAGCGGGAGCTGGACATCAGTCCTTCAGGCTCAAAGGTACATTGACTGAACATGACTGTAATTTGTAGGTATAAAATTCCAAATTTATTAAATATACAAGTCTACTTGACCACCACACCATGCTTTTTTTGTGCAAGTAAGAAGGAAATTTAGCTTGGCTAGTGTTCAGGCCAGGTGTTCATTGGATCAAGCATTTGTGCATCAAAGTTACTTTAATTACGGTCTTATAAAAAGCTATTTGAACTTTTAAACACAAATGTGGAGACTTTTTTTAGTTACACTCAAGTATGCTTTTGGCTAGTCAAAGGACTTTTGTTTTCGCCCTTTTACACGACTGTCAACCATTTGTAACATGTACAACCGTCCAATGTGTTTTACCTGTAATAATTCTTCACACAGCCGCAGAGAACAGCAGCAACAGTGAGCGAGTATAAATATATAACCCCATCCAGCCCGTGGTGGGTATGGCCAGGAGCCAGGCATCACTGACCCCTGGGCTGAAAGAAGTGTAGCATTGTCTCTCTGGGCCTCCAGCTCTGTGCATTTCAAAATGAACACAAGCCCTTCTGGATTACTTACTTTTGCCAGGCTATATGCCACATATGAGTCAAAATGGCTATTTCCGTAAAGGAAGAAGGCTTTCTCTGGTCAATAATGAACTGTAGAATATAATTCTAATAACTGAGTACTATTTTGTTGCAGCTAGGCTTGTATTTATAAGCAGAAAATGAGAAAATCTAAAATAATGCAAGTTATGAGATATATATAGTAGATATTTATATATAAAAAAAACCCTAGCCAAAAACGCTTGCCAATTATTCTTTTATGTGGAAAAAGAATGTTGATTACAATTGCTTATTATGCTGCCAGGGTCTTGAACTAACTCACTTTCTGCCAATGGTCAGTGACTTAAGAAAATTTACCAGCCATTCATATTTTTTTACCATGATAGCCATGAAACAAAACAATCCTTATTAAAGTTACAAAGTTTCTCAGTCAAAACAATGAGTGGTTGTTCTCTGTCTTTTGTTGTTTGATTAACATTAAAAACACAGACAGGAGCAGAAATATTAGGCAGCTGTCACTTTAAGAGCTTATGCACGGATCAAATTACACTGTTACACATTTGTTTTATTTCTCAACTGTTAACGTTCAGTTAAGACAAAGACTATGTTTATAAGGATACTTGCCAAGACAGGCATTTTGACATGATTTTGTTTGAATATGTCTGCTCACGCACAAGACGATGTGAAAGAGAGCTCAATTTAGTATTTGCGCGATGTGTAAGATGCAGACTTCTGGGCGCTTTGGATGTTTGTGCACAGAAAATGTTTTAAATTTGGCAAGGCTTAAGTTTCACATACTCGCCAACACCAACCATACTCACATTTGGCGGTTGGTGGCGTGTTCATTTTTAGGCCCTGTACACAGCTTTCTGGAAAACTTGAATCTGATTGGTTAGTTGCTGCAGTCAGCGGGCAGATATTAACTAATGTTCGCATGGCAACGCTGTATATCAGTCCACTCATTGGTGGAACTGAACCCGCGGCACTACTTTTATGTCTCAGTTCTCTTAAATGGGGAGGGGCTGATAATAACGGACTCGCACTTTTGTGTTTGCAATTGGCACCATTACACCTCATCATTGTTGGGAAAAGTTACTTTTAAAAGTAATACATTACAATATTGTGTTACTCCCTAAAAAAGTAACTAGTTACATTACTTAGTTACTTTTTATAGAAAGTAATGCATTCCATTACTTTTTAATTACTTTTTCTCTCCTGGGCTGGGCTTGCTTGTTTGTTTTTTAATAACACCAACAACAACAACAAAAAAAACTATTTTTGATAAAATATAAATGCCCTTTTACACCAAAAGTGAAATGAATAAGCAAATTCACAACTGTACAGTAGAGGGCGCAGTTCGACACCTTTCAGCTGTTCTGCCATTCTCTATTGAAGAAGAATAGGATGCAGGAGAAGAAAGAGCAATAACATTTTTCAAAAAATGAAACAGATGTTTATCTGAAATGATCCCCAAATTAGTTATTGGGGGAAATTCCAACAATGCATGTGTAACAGACGTAGGCAAGTGAGAGCTGTGCATGTAAACCTCATTCTGCTGGCCTCAAGAGGCATGCTAGAGACTAATGCTAGTGACTGCGGTCTTTAAAGACCTTGTTAGTGTTCCCGACTCCCACGCTAGGAGTGGATTGAGTAAGATGAGTTATATTTGGTGCCGTGACCCAGATACAAGTGAAGTTTAGGGTGGTGAGTATAACGGACATAAGCTAGTAAGAACTGTGAATGTAAACCTCACTTCCCTGGCCTCAAGAGGCACTTTAGCAGATGTTTTCTTTAGCATCCTTGTTAGCGTGTGCGCCTCCCACACCGGAGACCCCAGTTGGAATCCTGCTCAGAGCAGGTCGAGTAGGACCGATTTCATTTGGTGCCGTGACCCGGATGGGTTTAGGGGGGCGAGTGTAACAGATATAGGCCAGTAAGAGCTGTGTGTAAACCTCACTCCCCTGGCTTCAAGAGGCGAGTCTGCCTCCCACGCCAGAGACCCCGGTTCGAATCCCGCTCGGAGCGGGTCGAGTTAAACCGGTTACACACAGCTAAAATAGTTCTGAACACAGTGATGTGAAAACAGACCCACAATAAAGGTGCTTCCCCAAAATAAAGGTGCTAAATATGTTAGAAGGGCCTATGTTTTCTTTGACATCTTCTAAACCCCAATCTTGCATAAACAGAGAGGCATCAGGCCAGATGAAAACCCACAAAATAACAACTTACATCGGAGGTAAAAGGAACGCAACATGATATAGTGAAACAAGCAGGGTTTTTGTCTTACCATGGCAGTTTAGGTACACAAGGGTAGGATGGAGGCTTTGTTACCATCCTGACTAGTGATTACAGTGCATACTAGCCTGTTATAATAATGAACCAAGCACATGCAACTACAGATCGGCCCAATCACAGACTGCTAAATTTTATATAGGCCTCATATTATGATATATAGAATAAGGCCGCATATATTATTAGAATATAATTAACAGTGCATTTCTTTCTTGTCTTCACCTTGACATGGAGTTAGCTAATGTGAGGTCATAGTTGATTATATGGTCATCATTAGAGGTCTGGCTACTGCAGTTCTGGACTGACAGGATAGAAATAGCTAAAGTAAACAACATTTGCAAACCAAATAAGATCAAAAGTGTCTGACAACCACTTCTGGCTGTTATGTCCTTTACGGTATGTAAAAGTACAGTTTACATGTAGATTGAATTCATGTTTGTTCATGCCTACATAAATACACACATTATTGACATAGTACTCAAGGATTAAAATATGCTGGATATGCTAACATTAAATGCACTAAGCTCACGTTTTACTCTAGACTACAAATGTAGTCAAAATAGAGACCATTTTATGATATTTATCATTTAAAGTAGTGATATCTGAAAAAACACAGTGTGATACACAATAACCAACAAGCAGACTATTATGACAAATATTTAATAGGAATTTAGACAAATGCACAAATTTTATATGAAGCACAAAGGCTTGCAGATGTTGTAGTGGTATCTCAATTTTACATTTTAAACATAGGGGAACAAAAAAAAAAGAATGTCCTAAAATTTTTTATGACATTCACTTTTTGCAGTCCAGATTATTATATATTATTATAATTATATACTAGATATAATTACTAAGGCACATAATATTGGAAAACTACAAACAAGCAATGATTTTCAACATTTTAAACCACAGAATATGGGATTCTGTTTGGTTCGTCAAAGCCAATATTTACACAACGATAAGATTTACAATTCAAATAAAGATGATAAATGTTGTACATGACTTTGTATAAAACCTGGTCCAGTACACGGATTTAAAAAATAGACTCAGTCCCTCAATATCCGGTATCCTCTGCAAATTGTTTTGATTAAAATAAATTGATTAAATACGTATAAAGAGTTCTCTCTCACTTGAAACAAAGGAATAGACGCTAAAGCTTTTTCAAGGAGGACCATTGTGAGCATGTGCAGTCTTGCTCCGCCCCCTCCCGTCAGTCCAGTGGTTTGTGGGAGATGTAGTGCGAGTGTTTGTTCTCATTTCTCTCACACAGGTCCATGATAGTCGTGATGGTTATGGTGCTCCACCTCGAAAGCTGTGTTTCTGCTCCTCGTTTTCTGCTTCTGTCTGTGGACTTGAGTATTGAGGTGAAGGACGAACCTTGAAGAAATTCGCTACAAATCGCACCTGTAAGAGACGAGGACTGTTAGCAGAGTTTTAAACTGAATTGAGTGGCCTCTGACTTTTGGGTGACTTTACCAGAAAAGGAAATATTCAGTGGGGTTAAATAATTATTATTTTTAAATCAGTAAAGAAAATATATTTCTATTTAATTTAATAAAAAAAATTCTAGTGCTGTTAAATCGATTAAAACGTGAATAATAACATCTAAAATAAAAGTTTGTGTTTACATAATATATGTGTGTGTACTGTGTATAATTATGTATGTATGTATGTATGTATGTATGTATGTATGTATGTATGTATGTATGTATGTATGTATGTATGTATGTATGTATGTATGTATGTATGTATGTATGTATGTATGTATGTATGTATGTATGTATGTATGTATGTATGTATGTATGTATGTATGTGTGTGTGTGTGTGTGTGTGTATATATATTATGAACAGTAAACGCATTATGTAAACAAACTTTTATTTTGGATGCGATTAATCACGATTAATCGATTTGACAGCACTAATTTGCTCCTTTTTTTCTATTTTACTGGTTTGGAACAACATGGGGGTGTGGAAATTATGTCAGGTGTTTAATTTTGGGGTAAAATCGCTTTAAGAGTGTTAGCTTACAGTGAGAATTGCAATGAGCGCCCCCTGGAGGAGTCCCACCAGCACGTCACTCCAGTGGTGCTTATAATCGGACACACGGGTGTAACCTACATACACAGCAAAGGCCACCAGGAAGAACTGGATGGTGGGCCTCAGAAGACGGGCCCATTTTGCATTCAGTCTGGCCTGGACATAGAACTGGGGAAAGAAAAGAAAAAGAGGCATCTTTCATTAGCTGAATAATATTGACTTAATTTGTTGAGAAGCCTCTGGGAAATAACAAACACACACGGAGATAGCATTTAGCATTTTGTACGTTTGCTTTGTAGTTCATCAGGAAATCATTTTATACTAAGAATGATCCAGGAACTGTCTTGGCAGATTTAGTTTTGTTCTCTGGTAGTTTCAATTAGTTCAGGGGTTTGCAAACTCTGCAAAGAAGAACTCCCGTTATTGTAAATACCTGCACAAATTTGAACGTGTACACATCTATTGCTCATTGTGTCCAATTTATGTCTATACTATGCTTCAAAAACAATTGCTTCTTTATAAGCCTTAAAATGCTTAGCGCTCTTTTTTTATTTATTGCCTTTTATTTGTATTACATATTTTAGTAATCATCATAAATTAGATATCATTCGAAAGCGTAAAAAACTCAAAATTAATCCTGTGAAATTTCAAAATTCCTCCATTTTGAAATTGGACAGTGCGTTACCATGGAAACAGTACTTTAAATTCTTTTAGCGGGCTCTTCCCCTAGTAGGCGGTGTCAGGATTCATATTAAACATTTATTCTAACTACTTTATCATCAAAACCTTTTCTAATCTAAACAAAACACATATCATCGGAAAGGTCCGAGTCTCAAGGTTCCATATTTTGTGATAGCAGTGATATTTGGACACACAATTTATGAATTTGTTACAGGAGAATGCATCAAATAAAGTCAATGGAGTGTGGCTCTACAGTGCCTAAATCTCACAGGAACTTTAATTTCAACTTCAAATTTGGAACACAACTTGGTTAGACATATTTTCCCAAACATGTTTTACTCTAAAACTGTGAGAAATTCTAAATCTAAACAAGTTTTGTACCAAATTTGAGGTTGAGGTCTCAAAAAATGAGCTTTCAGTGAGATTCAGTTTGTGCTCAATACCAAACGTTTCCAAATTTGCTTCCCATTTATTTCCAAATGTGGTCAAGTACAAGTGTGACAATTGTTTTTTGACAATTTAAACTTTTTGAATCATTTCCATAATTTTTTTTGTTCACATAGCAAATGCCAAAACCTTTATCGAGTTTCGTACAATTTTGACTAGGTAAAACATTCTAAAATATATATTTTTTTTTTAAATTTCAGTTTAAATCTAATTTTACTGCCTCTAGTGATACAAACGGAAGTGCAGAAACAAAGCTTATTTTCAAACAGGTTTCCCCAAAAACAGATAATCGCACTGTTGGTTGATCCCATGGGGCAGTTGTTTAGAGGGCAAGCATTCGATTTCTATACCACTCACCGCTAGAAACAGCATGCAGTACATCCCAAAGGAGGAGTGACCTGAGTAGAAGGACAACCTACGACAAAAAACAACACACAGTTCACAGAAATTCACTGAAATCAAACTGTCAAAAAGATTTATGATGAGAGACATACCGGGCTTCAGTCACAGCACTTGGTTCGCCAGTGCAGTTAATCGCAGCCACGAATCCTTTACAGACTTTGGGAGCACACACTGCTAAGAAATGAGGACGTGGTCGCCCAATGGTGTACTTGGCCAAGTCCGTCAGTGATTGGCTGACAGCTCCCCCAAATAGGAAGGCACCCAGCACCTTATAGATGGCTGATACATATTGATTAAAGGTAGAGTTGGAGTGAATTTTCTTGCTGTACACCAAATACGCTTCACCTGACGATATCTAGAGGAACAGAAGAGATAAGCGTTTAGTAAAGTGATGCATTTCTGTAGCCTTCAACAAGTATCGAAATGGTTACGCTACATTAGGTCAATGAGCACAAAATGCCGTGTTGTTCTCTTCTGTGCAGAGTCATGAACGGACACTTTGTTGAGGATCAGCATGTGACTCAAGGGATGATGAGATCATGGGAGGGATGATGGAGATGAATGAATGAGGGACTCACGATAATGAAAGTGCAGGTGATGGTGACTGCAGCCAACGTCACGTGCGTGATGGTGTCTGTTCTTAAAGGGTACCCGATGCTCTCGTCCTGGCAGTAGATGCCTCGCTTGTACGGCTGCGACACAATATTCATTATCACAAAGGGCAGAGAAGCTACAGGAAAAAGAAGAGACAAAATACATATTGTTGTCATTATAATGCAATAAATGTATACATTTTATTATATATACACATCTCAACCAGGCATAGCATTATGAAATGAATAAAACTGATTATCTCTTCATCACAGCACCTGTTAGTGGGTGGGATATATTAGGCAGCAAGTGAACATTTTATCCTCAAAGTTGATGTGTTAGAAGCAGGAAAAATGGGCAAGCGTAAGGATTTGTGTGAGTTTGACAAGGGCTAGACGACTGGGTCAGAGCATCTCCAAAACTGCAGCTCTTGTGGGGTGTTCCCGGTCTGCAGTGGTCAGTATCTATCAAAAGTGGTCCAAGGAAGGAACAGTGGTGAACCACCGACATGGTCAAAGAGACGAGATACTATAGCTACCAGTTAATGCTGGTTCTGATAGAAAGGTGTCAGGATATACAGTGCATCGCAGTTTGTTGTGTATGGGGCTGCATAGGTGCAGACCAGTCAGGGAGCCCATGCTGACCCCTGTCCACCGCCGAAAGTGCCAACAGTGAGCATCAGAAATGGACCACGGAGCAATGGAAGAAGGTGGCCTGGTCTGAAGAATCACGTTTTCTTTTACATCATGTGGATGGCCGGGAGTGTGTGCGTCGCTTACCTGGGGAACACATGGCACCAGGATTCACTATGGGAAGAAGGCAAGCCGGCGAAGCCAGCGATGCTTTGGGCAATGTTCTGCTGGGAAACCTACGGTCCTGCCATCCATGGGGATGTTACTTTGACACGTACCACCTACCTAAGCACTGTAGCAGACCATGTACACCATTTCATGGAAACGGTATTCCCTGGTGTCTGTGGCCTTTTCAGCAGGATAATGCGCCCTGCCACGAAGCAAAAATGGTTCAGGAATGGTTTGAGGAGCACAACAACAAGTTTGAGGTGTTGACTTGGCCTCCAAATTCCTCAGATCTCAATCCACAGAGCATCTGTGGGATGTGCTGAACAAACAAGTCCAATCCATATATATAAATAAGAAACACATTTATCCCACAGCTATGAGGAAGTCACCTGACCACACCGTCTTAACCTCAAAACATGTTGCGAGCCATCTCATAAACACGCCCGTACACACCCACAGCCCAGACATCTTTTCCACAAAGTCTGGTCATTGGACTGATGTGGCTGGAGATGCACATGTCTGAATGCAACCACAGCGCAATCCTTTAATGAATGGAAAATGTCCTTGGGACATTCGGAAAGGTTACAAAATCACTCTGCAACCATGTGATCCTAAGCCCCAGCAACTGAAGAAAACAGTAAGAGCCATTGTACTTCCTGTAACTCCATTACACAGTGTTCTAGTAAGTTTGCCAGAAATTATTCTGCTGTTTAAATGGAATATATTTGTGTAGATATTTTAGGCAGGCTAAGAATGTAAAGGACCTCGTTCCTTCCAGTCAGCATCAGGGACGGAGTGTCAGGAAGATGCTACACAAGCAGGAAAACATGCAGTCTGTTAGTACAGGCCAAAAATAGGATTCTGGACCTCTGGTTGACTCAGTGCATGTCTAAATATGGATGAGCAGCATCCCACACAAATCCAGGATTGCTGAAGTGCCATTTATACCACTGTGGTATTACAATGTACAAGAGGACAGAGAGACAGACGGTCAAGTCATCCCAAAATTGAACTCGGGGCTCACTGTGATATTTTCACATGGTTTATTCTTTAATATCATTCTACAAGAGCCATTGAAAAAAAGATACAAACAAAAAAAACATACATTTGTAAATGTTTCTTGAAAATATGAACATGGTAGCAAGTTCCAAAAATGAATAATGAATGTTCTAGCTGACTAGCTGATGAATGAAATCATATGGAACAAACTTGTCTTTTGTCACTAGTTTACAGATGGAGAGAAAAGGGTTTATTTACAAGATTGAATTGTTAGGCCATATGAAAGAACAACCACCAATCACTTTTGCAAGTTAATCTTGATGCTGACAACTAAAAACTAATTAATTGAAATTTAATTTTAAAGCTTTAGCATTAAATATGTAAAACTAAATCTTTAAGAAAAGTTGAAATGCAATGGTGCAAAATACCTATCCAAAACACGTCATTTTGAGTGTATTCTTGAGATCTCAATGTTGTCACGACAACAGACAAAGTGTAATCGAGTCATAGAGAGTCACTTAAGAACAAATAAGTGTCTTTGTATCCAAAAACAAAGAACAATGGTGTTTGAAATGACACTATTTCCATACACTGTAGTCTGGACAGTGACCCCCCACACACACACACACACACACACACACACACACACACACACACACACACACACACACACACACACACACACACACACACACACACACACACACACACACACACACACACACACACACACACACACACACACACACACACACACACACACACACACACACACACACACACACACACACACACACACACACACACACACACAATAATCTGACATCCTCAGTGGTGTACTATTTAAAACATACTGCTCATATTACCTTTCCCCCGAAAACAGTCAGTATTATTATTACACTGTATATTACTGAACTAACAACTGTGAATTTTGTAGCAATGATTCACAAATGTATTTAGGTACAAAATCTGGGTCAACTTGTATCCTCGGGTCAAAGTAACAACTCTTAACAACTGTTAAATCAGAGTCAGGCTGGAAACAGATGTGGCCCATCTTTGTGCCTTATTCTTTAAAATTATTCTAAATGTTTTGTTTTCTTGTTTGTACCTTATGAAAACAAACAAAAAAGTATATATACACATACATACACACACACAAATGTTTTGTTTTCTTTCATACCTTTCAAAACAAGAAAACCAAGTGTTTTTTGAAAATATTTACAAATATGTTTTGTTTTCTTTTGTTTTTCCCCTTACTAAACAAAAAAATATAATTTTTCACAAATATGTTTTGCAAAACAAATAAATCGAAAGTGTTTCTTATTAACAGCTGTAATTAAACTAACTACTGTTAAATCATATTCAGGTCTCAAACAGATATGGCCCAACTTTGTGACTTATTAAATTTGTTTTCTTTTTTTAACCTTCCAAAACAATTTTTTTTTTTTTTTTTTACAAATGTTTTGTTTCATTTGTTTTGCACGTTACAAACAAAAAACATGTGTTTTAAAAGAAATAATATTTACACATATATATCAAAGAGATAAATGTTTGTTTTCTTTTGTTTTCTTTTGCATCTTACAAAACAAAAAAACAAAGTGTTTTTTCAAAATATTTACAAATATGTTGTTTTCTTTTGTTTGGGTCAAACCTCCTCTATTATATATACATATATACCTGAAATAGTTCACTATCGAAATGAAGTGAGGTCTTGCTGAAAACTGTTTACTAAATGTATAGACCCTTAGTTGTTGCCATCAAGGAGATTTATTCTTAAACTTTATTCTCAACAATGCAAGTAAAAAGAAACTTTCCCTCAGGCTTCATTGATCATCTTGTTGAGGGAGACCCCAAACAATGACTACAGTTTTAGCACTCCACTGAGATTCAGACACTTTGAGGATCTGGAGCTGAGCTTGGATGGCCTTTTCTGTATGTTTGCCAGCTGAATAATCTCCAAACAAATTAAAATAAATGCTCAATAAAACTGAGTCTCGTTTTTCCTTTTTCCTCTCCAGACTTTTCAACTCTTGAGACACATTATTAGTCATCAAAAAGACGGGTAAGATTGCAAGAAAGGCTTTTACTACAGGTTTTTATGGTCAATGGAAAACTGAAAAATTTACCCAGAGGAGTAGTTTTTTATTTCAAACTATCATTGATTAATGCCAAACACAATTAAAACACCAAGAACTGAGTCTGAAATGTCAACTTTACATTTAAAGCAGTATATTCTGGTACTCGTCAGTGAAATTCATGAGTATTACTTCTGAAATATTTTCCAGATTGTGTTCCCAGGGAATTAAGTCAGTATAAGGTACATTAAAAAGTGGTCAAAGTGGAAGAACTTCAAACGGTTTGAGTTCAAAGCCTCAGTTGGCAGGTGCAAGCTTGGCGGTCGTTTAATTACGCAATGAAACAGGACTGCAGGGAGAGTAGAAGTGAGAGGGCAAGAAGTCTTGAAGAAAGTCATGGTTGACACCCAACACATTGCAATATTGGGGCTGCACTAAAAAACGAACCTTGTCTCAACTGCCACCAGCCGTCACCCTTCAACCATTCCCTGAAAACAAATTAGTTCCATTTGAAGGTACAGGAAGTGAAATTTCCTGTAAAACATTGAGGGACCCCATTTTTGTATGAGCTCTTTTAATGAGTCCATGGAATATGTTTTTTCCTCCTTCATGGCATGTAAGTAAAATCAATGTACTGTAGTTCCTAACTGAATAGTTCACCAAAACTGAAAAGTCTGTAATTTACCAAACATCACGTCCTTTTTACTTGAAAAAGCTGAAGAATGATTGAATGTTCATGCTATCTTTAATGAAAAGTGGATGGGCTTAAATCAAAGAAGACAATGCAACTTGTGCTCTATATTCCAAGTTTTCCTAAGTCATATTATATATTCACAAAAAAATAAAACATTTCGACTTAAGTAAATGTTTGTGCTGCTTTAAAATTTTAAGTTTGGTCAACTCAAATATTCAAGTTGTCACTTATTACTACTTCACATTTTAAGTTGACATAACTTTTTACGATTTAAGAATTTTAAGTGTTATTTTAATATTATTTATATACTATTCTAGGATATAATATTTGGAATTAGCCATTATTTTTGTTTGCATTAGCAATGATGTTTTATGCCATTGTAATTTTGATGTATTAATTGATTTAAATATTTATAGCTTTATTTTACATTTATTTCAGTAAAATTTTCCACCAAATACTTATATAGGAACATTTCAGAATTAATTAAATTAACAAACACGATTTGTAATAGTTTTAGATTTAGTTAACAATAACAACATTGCTTGATCATATGTGGAGCAGCATGAACATCGAAATACTTCATGTTTCTAAAGGAGAATTGTAAGTCATTGTAATATTTTAACAGTGTTGCAAAGTTTCCAGAATTTTGGAAAACTTTCCAGTATTATTTGGAAATTTTCTGAAACTTTTGGAAAGTTTCTGAAAATATACAGGCCCTTAAATGCAAGTTGCAACAAGGCTAAATCAAGAGGGTGAGGAGAGAGCTAAATGTTTCTGGGTTGGTAATTGCTTAAGTGTTGAAGGACTAAAGATTCACATCCTTTTGCCCATCCCACAGACAAAACATGAGCCTAACACTCCTGTAGTCTCCACCTTGTTCATTCACAGTTTCCTCTTTGTTTGGAGCATCCTCCCCCTCCTTCACAAACACTATAAATAGGAAGGGCTGAACTTTTTTTATTTGGTTCAAACTAATGTGTGCAGTTTTGGTATGTAGGATAATTGTTGGCAATCTGAGTTAAGTTTGAAACTCTTACACCGCTGGATGAATGCCAGAGCCATTACTGGACCAAACCAACAGTGCCATTCAGTATACAAAAGAGAAGGTTCAACCAAAAAAAAAGAAAAAGAAAGCTATTTCTTCTATGAAACAGGAAAGTAGAAGTTTATCAGAATGTCTGAGCTGCTCACTTTCCTACTATGAAAGTGAATAGGGACCAGGGAGTGTACAGCTTCAAAAAGGAGAAAAAAACATGTAATTCAAGTGATCCAGAGTAGTTCATGACTTGTGCAGTATATTCCAAGTCTTCTAAAGTGATATGATGCTTTGGTGTGAGGACTAAACAGACTAAAGTCAGTATGGAAATCTTGGTCACCATTCATTTTCATTGCTCGGACACTGCTATAAATAACTCCTTTTGTGTTCCACAGTAAATTATATATTTTCTGATAAACTGAATAATCAACAACAAAAACACACATATTAAAACTTTTAGTTTTTTTTTGTGTCTAACGGTTCAACAAACTGCCAAAAATATATGTGTCAGGCTTTACATGGTTAACAACTTTAAATTATGAGTCGCTTGTAACTTTGGGAGCTAAAGTTTCAAAGAAGCTTTCCCAACACTGGTGATGTTGGTCCAAGAAACTTAAATTCTGTGAAACTGAAAAACTGTTAGCTCATTCGTTTACAGTAAATCTGAAGTGCATTGCTTGCAGTTCCAAGGACATAAGAGTTGGTGCATTTCCAATGTCACAGTGCTTAAAAAAAAGAAAACTCTGGCGAAAAACACTTTGGTTTTTGGCTACACCACAGCCTGTGAGGGAGTAACCTGTTTTCTTAGGGTCGGCTTTGACCTTCACCCTGACATAGGTTCACCACTTTTCATTATCAAACACACCCTATGTTTTTATTGAATGCTTGTATTCAAACTCATTTGCAGGCTTTCAACACCTAACTTGATCTATTCTGGCTTCATTTCAACATTTGAAACCCAGTTCATAGCGGCTGAACCCACAACGATCACGTTCGGTTTCTACTCTGAGGATGAAAATGAGATGTTCTTGACTTTCTTTGTGGGTTTTCTGGAGAACCATCATAAGTGTTGCGAAAATACAAGCCTGTCGCCCCTTAAGTGAGAGTTTTGAGGGCGGTCTGTCTGCCGGCAGCACTCCCTGAGCTGTAGTTTGGCAAGGCCGTCTGACTCATTTGGAAGCTATGTGCTGAGCGTACAACCTCGCAGGAGAGTCTGGAATCCTACTTCAAGAAGAAACACCCTCCCTCCTCCTCTTTTCTTTCACCATATACACCAAAGTCTATCCGTCCCAGCCCTCTACCTCCCCACGCTAATGCTAGTGTGTGATTTACACTCTTAGAAACCATGGAAATTTATAACATTGCGTGGGAACCAGGTTAGCTGGTACGTTAGTAGTGTTTAGCAAATGTGTTTCGCTTTAAAAATAGTTTCTGTGATTAATGGAACAGCATCATTATGTTAATAGTCTCATGATACGACCAATTTCTGAACAATTTTGTTAATGCTGCAATTGCTAACTCACACAGATGGTTCTTCTGAACAAGTTTAACCAAGTCTTGAAATATAAAGAATGACGCTTCCTACAGCCTGCACTTTTCCTTGTAATTCTCCCATATTTAACCAGTAGTTTTAGGGAATTAATCCAAATCAAGTGGCAATATGTCTTTATGGGTTACTATGCAATGGCATGACAGTGAAAACATTCACTGTTCCTCATTGGCAGAATGATTTTCCCAATGATTTTCCCTGCCCTAGCTTGCTCTTTGATGAAATGTTGTATCGCAGCACTCATGTTTAAGTACTCCTTTGCACACTGTAGCATTCCTAATTTGTAAGTCACTTTGGATAAAAGGATCTGCATACAGATCCTGTAAGCAATATAACAATTATCCCTGTGTGTTGTGGAACTTGTTAAAATACCAATGAAATGTTATAACAGTGTAACGAAGTCCTGCTAGTAAGAGCTGTGCGAGTTAACCTCACTCCCCTGGACTCAAGATATGCACTAGCGACTGACGCTATAGGCTATGGTCATTTAGTGTCCTTTTTAGTGTGCCTGCCTCCCACACCAGAAATGATGGTTTGAATTCAGCTGGGAGCGGTGAAAGTAGAACCGAAGGGGTTACATTAGCTGCTTTTCTATTGTTGGGCCAGTGCGAGCCAGTGCCAACAACATGCCGGGTGTGGCAAATAGTCTTGGACCTTGAGCGCCGAGGCCAAGATCAAGCTTCGCTTCCATTATCGGGTGAGTAGCCTTGCAGCGCTACGGTAAACCTGGCCTTCAAGGGTTAGTTCACCCAAAAATGAAAATTCTGTCATTAATTACTCACCCTCATGTCATTCGACCCCCGTAAAACCTTCTCATCTTCGGAACATAAATTAAGATATTTTTGTTGAAATCCGATGGCTCAGAAAGGCCTCCATTGACACCAATGTAATTTCCTCTCTCAAGACCCATAAAAGGTACTAAAGACGTTGTTACAAAGTCCATCTCTCTACAGTGGTTCTACAATAATTTTATGAAGCGACGAGAATAGTTTTTTTGCGTAAAAAAAAACGAAATAACTACTTATAAAGGGATTGCCGATTTCAAAACACTACTTCCTGAAGCTTCGGAGCTTTATGAATCAGCGTATCGATTCATAATTCGGATCGCGTGTCAAACCGCCAAACTGCTGAAATCACGTGACTTTGGCGATCTGAACTGCTGATTCGGTACACTGATTCATAGCTCTTCGAAGCTTCAGGAAGCAGTTCTGAAAACGGCCCGTCGCTACAAGTCGTTATTTAGTTGTTGTTTTTTTGTGCACAAAAACTATTCTGGTCGGTTATTTTTCATAACCATGTGTATGTATTATAGCAATGGTTAGAATAAGTAGGCTTTAGCGTCGCATAAAATATATATTTCTACCTCATACAGTGATTAGAATTCCCATCAATCGAAAGTTATTTGAGACATTCAATGGCTTCTGAAAGTTCAGCTGAAAATAGTTTTAAAATGTCCTAAATATTGAAGTTAGCTGGTAATCTGATACCCTCTCCCTACTCCACTTAAACTCTGCCTTTGTTCATGACTCATCAAGCCCAAGTTGGCCTGCTTTGGACCAAGGTATTCGGCCTATAACCCCTGGCTGTTGGTCGCGAGGAGGCCCGATCAAGCCCCGGAAGTGAAAGAGGAAATATGACTTGCACGCACTAGCATGCATGGGAGTGAGGTTTCGAGGGGCGAGTTTAACAGAGGCCAGCTAGTAAGAGCTGTGCGGGTCAACCTCACTCCCCTGACCTCAAGAGGCGCTCTAGCGACTGACGGTAGAGGCTGCTGTCTTTAGCACCTTGTTAGCGCACCCGCCTCCCATGCCAGAAATGCTGGTTTGAATCCCAACCAGAGGGGTTGCATTGGTGCCGTGACCCGGATCGGAGTGAGGTTTAGAGGGGTGAGCTGTTCGGGTATAATGTTAAAAGGTTACTTCAGCGATTAGCATTAAGCTTTGTATCAGTAGAAACCCAGGAGTATATTTCAATTATCGTACTTTTCCCCCCTCATAAGACCCTGAGACAAGAGAATTATGTATTTTATTTTTGGAAAAATTGGAGCGGTGGAGAGCAAAGTGAGTGTTTCAACTTTTCAAATGAATTCCTATGAAAGTTAAGCTTCCAAAAACATGATCTGAAAATGCACCAGACTGTTCACGTGCTGTGAATGTGGCCGCGAATCCCACGATTACCTCAGCTCATGTGAATGTAATCCGACTCCTGCTGCGTTTGTGCCGTGATGGCCGTGAAACTCAATCGACTCACTCATAATATTTTGAACAGACACGTTCAGTTTTTAATTGTGGCGTCTCTAACTGAAATGATTTTATGAAAATGAACGCGGTGGGCAAGTAAACCAGTAGCTGTGCCTAGAGTGCTCTCGTAGGGCAGCAAAGTGCATTCTGGGAAGGCACCAAATTCAAAAATAATTTCACATTTCTACTACATTAATGACCGAGTTTAAATACAGATTCATCTTCCCAGCGCTGAAGAAAGAACAAAAACACTGACTTTAAGCCAAACCACACTACCTGGAAAGAAAGTCCTTCAGTACTGAGCCAAATGTTCAGCTTTTTCTTGACAAAGATAAGCTCAGATAATTCTCACTATTTTCACTTTCACTGCAGTCAAATGCTGACCTTGTGGTGTTAACTTGCTGTATCAGTACAGTAGACCAGAGGCAGAATATCATATGACAACTCTTTTTTTTTTCTGTCAGTACTCAATGACTGATGAAGTAAAATATCATGAAGAGACCAGCATACAGGCAGCAGTAAAACACACACCGCTAGCCTGTGAGCAAAACCAAAAGCCAGACTGTTTGTGTGGAGGGAAAGTTTACTTAGACAGAGGGAAAAGAGAAGCAGAGGGTGGTGGGCTGGATTGAATGTCAAATACAAGGCTGGGAAAGGATATTAAGACCCAGAAACACTCTAGATTCTGGGACTTTCTGTTGTTACTACAGCAATTTGAGAGCCTGATATTTATTTGAAAATGACTGAATAATTCCACCTGTGCTGCAGTAAAACTTTCTTTACTTTCGATACCTCAAGCAAGGCCACGTATATCACAAATTTATAGGACTTTGAGCTCTCTTATGTCCTTGTAGATCATTCAGAAACCAAATTATTCATACACAATGTAGTTTCTAAGCTGTGCCCTTATTTCCATACAGTGCATGAATTTATAGCAGAAAGCTGTCCTAATTGAGAAACAATACATTTGAATATTTTTACAACAAGTTGGAAATTCTTATAATAAGAATAAGGTTTATAATAACGGTGGAATGTTAATATTTGGTAAACTATTCTGTTAAGTATGAAAAATAGTGTTTTTTTTTCATTTAAAACCCTCTGAGAACCTTCAAGAACCCTCAAGATCTCTTAAAGCTACACTGTGTGATATTTTCACCCATCTAGCGGTGAAAAGGTATATGACCATCCAGTGAATATTAGTTGAATTTACGGGTGTGTCCCTCTTTGGCTAATGTACTTTCAAGATGGAGGGGCAACATGGCGACGCGCATTCGAACCCCTCACCCGTATGTATTTTCAATGGCATATTATAAACTTACAAGAATACTTTATTACTTGAAAGAAGTAAATATACATTAATGAGCACATTTATTTATTTCAAAAATATGTGTTTTTAGCTAAGAATGAACTAAAAAAGTTACACAGTGTAGCTTTAAAAATCTCAGATAATTTAAAATATCAGATAATTTGACTTTTTTTTTTGACATGGCACGATTAGCAAGTTGTCATGTGGTGCAACCTCCCAAAAAACGTAATGATATTGATTAATTAATAATGTTATTTGTGAAAAAACGTACTACCTTGAAAAATATATTTAAAAATAATGCACATTCGCACACATTCAATATTTATGGAAATGATTTAACGTTTTATTTGATGTTACAACACAATGTTATTTTAGTATTTCCTATTACAGTATAAATATTTTTAATTCATTGTATTTATAAATATTAGCTTTTTATATTTTAAGTTGAATGTTAGTTATTTTCTTATGTGCTTTTGTCATTTTAATATGTCTATTTAGTAGACCTGCAAAATTGAGAATTATTTTGTTTAAAATAGAGATCACGATTCTCCAATGACTCCAATGGTAAATAATATGCAATTTACTAGAGGTTCTGACAAAATGTTGATTTTTTTTCATATTTATTTAGAATTAATTATTCATTGAAAAAATAGGTTGAATGAATGATTCAATGACACTTATAAATACTTCATTTGTTTCCTTACTGAATGAATCAGATTTTTGGAACAAATCTCTTGAGTGAATGATTCAATGACAAATACATTTATTAACATTCACTTGTCGCCACCTACTGGTCTAACACTGATTCAAAACGATGTGACCGTACTTGTCAAAGGTTTAATAGACATAGTTGAATCATTGTCTTTTAAGAATACGATCGCATGGATGTTTAATTCGATATTGCAATTTTTTTTTACAATTCAGCATGCAGCTCAACTTTAACTTTATGCTTATTTCATTTTTTGTAATGTAGTAATTATTTAAAACAATGGAAACCATTTTTTTTTCCATTATAGTCTTAGTTTACTATAACACCACGTGCCTTTTTTTTTTTTTTTTTTTTTTTTTGTGATTTGAGTGAATAAAAGGTACTCTTTTATTCATTCCCACATGAATAAAAGAGTACATTACTAAGAATGTGGCACATCCATTTTAAACTAGATTTTAAGAATGTCATTGTCATTGACCCACCTATAACCTAACAAGGTACACTATATTGCCAAAAGTTTTGGGACGCCTGTCTTTACATGCACATGAACATTAATGACTTCCCATTCTTAATCCGTAGGGTTTAATATGGAGTTGGCCCATCCTTTGCAGCTATAACAGCTTCAACTCTTCTGGGAAGGCTTTCCACAAGGTTTAGGAGTGTGTTTATGGGAAATTTGACACATTTGTGAGGTCAGGCACTGATGTTGGGCCATCCCCAAACTACTCCCACAAAGTTGGGAGCATAAAATTGTCCAAACTACTCCCACAAAGTTGGGAGCATAAAATTGTCCAAAATGTGCCATTCTCCTGGCAACCACCAAATCCAAATTCGTCCAGTCACTCCATGAAGCTCTCTACGCACTGTTCTTGAGCTAATCTGAAGGCCACACAAAGTTTGGAGGTCTGTAGCTATTGACTGTTGGCAACTTCTGTGCACTGTTCACCTCAGCATGCGCTGAAGTCGTAGGCTATTTTACGTGGCCTACCACTTCATGGCTGAGTTGTTGTTGTTCCCAATTGCTTCCACTTTGTTATAATATCACTAACATTTAAAAGTGGAATATTTAGGAATGGACTTATTGCACAGGTGGCAACCTATCACAGTACCACGCTTGAATTCACTGAGCTCCTGAGAGCGACCCATTCTTTCACTAATGTTTGTAGAAGTGTCTGCATGCCTAGTGCTTGATGTTAAACACCTGTGGCCATAGAAGTGATTGGAACACCTGAATTCAATGATTTGGAGAGGTGTCCTAATACTTTTGGCAAAATAGTGTAAGAAATGTCTGAAATTGTCTTATACATCATTATTTGATGCCCCTGATAGACTAGACAAGACTATATTGTCCATTCCTGTCTACAACATGGACAGGTAATTACAAAACAAGATGAAGACACGTGCACCATGGTAAAGGTGTAAAGGTGAAGGATCACGCCTAGGGCACATTCTAACCCCCATGAAATCCAAAGCTGGAGGTTGGAGAACACAGACACAAAGGACTTCAAACGGCAGGTGCAGAAACTTCATCTCCTCGTAGTAGGGTTACCTCATGTGGTTAAGAAAAACCGGCTCAAACACAATATTTCCAATGGAAGTAATGGTCAAGATGCTTCGCACTCACTTGAGCACTGAGGCAAGTCGAATCTTTCCATACATGTAACTGTGTTAGGATGTTTATGGTCATTGAGTTGGTCTAACAGTTGGTCTGCAAGCAAACCCCAAAATACAGCCAAAAATACAAGAAGAGGACCATTTCTGTGGCACTACAGACTGCCAAACTCTGTGGGAAATACTGACAGGCTTGGATCACATTTCCATAAACAAATACTCAACTTCCTGAATGTGCAAAATCCAGGAAAAGAAGCAATTACGAATGCAACTCAGCATTCAATACAGAGAACACGCCTCCCAATATATATTTAAATACATATTTAAAAATCTTCTAAAGACAGGCCCCTCATGACACAAACACACCAAACATGTTGAACATGGCCACTGTCTGTCACCTAAAGCACCTGTTTATGCAATACGTAAGATATCATACATGCAAAAGCCAAAACACTCCCATATCAGTTGTAAATATATATTGCAGTACAGTGAAAAGCCAAGGCAATTTTGCAAGGTTGTACCGGAAAACAAAACTGATTAAAAATATCAAAATAGAGTAAAAAATGGATTTAAACACTAATTGACTGTCATTGTCTCTTATATTTGTAGTTGCCATATTATGACCTACAATGAAACAAGCTATAATTGATCTCAAACACACACGCACACACACATTCATATAAAATCTCACAACAAATACATATTTAATGTTTAAATGTCCAATAACCAATCTAATACCCAAATGTCTAATAACCAATGTTCAGAAATACTTTTAAAGTTAGGTAAAAATATAATAATCTATTATTATAAATTATACATGCAAAAAAAATTCTCATGCACATACATGCTATATAATAAACATGTTTTACATAATATTTACATATTGTTTAGCACAAACTGAAAAAAAAATCAGTTTGGTCCCTTATAAAGTACATTTCTCCAAAAATCATTTTGTTGATTAAAAAACGTCAGTGTATGTTATTTGTTTATTGTTTAAAAATTCAAGTTCCATCAAAGAACTGAAAAACGTAGTGAATGCCCTCAAACGACAATTAGGCTAAGTTTTATTAATGAACTTGAACGTTGAAACATTGAACTCGCTTACCCACAACAACACACATCACGTCAACCAGGACGAAGAGTCTCCTTTTCCTCAAGTCCGTCATAATGTCTTTAGCTCGGATGCACTTTAAAACTAGTACTATAAAAGTCACTTCATTTATGTGATAATGTCAAAGATAATCCACTTGGAAGAAGAAAAACAAACTGAACGCGACCAGTATTGCGAGTTCTTCCGGATCTGCTGTTCTACCTGCGCTGCTCGTGCTTCACTCCGGCTCATAGGTGACGGTGATATACTCGCGATTTACGACTTTATATATCTAGAACTTCAAAGGCTGACGGCAATGCTGCGTTGGTGCACATATTGCTTTTGTTAAAGGAAGACTTGTGTCCACTCCTCCAGC